>QEPC01003681.1:2088445-2186194 GCA_003113815.1 Sphenodon punctatus
GGGGTCAAATAATTCCGCATCACCAGCTTTATTTGGCATTCCTTAATCTCTAGTGCATGCGCACTGGTGTGCATATAATTGACGATTTGGGCTTCCTCCTTCTCTGAGCACTCTGATCCTAAATCACATTTCCATTTTTGTATGTAGGAGAGCCCCTTGGGGTACCACAACTCTTTTAAAGCTGCTTGCAGGAGGGGTGGGGTATAAATATATTAAACAAATAAATATATAGAATAAAATAAAATAAAATAAAATATATACGGGCTAACCTCCCCTTCATTGCCACTCTTTCAAAGAGGATTTGTTCCAGAGTTGTGGGGTCTCTGGCAAAGTTTCCCCCCTTTTTTACTTTGGTTATCACGTGTTTGAGTTGCAGGTAGTCCATCATTCCCACTTTATCTCCATTTTCCCCTCCATCTCATTCTTTTTCATCATCTCTTTCCCTTCTAGTATTTGATTGATTTTTACTAACCCTTTCCCCCCCAATTTTTCCTGTAGGTTTTTGGCCTGCTGGAACTTCTGGAAACAGAGTAAGTCTATGGGTGAGTACAGGAACTGGTTTTTGTCTATCTTGAGTTTTTAAATTGTTGTCTGCCAATTCAACCAAGTTGTCCATGCAAAGGGGTGTTTTTTCCACATTTTCTTATTTGGGATTCCTTCATCTGCTACTATGCTTTTCAAGCTAACACTAGCCAGGATATTCTGTTCTAATTGAACCCATTTCACTGCTTTGGGTTGGTAGTACCACATATTAAGAGGTCCCAGCGTTGCTGCCTTATGGTACAACCGAAGGTCCCTCCGTAAGTTGTTCTATCAGGGACATGGCCTGTCTCACAAAGTCATATGTCGCATCATTGGGAGCATATATATTGACCAGGGTGACTTCCTTATCCTCTAGTTCTCCCACCACTATAAGCAACCTGCCTTCATTATCCTTATACATATTTTTGAGCTTGAATTCCTTGTTGGCTTTAATACCTATGAGCACCCCCACTTTTTTTTCCTGTAGGTTTCATGCAGTGAATATTTCCCCAAAATATTTATCCTGGAACCTGAGTCTATCAGACTCTTTGAGATGAGTTTCTTGTAGAAAATAAATATCTGCCCTCTCCCCTCTAATTAACTGCTTAACCCTTTTGCGCTTAACAGGGTTGTTTAGACCCCTAATATTTAGGAATACCACTCTGATCAAGTCAGGCATGGATACCTCATTTTGTCATTTGAGCCTCCTTTCCCTCTTTTGTACCTGAATCCAAGCCTTAATTTTTTAACATGTGAACTATATACAAAGGGAGTGCTATTTTCAAGCCCCTCTTCCAGAACTGGGACATGGTTAGTTTTACTTTCCTCCCTCACAGTGCAACCCCTGGTCATGCTCCCACCATTATCTTACATTCCCATTCTCTCCCCATCCCCCTTTCTTGATTATGCCTCGGTTAAGGTTTCAACAAAAGAAACTTCATATACTTTGCAGAAATGGAACCCAGAATAAGAATCTGGGCCAAATATTTGAGACATTAAGGATACTTATTTCCTCACTTTCTTATGAGTCAGTTATTGTGGATCTAGCTTGCTACTCCAAGTTGGGTTCAGACTGTCCTCGGAGCTTCTTTTGAAGAAATTCTTCCAGCTCCTTGGTCTCCAAAAAGATTTTCCTTTTTCCTCTCCATAGTATGACTGGGAACCATAGCTGTGGTCTGAGTTCATGCTTGTTCAGTTCAGCGAAGTACTTTGCCCATTTTCTCCTTTTAATCATAGTCTTTCCAGAATAGTTTGGGAAAATTCTAAGCGCCTTTTCTTGAAATGTCAGGGCATCCTTCCCCCATGCTAGTCTCAAGATTTTTTCTTTTATCTGGAATTCAAGAAACTTTACTATTATTGCACGTGGAGGTTCCCCTTCTTTTGGCTTTGGCCTTGTGGCCCTGTGGGCACGTTCAATCTTATCTTTGTGGATAGTGGGATCTTCAAGGAAGGAGGCTTCTAGGATCTGCCAGATTAATTGGATGGTGTCTCTCCCCTCTGCACCCTTTGGGACACCGACAAACCTCAAATTAGACCTCCTTGCCTTGTTTTCCTGATCTTCACACTTGGATTCCAGAGCTCTGATTATTTCCCACATTCTCTTTTGTTGATCTTGCCCACTGAGAGCCCTGTCCTCAATCTCTGAAATTCTGTTTTCAGTTCCCCCAACAATTTTTGCTAGGGCCTCCATTTTTCTCTTCCCCTGCTGCTCCACCTGCTGCAGTTTGCCTATCTCCACAAGGAGCTGCTCCCTAGCTAGATCTGCTGCTGCAAGCCCTGCTTTGATGTCCCCCAATGCCGCCATAATTTTGTCCTCCCTTGTCAAGTCATCTGGGGTCCCTGCCTCAGTCTGGCAGGACACCATCACCATATTGCCCTCGCTTTCGGGCCGGGGGGGGAGGGGCGCCGCCAGCCTTACTTGGCAAAATTTATCCATAGCAGCTGCTGCTGCTCGATTTTCCTGTGCCCCCTTTGTTTTCCCCATGGTCCTCTGGTCTGTGCTGTCATTAGATCCCTTTAATTTAGTATTTAATCGAGGTTTTATTTTGAAGGGGAAGCGGAGACCGGGTTTCATGTCCTAGCTGCGTGCGCACATGCGCACTTCAGAATTCAATATATTGAAGCTACACTGTTTGCGGAGGCATGTTCCAAAAGACCACAAGACAACAGAACTGGATTGTAAAGGATAATGGACACAACTTTATTGAATACAGCATCACCCCTAGCATCACGTATCAGGGTACACCTTGCTATATCCTGGGGCACCCCATTACCCAGGGGTCTACCCCATACATTCTTGAGGGCAGCTCATATCAGGGCATACCCTGTGACCATATCAGAGAGGGAACAAAGCTTGGACAACAACCCCTTTAGCCCCCTTTCAGGAGAGGGGCAAAGTGGTTGGCTCTGCCCTTCCTAAATTGCTGGCCACACCCATAGAGGGTAGCCATTCCCACCCATGTTCTGGCAGGCAGCTCATACTCACAAGGGCCGGAAGAGAAAGCCAGCTGAGGAGGGTGTGGCGGAGGTTGTCGTGGCCTCGGCTGTCCCGGCTTCTCCCCCTTCACCAGGAGAGGGGGGATTATTAGGTGTGGAACCTCACCACCCCCCATTACCAAATTCAGTGGGGACAGGCGTCTCTTTCAAGGATTTTTGGCCTTGTGCAAATTAGTGTTTCAAATGCAACCATTAACATATGCGAGTGATACCACCAAGGTAGCATTCAATATAGGGCATTTAGAAGGGCTTGCATTAGAGTGGGCCACCCCCTTACTCACAAAGGATAGCCCCCTATTGAATGATTTTGAGGGTTCATTAGGGAGTTTAGATTCCTTTTTGACTACCCGCATAGGGTTAAAGATGCTGAAACAGCAATCATGTCATTGAGGCAGGGATGGGGCCCCCTCCTGGAGTATGTAACTCATTTTCAACAGCTGGCCGTAGAACTAAACTGACCTGATAGCGTTTTGAAAGTTTTATTTCATAAAGGTCTCAATGATGACATCAAGGATCAGTTATCCTTTACCGCTATACCAGAGAAATGGGGCGAGCTGGTGAATCTTACTTGCCAGATTGATGAGCGACTTACAGAACGGCGGTGAGAGAGACGACAAGAAAGAGCTCGTTCCTGGGGACCCCGCCCTATGTTGGTTAGCTCTGGAAAAGCTGAGGTCAGTAAGTTCGAGGAACCAGAGGCCATGCAAATTGGGGCCTCATGTGGAACAATAACACCGCACAAAAGGGAGCAACACAGGATGGGTAAGCTCTGCTTTTATTGTGGGGAAGTGGGTCACTTTGCCAGAGTCTGCTCGGCATTACCTTCAGCATGATGAGAGTCAGAAAACGAGAAGAACCAGGATGGGAGAGGGACATCCCGGTAGGACAGCAAAAACCTCCCCCCTTGGCAACAGTGCAGTCTATTAGAGCCCTTACCAGAGTAGAACATCTTAAGGTTCCCTTCACGTTAATAATTTCAAAGGCACGATCGCTGGTGGTAATGGCACTTGTGGATTCCGGGGCATCTGGGAACTTTATTGACCGGCGCTTAGTTCAAAAACAGAACATTCCAATCCAACCGAAGGTGAAGCCGGAAACAGTCCTTGCTATAGACGGTTCCCCCCTGTCCTCGGGGTCTGTCACGACTTGTACCCAAGGTCTACACGGAGTTATAGGACAACACCACGAGGAGCTAAACCTCGACGTGGTTTGCACCCCTGCATTCCCCGTAGTGTTGGGGATTCCTTGGTTGAGACAGCATAACCCTCATATTGACTGGTAACAGCGGTTGGTAATATTCTCTTCACCCTTCTGTACCCAGCAGTGTCTCACCCCCAAACCTCCGGGGCTTCCCACTTCTCTAACTGAAGCTACGGCTTTTTCCGGTCTCTTTATACTACCTCGCAAATATCAGGATCTCCAGGACGTCTTCCAGAAACAACAAGCTCTGCAACTTCCCCCACATCGGAGTTACGGTTGTCCAATTGATCTACTGTCAGATACCACACCCCCATACGGTAGGATTTATGCGCTCTCTGGACCTGAACTTCAAACCTTAAAAGAGTATATTGACGAGAATTTAGTTAAAGGCATTATCAGGCCTTCTACTTCCCTGGGGGGTGCTCCCTTGTTTTTTGTGCCAAAAAAGGATGGGGGGCTAAGGCCTTGTGTGGATTACAGAGGGCTTAACACCATTACTGTTAAAAATAGATACCCCCTACCTCTCATTCCGGAACTATTGGACCGCTTGCAAGGAGCAGTGGTTTTTACAAAATTAGATCTGCGAGGGGCTTATCATTTGTTGTGCATTAGGCGGGGGGATGAATGGAAAATGGCCTTTCGTACCAGGTACGGCCATTTTGAGTATTTGGACTCACTAATGCTCCCGCCGCATTTCAACATTTTATAAATGATATCTTCCGAGATATTCTAGACCAGTATATGATTGCATATCTCAATGACATCCTTGTATATTCCTGGAACAAACAGGAACATGTGCAACACGTATGAAATGTTTTGTTGCACCTGAAACAAAACCATCTATATTGTAAAATTCAGAAGTGTGTGTTCCACCAGCAAGTTATTCCCTTTTTAGGATTTATTATCTCTCCACAGGGAATCCAGATGGAACCAGACAAGGTGAAAGCCATCTTAAATTGGCCTCCTCCCCAAGGAGTTAAACCACTCCAGCGCTTTTTGGGGAGTGCGAATTATTACCGCCAGTACATCGCCAACTATGCAGCTATAACTGCCCCCTTGACTAAGTTGCTCAAGAAGGGGAAATCCTATATTTGGACTCCTGAGTAACAACGGGCCTTTGAACAAATAAAACTTATTTTTATGCAAGCCCCAGTTTTACAACACCCTAACTTTAACTTACTCTTTTTCGTTGAAACAGATTGTTAAGTGTTGCTCTTGGAGCTGTATTGTCTCAATCACATGCAGGCAACCCCACTTGCCTACCCTGTGCTTACTGTTCATGCCAATTAAGTCCAGTGGAGCGTAACTACACCATCTTGGACCGGGAGCTGTTGGCCATCAAGACGACCTTCGAGGTTTGGCAGTACTACCTCGAAAGAGCAACACACCCTGTGCAGGTAATCACAGACTATAAAAACCTTGTATTTTTAAAGACCATCCACATCACAAATAGCCGACATGCCCGATGGGCGTTCTTTCTTGTCCGCTTTCGTTTTCAAGTAACCTACTGCCCAGGGTGACAGAACACAATTATGGATGCCCTATCCCATTATTATGATACCACCCCCAATGCTGCACTTCAAGGAGAACCTCTCCTTGATAGAAGAGCATTCACAGCCTTAGGTATCAGCCTTGTACAGTTCAGTAAACTGGTGGACAAAGAGGCATTAAACCCTACCACGATATGCAAGTCCAATGACCCACCCTCGCCTCACAACACTCTTCTTGTTCCCCGTGCAACGTGCCATAAGATTCTGTGGGCTCACCATGATGCTCTGTTGGCAGGTCATCCTGGCCAACGGCGAACTTTACAACAGTCCTAAAAAGACACTTCTGGTGGCCCACAATGCAAAAGGACACCAAGACGTATGTGCAGGGATGTGTGGTTTGTTGCCGTACCAAAGTGCCCCGAGGGAGTTTCTTAGGGCTGCTCCAACTGGCCCCCTTGCATCAGGGGCCATGGCAATGGGTTAACATAGATTTTGTTGTGGATTTACCCCTGTCTCAAGGGTACTCAACTATCCTTGTTGTGATAGACCAATTCACAAAGATAGGACATTTCATCCTGTGTAAAGGACTGCCTACTGCTCAGCAAACAGCTTGTTTATTTCTCCAACAGGTGGTCTGGCTACACGGACTCCCTATCAAAATTATCTCTGATCGGGGGTCACAATTTATCGCTCACTTCTGACGTTCACTTTTCACATCTGTTGGAGTTAAGCTTGCCCCCACCATCATCCTCAAGCTAACGGCCAAGTTGAACGCACAAATCAAACCCTGGAGCAATATCTCCGTTGTTATATTGACTATTTACAGGATGATTGGTTCAACTTCATTCCCCTTGCGGAGTTCACATATAATAATGCCCCCAATGCCTCCATTGGTACATCCTCTTTTTATGTTTCCTATGGTTTTCATCCTAGATTAACATTCCCAATCCCTGAACTTCCGGCCACAGACGTTCCCGCCGTAGGAGCTATGCTCTCTCGCCTCCGCTGTACACACCATCACGCTCTGATGATGCTACACCAAGCACGGCAACAATACAAACAGATAGCAGATCGCCACTGACGGGTCGCCCCCCTATTTCGTCCTGGTGACCTCGTGTGGGTGGATCGGCGGCATTACCCGTCCAGCCGTCTGTCGACCAAACTAGATAACTGGTATCTGGGACCCTTCCCTGTTGCTCAGAAATGTAACCCTGTTACATACCACATCACTCTGCCCCCTCAGGTACGCATTCACTCTGTGTTTCATGTATCTCTTTTGAAACCCTATCGCCCACCATTGTTTCCTGCCCCGGCGCCCCCTGCTCCCCTTTGTGAGGTAAATGCTGACCCAGAGTTTGAGCTGAATGCTGTTTTGACTCCCATGTCATCTGGGAGGTGTTGTACTACCTTATCAATTGGAAGGGATACCCCCCCGTCTGATCACTCCTGGGAGTCGGCCTCAGTGGTCCATGCCCCTCTTTTGGTGTGCCGCTTTCACGCCCGCTACCCCCTCAAGCCTGGCCCGTGCCTTCTGCGTGTGGGGCGTGTGAGGGCGTGCTGTCAGGACTCATGCCTGCCTGTGGCAGGCCTGGACCCACCCGGGGAGGGGGTGTTCAGGGCCACAGCAGGTCAAATAATAGGGGCGGGAAGGAGGCCCAGGAGAGTAAAGCCCCGCAGGTTCCCATAGACCAGGTGCCGTGGACGTCAGACAGCAACAGAGATGGAGAATATGGCCCTGCCCCCAACGCTTGCAACAGAAACAGGAGGGATGCTGCGCGCTCAGTGCGGCTGCATGCCAAACAGGGAGGGGTCAGCGCTATGTAAGGAGATGACCAAGACTCGCATGCTGCTGGAGAACAGCAGCGCTGCGAGACTGACCCCCTGATTGTCTCTAGCAGTGTATAGCAATAGAACGTTGAGTGGCCGTGTGGCTGGTGACTGCGAGAGTGAGAGGAGAGTGAAAGGAGAGAGAGCGAAGTGTGGGAGTGAGTGCGTGAGTGTGAGGACTATGCAGGAGTCAGCGTCTGTAACCCTTCCTTCCCTTGAGGTCTGGGACCCTTCCTACCCCCTTTTACTGTGGAGGGTGGTTTGTGACCCCTTGTCCCTGATCCTGGTATCTGCTCTCCACCTTCCCTCACAGAGACTCCACCTTTCCTTCCTACCCCACCCTTCCCTGAAAGCACGAGGTGTTTTGAGTGGTGGGTGGAGTGGTTGCACGCTTGATTGTGGTGGTGAGTGGAGGAGCTCCACTCAAGTTGCATTGCCAGCCTCCCCTCGATGATGATAAGGCCTCACCCCCTTTGGGACGCATAAGGCCAACTACTATCCTGAGGCGTTGTTTTCCTCCGTGTGCTGAGTGGAGCTCTGCATGTGTTTGGGACGTAGTATGAACGGAGGGTTGGACCAAGGCCTCTGCTGTGTCCGTGGGTTCCTTCTCATTTGCCCCTACTGCTCCTAACAACATGGGGCTATCTTTGGTGATGGCTCAGAAACTGCAGCTGCTGCAGAATACGGCGGCCCGGCTTCTGATGGGACTGGGCCACTGGGAGCATATTACACTGGTGCTCCAGTCTCTGCACTGGCTGCCAATAGTCTTCCAGACCCAATTCAAAGTGTTGGTCTTAACCTATAAAGCCCTACATGGTCTGGGCCCTGTATACCTGCGGGCCCGCCTCACTTCCCAGGTTCTGGATTGGCCCCTGTGGTTGGCTGGGGGCATGCTGTTGGAGGTCCCCCTGTGGTCGGGGGGCCACACAGAGCAGGGCATTCTGAGTCACTGTGCTACACCTGTGGAACTCCCTCCTGGTGGGGGCGCGATTGACCCCAGACCTTCCGGCCTTCCGGAAGAACTGTAAAACATGGCTGTTCCATCAGGCATTTGGCAAGGGGGGGGAGTGGGTAGGGATGAGTAGGGTTGGGGGAGAGGGCGTGTTTTTATGATTAATGTTTTAAATTGTTTAAGTGTTTTTATATTGTTGTTTTTATGGTTTTGTTAGCCGCTCTGAGCCACTGGGGTGGGGAGAGCAGGACAAAAATCTGTTAAATAAATAAAATAAATAAATAAATAAATAGCAAGTTGTGGAAAAATTCTTTCTCAGTACTGAGGACAACGACTAGCCCGTAGCAGGATCAAGATACATACAATATAATCTGTGTCCACAACAACAAAGTCCACGGTGAGGGTGGGTGGGAGTTGTCAATTCACCTGGGCAGACAACGATCCCAAAGGCTTCCCAAGTGACGAGAAAGGGTCCCTATATCCCCTCACTTCCTCCTCCCCAATCCCAGGTATCTTGACCCTACTCTGATTGGCCCAGGGCCAGTCACCCCAGGTGTCATACCTCCAAACTATCTCCTTACTTGCAAGGACCAGGTCTCAGGGGCAGGGGCTCTTTCATTTCACTAGTTGTGAGGCTAAATCTGTTAAGCCTCAGCTCTGTACCCTGGTGTATAAAATCAGCACAATGAGAAGTCTGCTCAAACCTATGTACGGTGCTCTGGCATTATGGTGAGAAGATGAATAGAAGCACCTATGTATATTGACCACAGAAATATTTAAGGAATTATTGCTTTGAGAAAAGATTATTTTAAAATGTCATCGTACTATAACTACACTTTGACTGGAGACATTTTTAAACCTGTTGAAAGAATTCAGGCTTAATTCCAAATTCTTATTCTTTCTGTGATAGTTTGAAAAATAGTCAAGCATTCATGGAAATTAACCTGCAGCTTTACAAATGGACACCATTAACCTGCAGAAAATTATCTTTTTGAAAACAAAATACCAGATAGTGGACCATTTTGTGATAACTGCTCAATTTGAAAACTAGACAAGGCTATCACTGGGCATCAAAGGATGGAAACTTTATCACTGTATTTGGACCTATCTCCACTACACAGTAAGCTCAAGCTGAAGGATTTCATTTTGAGCCTTACTACCAAGTGGCTGTATTCACATTATTTACCCTAGCCCAGGATCTTCCCTGCATTAACACAGTAGCAGTATTAGAGCTATGCTTACTTGCTGTGTTTTGGAAGCAAATCCAGTGGTTAATTGTTTCTTCATTTGCATTTAGTCTCTTAAACCTAGGCTAGCTGCTCCAGGAACCTACATAGCACTTAAGTTAACTTAAGAGGCAGACAGGCAAATATGCAAACTTGAGTAAGAGTAGGAAATAAGATCAAGCAAAGGCAACTTATGTCTGGACAGAAGCCAGTTAATGTGAGGAAATCTCTAGCTTGAATTTAGGCAAAGTTTCTAGTGAAGACATGCCCTAAATCTGCAGTAGAACTCAATGGAAGATGAAGGTAACTCAATGGAAGATGAATCACTTGCAAAATTAATGCAAGAAGGCTGAGTGAGTCCTGTATAACTGTGAATAAGCCACTGAATAGGCTAGGGTGATCAAAGCTTCCAGCCCCAAGAGCTGCCTTCCCAAATCTGTACATGGCCTAGAGTCATGGTGTAGTAAGGCTGTGGCAGGTCTGGGCTCATGTCCCAATTATGGGACCCCTTTAGGGCATGGTAATGGGGTCTTCCTAAACAGTAGCCCTCCTAAGGCTTTTTTGACCAACCTTGCCTTCACCCCGCAAAAGGTTATGATGCCATCCTGGCGCCTAGTGAACCCCTCCCCCCTCCCCAGCAGTGGCAACATCTTCACCAAAAAGGAAGATTTAAGAGCTGGCAAGGCCATCACTCCAACCCTGACCACTCTGAAAACTTCCTTCTTTGTGGGGTGCTTTGCAAGCAGCCCGAGTGCCACTAGAAAATGTTCAGAGTGGGTGGGGAAGTGAGCAGAACCAACACTCTGAACATTTTCTAGCAGTGCTCAGGCCACTTGCAGAGGGTTCCCAGATCCCAGCTCAACTGAGCCCCCTGGACCCATGGGAGCTACGCTCCTTGCTGGGAGCCAAAAGATACACATTTACCATTTTGAAGGATTTCCTAGGCAGTCTCTCCTGCTTTGTGCTTGACTGATGAAGCTAAGATTCTGATGAGCCGCTATGATCCTGCTGATGAGACTTAGGTGCAGTGTATTAAGACACATAAAGGGACCAATAAGGGATTTGAAAGTCTGGAACTGGCCTGGGACAAGAGCTTCATTTAAAGTGCCCAAGAGCTGCATGTAGCTCCTGAGCCACATTTTTTGCCCACCTCTGGAACAGGCTATCTTCATAGTCACCATTTGTTTATGGCAATCTCCTCTCTGCTAACTTAGAATTGTACTGGAACTGACACCCTCATCCTTTGGCAGACAGCATGCAGTGCTGAACCTGTCTGGTACCCCAGTGACTTCAATCCTGGGCTCAGGAATTATTTGCAAGCACTATCTGTTGCGGAACTAGAGCCTTAAATTAGCTACCCCATCTGACCCTATGAATGGAAGTGAAATACTGCATTTCAAAGAGTGATAAATATGCTCATTGTAGGGAAACATGGAGCCATTTCTATTAAAAAGCTGAATTACTGCTCTTTTGTAGACTACTTGGAGAGGATTTTGGTAAAAAACAAAAACAACATGCCTGGAGATGACTAGAGGGAAAAAAAAGTGAGAAAATAACATGTCTATTAGAAGGTCCCCCCCCCCCCCTGCTCCTAAATTTAGGAATAATAAAAATGGGAGGGTAGGCTTTAATTCTCTCTGGAGCTGCTCCATTTATCAAATTGATGTTGAGAGAGCCATAGAAATCCTTTACCTTCAAAAAGGATCATTCACAATTTATATTATTGTAATTTTATCTAATATATCCTTAGTATCTCACTCTCAAATCTGTCCAAGTGATCATTAACATTTTAAAAAGAAAGTTCCCTGGTCCTCACTCCATGGAAATAAATAATTGGTGACAATCGCATTAGGGAACATAAACATAAAATTACCTGTTATTAAAAACAGAGCACACTTTTCTAGAGGAAATATATTACTCAGCTGTAAAATAATACGTTTGCCATTCATTTTAATGCTTCAACATTATGGTTCAATCTTCTAAAAAGCTGACATGGAAAATAACGGCGTAATAAACCAATTCATCATAATGTGCAAAAGAAACCACTGGAATAAATTGTAATAACCTTTCAAAAACTAGCAGCTTTTAAAAGTATTAATTTCTACTCCAGATAATTGGAAAGGACACCTGGGCGGCCAGGCAATATTTTTTATGGGATTGCCCTGTCAGGAACTCAGATTGTCTTTGGAGTCAGGAACGATTGTTTAGTGCTAAATGACAGTGAATCTTGCAAATGGGTCTTCCTAGACGGTATTTGCCATAAATTACCAAACTGAACTCCCCTCAAGGTCAGCCATAAAAGAGGGCAGGTATCAAACAGCCTCACAGAGACCCAAAGTAGTCTCCAGTTTTCATGTAAATGGACATTGGTTATGTTGGGTGCCATAAAATAAACTTAACGGACTGACAACATAAATTACTATCAAAGTTTGAGGATATTCCTACAGCATGTAATCAGGGATTCTGTTTCAAAGCAGGAAGCACTGTAGAGCCAAAGTTGCTGTTGATGCTTTACTGTAAATATTTTAAATCCATTCTAAACTGATATCAAGCTAAAATTGGAGACTGCAATGTATTCCAAGTGACACTTGGAAAACAATGCTTTAAGGCATGATCTTCTGGCTGTTTAATGCTAGTGCTGGCACAAGTCCCATTGAAATGAATGGGAAGCTTACTAGTGCAAAGAGCTAACTCTGGTGAGAAGTAGCCAGTGCAGTGTTACTGCACTGTTAGTAACAATTAAGGTAAGACATTCACACTGAGAAAAATGAAAAAAATAAATGTTCTTGCTTCGCTTATTTCATTCATAACACGACTTTATATTTTTTTCTCAATAAACAGAATGAAAATGTACATATTCAAACACTCATTCATCCTTCCATTGCTTTGAAATCATAACTGATGGATTTATGACAACCAGAGTCAACAGGATCCTGACAAAAATTGAATTAAACAAGAATATTCAAGGTGAAGGCTACAACTCTCTGGACCATATCATCCCATCTGTATAGAATGTGCCACTGAATTTGATAGGCAGTTCTGCAATGCAGCTCTCTTTCAACAATTTCTTCCCTTATATCTGCATAATCAGCTACTAACATACTCCTAGGATGATTCGGTGCACAGTCCTGTATGGCTGTACAGAAAGAAAGGAGAAGAGAGCACAAGCAGAGAGAAGGTGCATGTCTTCTCCGGTCTACTGCATATATGCATGAGTTAGAAAGGGGCTGTGGCCAGAAAGCCATGCTTGTCCTGAGATTTCCAGCCGTCAGCCTGGGATCTTAGTTGGGTTGTAAAGTTAAGATGAGCTCTGAGGGTGTTTTTACATGGACATTTATCCCAGGATTAGATCATTAGTCCCGGAATGATAGGTGAGTCTAAATGCAGCATTCAGTGATTATAATCCTGGGATAGTGGGATCATGGAAAAACTCCGAGATTACAAAACCCTTTTTTGTGGTGTTATAAAATCCAGTTGTTAAATTATACTGGGATTAGGTTCGTCTAAACGACTATTCCAGGATAGTAAACTAATATGTCAAGAACTGACATTCTCTCTATGCAGTTCTGCCTTTATGATATCTAGTAGCACATGACTGTGCAGTGATCGCAATGCATTGTTGAAGGATGACAGAGGTAATACAGAGCGCCAAGTTTAAATACCCACAGAACAAAGGGATGAGTCTCCATTTTCTTCAACTCAGATATCAGAAAAGAAATGAAGAAAATCAGATTTTCTTCAGTCTCAGAAATCAGTGCACTGAGCATGGATGAAAAGCAATGCAAGATTGATATTAATCCCACATAGTCTCAAACCAAGATAACAGCAATGTGCTGTTAACGGAACTATCCTGGGATGGATTTCAATATGAAATAGAAATGTCCATGAAAGAGGTGCGGTGGGCCCTCTAGGACTGCAGGAGCAATGCCCCTCCTGGCCCCCCGGCCAGCAGAGACTGAGGCTTTAAGAAAAAGAAAAATTGGCCGCATTGCTGTTAGTCTGGTGATTCATGGGCCTTAAAATTCCCCCCTTCCCCCCCCCCGCCCACACACACATGCAGCAGAGGGCAAGAATACTGCTTCAGAAGGGATTGGGGTCCCTCCAACACACATGCAGCAAATCCCTTCTTTCTGAAGCACTGTTCTTGCCCTCTTCTGCGTGTGTGTGTGTGCGTGTTGGGGAGGAATTTTAAAGCCCCATGAATCACAATTTTTTTTTTAAAAAAAACCCAGCCACACAGAAATCACATGCAAACTGTGTTTTGTTGCAATCCTTGATCTGGTGAATTGAATTGGTATTTATCGGCTAGCTTTCGCCATAGCCACGAAACATATATATAATAATATAACAATATAAAATATTAATATCAATTGATCTGGTGTAAAAACGGTGACTGGTTGGTTTCAATCTGTGGTTTTAAATGGGACCAGTGATAATTTTGCATGGTTATGTAGAATGCATGACATTGTCAGTCCTCCTCAGTATCATGAACTACTGGACTCAGGCTGTGACTTGGGTGCTTTACAAGGATGAGTGTCTGTTTTTTGGGTTTATAAATTATTTATTTTAAGCTTGATGTGCATGCAAACTGTGTTTTGTATGTTAACCCTGGGAACTCCTTGCTTCTGGGTTATGCCGCCTACCATTGCCCTGGCTCTGCCTACCATTGCCCTGGCTCTGCCTACCATTGCCCTGGCTCCGCCTACCATTGCCCTGGCTCCACCCCTAGGCTCGCTGGTCTGCCTGCCCCTCCAGTCTCAAAACCCACCAGCCGCCTCTGCCATGCAAACAAGTACCACTTGTATTCCCTGGATAACAACTCCAGGATTATTTTCTCCTAATTCCGGGATGAAGTGTCTGTGTAAAAACGCCTTGAGATTATTCTAATCTAGGTTGGAGACTCTGCCGGTATAAATCACACCTCGGTATCAGGGAACTGCAAACTGACCTTTTTCAGACCCCTCTCCAGCGTCATTATGCTCCATTGCTTATTGAGTGCTGCTGAGAAACTGGGCCTACAAGTCTATTATGCTAATGAGCATTTAGAGAATGTTCAAAAATATATTGCCATTCAGCAGCCTATTGGAAATCTTTAAGCAGCTATTGTGTGCAAAATATATCAACGATATTAAACTATATAAAGTGATGACACAATTTTAAACACCATCTTCAACCAATAAACTTCTGTTTTGTTTTGTTTGGTCTCTTATGTCTAAACCAGCACAACAGATTTGGGCCACAGTCCATAAATCACTCACTCTAGAGTAAGTGGTTTGTGGATCACAGCTTTAATGCTTAAAGGTGATCAGAATGGGTTCTGTGGTTTATACACTTAGCTACAGCAGCAGGACTAACCTCATTGTGGACAATACCAGTATAATAACCATAGATTACAGTCATAGAGTATACAACATTAAAAATTCTTTTCCTCAGCAATTGCTTACCAGTTTCATAATGCCTGAGCAATTCCAAAGCAGAGCACAGAGATTTACTCTGAAAGAAAATATGAAAGGAAAGAGATGTTACCTGATCAAATAGAAGGATTCTGAATTCCTATGGTTACGCACAGCAATGAAATGAATTGTAAAGTTTCATGCTGTTTGTGTATCTTTGTTTGTTCTGGAGGTGCTGCCTTTCTTCTTTCTTCTCCTGCTATTGTGAACGAACCCATCCTAGGTGCTGATAATCCCTTTGTGCACTTAACAACCTCTATATATGAATAGCTATTTTTTATCATTGCAAAGGAACACTTGCTCCTCCCCAGCCCATTCACCTTAAGCCTAAAGAGAAAAAAAGCAAAAAAGCAAAGCGGTTGCGTCTCACATCTTCCCTGAGTGAACGGTCCTGCATGAGCCATAACCAAGAAGTAGGTCATGCAGCCTGCTTCCAAATATCACATTGACCTCTCCACAATTTTATAGTTATGTTTCTAGAGCGTGCCAGGGCAGACACTAAAAAGGAATAATAGGAGAGCAAAATCCTGTTGAACATGATTTTAATTTCTAAATAAATCTGTCATGCCATCTGAAGTACAGCCTAATGACTTAATAATTATACAGGCTCTGAAGGAATCTGATTTAGGTGAGCAAGGAAACCCATAGCAACTATTGTCATTCACATTCTTGTGTGACAGCGTTGTCGTTCTGGTAATCGTTGAAGCATATGTTTAATGACTGCTCAAACTCAGACACTTTTCCCATCACTCCCCTCCCAAAATAAAAAAAATGGATATCAGTAATAGGGACCCAATATGCTATATTATATTTAGATGTACACATTCCACTTGCATAACCTAGCACCCCACTTTATCTTTAGGAGGGCTTAAAACATCATCAAAAAGGCACTTAGAGTCATTACTAGTGTAAAAGATCTGGGTGGGATTCTGTGCTGCACCTCTAAGATGCTCAGGGCGGAACTTGTAACCCAAAGAATGGTGGTGTTAAACCACCTCTGCATCCTCCTAATAATGGATTTCTCCATGGTCCTTTACATAACTCAGACATTAGGAAGACATTATGTCTAAATTAGAGCAGCCTGTCCTTGGATTTCCAAGCCTGGGAGTGCTTCAGAGAATCTCCCCTCAAGGCTATGTATATGTACATACAATTATGCTATGTGCCATCACTTTGTTCCTCAAAAAAAAGATAGAGTTTTTATTGACAAATAGCTCTCCATTGGTGGTTCTTGCTGCCGCTTCTACATATACAATGGCTGAAGCCGAGGAAGTAATTTCTAGGTGAATCTCCCTTTAATGTTCTTATGTTGTCCACACCCAGAACTGGATCCAGGCACGTGGGGTTGAGTTCACACCACTTGCTTTATTTATAATTTGTGCCAACCAGTACCAGTAACCATCACCACCACGAAGTCTTATAAAGAGTCCTTCTAGTCAGGCAACACCTCTGAATAGGTTTGGGGTTCAGCCAGGAACATCCCTTTGTCTCCCAATGTCCAATGTCTTTTCCCAAGTCCTTAATCACAGTCCAGCGGGGACAGGTAGCCAAACAACACCTCCCCCCTTTTGCTGGCTTCACACACCTTGTCCTCTGCCAGCTCCAGGGAGCAGCTATTCAGCTCCTCCAGAGCGTCTCTGGCTCTCTATGTCTCTCCATTCTCCTGTCCTCTGCACTACACTGAGCAGAGCTGCACCAAGCCTCCATTCTCTTGCACCTTGCGCAGTTAGCAGCAAACTCTCCAGTAGCCAGCCTCATAGCCAGCTTCACAACAGCCCTGGCTCAACAGCATCCAACAGCAGCCCCCTTACTTAGCCTCCAGCTCTGGCTTTTGCTGTTTGGGCTGACTTCCACTATGCCCTTGTCCAACTGTCCTCATTAGTGGCCATCTTGGCTCTCAGCCGGGTACCATCTCACCTCCCTTAAAGGGCCAACAACTTTATGTCATCTGATCCATTAAGACAGTTATGTTCTTATGACACCTATACTATTGGTGATGCTCCTCCCTCTTCCAGGGATTATCAATTGGCCTTTGGAGAACAGTTTTATGGCAATATGCCTCATTTCCTGCATAGGGAAATATTCTCTTAGCCCAATCTGGTATTTTTAGATCATCTTTACATTGTTTATTCCCTCTTGCTGTGTAGAGGGTCTGTAGTGGATTGAGAATTTTGCCCCTCGGATATACCCCCGAAGTCTTAAATTCTGTAGTGAATTTCTTTCCTGGAGGCTGAATTTTGTTGAATAGTATTGAATTCCTGTTGTTGTGTGTGTGTGTGTGTGTGTGTGTGTGTGTGTGTGTGTGAGAGAGAGAGCGGGGCGGGCATTGTCTTGTAGTAATGGTGGCATTTCAGCTCTTCAGTGAGAACTGGCTAGAATTATACGGTCTCCTGGAGTCTAGTTGTCCATGATGAACTGGGGAAACATGGAACTTGGAAAATGATCATAAGCAGCACATTTTCCTGTTGTCTGAAAATAAGAAAGGAGGAGAGAACTGCTGTTATCTGCTGATCTGAGTGGAAGATAAAGGAACAGGCATTTATAATATCTGATGGAGGCACTAGGTGAAATCATATTAAAATAGGTTTGATGAATATGGCTAACCAAAAGTGCTAACCAAATGAATCATATAGAAGCCTACGGCTAAGCTACCACACAGCTCCCTTTTGCTGAGGTTCCATGCAGGTGCAGGAGCCTGCTTGCATAGAGTTGTTTGCAAGCCTAAGACATAAATTGATGTGAACACCCAGTTTGTGCTTTGAATAACAGATTTGAATGCTGTTAGATAAAACTAGATAAAGAAATCTACTGATAACCACATTCACAACCACAATTTCCCCCAAGTTTATTGAACCTTTTACAGAAAATCTGGCGCCACTCAAGAAATGAAAAACAGACTCCAACAACAAGCCCAACAAGAAGTTGGGCAACAAATACCCAACAACAAGCTACCCTCACCAGAATAAGCAATTAGTAGCTGTTGCAGACATGATATGTCAAGAGGCTCCAGTTCCTTTGGATTCAGGTCTAGAATTACTTTGGGCTCTGGTAGTGCAAGAAGAGAAGATAGTGGTTTATGCATTCATTTATTTTTACTAACCACAAAAATTAACTATACCTAGATTGAAAAAAGATACATTTGCAAACGTCTGCCTCTGACCATTTTCATTAATACATCTATGGTAGAGAAATTACAGGACAGTATACTTTGGAGGCTAACAGAAAAGATAAATCCTTGTGACAGTGCCAGCATTGCCAAAACTACAGAGAAGATACTATATCTACCAAAATGCAATCCTGTGGGTAAATACAGACCAAGAAAGCATGGACCAATAAATGAAACCTTTAAACAGATAGTTTCCACAGGCCATGATAATATGCCAGAGGCATTTGAAGCACAGGTTCATTTAGTCATCACCAGTTTGAATGTGTCAGACAAAAACCTGACAGAGCTAAAGAATGTACCATAGCAAGATCTCAAGTTATCAGCATTGTTGGAAACTATCATTGCTGGTTGGACAAAAGAAAAATGGTTGTGTCTGCATCAGTGACAGAGTCACAGTCATTCATGAGGAACTAACAGTTATAGATGACCTGATTTTGAAGGTAAAAGATGTGGAGTCCTTATCACTGAAATCAGAAATGACACTGATCATTCATTTGGGATACCTGGGAGTAGAAAAATAGAAGTGAAAGGTTAGAAATTTGCTGCTTTGGTCTAGAAGAAAAGCCAAATTGAGCACTGTCCAATTTGCTTACATGTCAAATACTAAGGAGTCCATTATCCCTCATGGCATGCCAGTTCACATTTGACAAAACGTGGCATTGGATTTTTTTCTTACTCAGTAATGAACAACATGTTAGTAATGGGCAATTACAGTCATTATCAGAGTGGGAGACATGCGAAACATAAAGTCTCCACAATAATTGCTATGTACAGTGGCTCCCAGTACAATTCATATTTCGCCTCTACAATCCACAATCAGAGAATAAGAAAGGCCCTTAATTTATTTTGTCAAGGTATACGAATGTACTAGTGGATGACTTGGTTGCTCAGATACCAGTATTTCAATGCTTGATTTCAATATGGTTTCCAGAAAACACCTATTAATCAAAAGTCATTGGTTCAGCTACAGCTTAGGAAAAACTTACATATAAGCTGGCCTAGATATTATGGTATCTAAGGCATCCACCAGCTTTAGTACTTGTTTCGTTCTAAATCAATATAACATAATGTTTACATGTAGGGAGAATGTGGACAAGAGGAGCAAGTGGTGGCAAATAATAGGCCTGAGAAATGAAGTGAAATACTACTCCTTTGTCTACACAAAGAGTCGAAACATTATTAATCAAGCTGTTACCAGATAAAGAGTTAACCTGTCACAGCTACCACTGTCTATGTCCATTAGCCATTTTTGTAGCAGGGTTTGTTTATTTATTTATTTGCTTCATACCATGCTATTTTGGGAAGAGAATACTAGCAGCGGTAGTCCCCTATAGAGGTAAGCAAGGACCACTGTGTTAGTTGCCTTTCAGAAGAAATCCCCATTTGGTTTCCCCCCGCCCCATTTTAATCTAGAACTGGGCTTTTAAATGTTGAATAAGATACAGCAAAGAACACTATCATAGAAAATTGTCTGTCATTAGCTAATAAGTGCATGATAAAGATGAAATAAGAGACGATATTGCAAACAACCAGTATTACTTGATAGAATAATTGACAAAGAAATCAGCCGTTGATTGTTCATGTAGAGCCTTCCTTCATCCCAAAGTCCAAGAACTATAGGGGTCAGTCACATGTGCTCCCATTCCATTTTGCTGTCCTAAGCTTCAGCAAAAAGTGTCTGAAGGTCCTTCTAACCCCATTCTATTATATAATCTATCCATCCATAAACTCAACATGGCTAAAACTGAACTCCTTATCTTCTCCCCTCATCCTTCCTCTCCTTCCTCACTGTCAATAATTATTGATGGAGTCACCATCCTGTCTGTCCCCCAAGCCCGTAGCCTAGGCTTCATCTTTGACTCACCCCTTTCTTTTAAACCCTACATTGACTCTGTTGCTAAATCCTGTCGCTTCTCCCTCCATAACATTGCTAAGATTCGCCCTTTTCTCTCTGTCTCGTCTGCCAAAACTCTTGTTCATGCTCTGGTCATCTCTCGCCTCGATTACTGTAACCTCCTTCTCACTGGCCTTCCCCGGTCTCACCTTTCTCCCCTCATCTCTGTCCAAAACTCTGCTGCCAGGGTCATCTACCTCGCCAGTCGCTTCGACCATGTGCAGCCCCTCCTCTCTTCGCTTCACTGGCTTCCCCTTCCTGAACGAATCCTGCACAAGCTCCTAGTCTTCACCTATAAAGCTCTTCACAACCTTGCTCCCCCCTACCTCTCTGCACTTATCGCCCTCCATACTCCAGCCCGTGCACTTCGCTCCTCCTCTGTCCCTTCTCTCACCCTTCCACGCCTTCCCTGCTCCCCTAAGCGCCTTCGTCCCTTCTCACTTGCTGCCCCCCATGCCTGGAACTCCCTCCCTGTCCACATCCGCCTTGCCCCCTCCCTTCATACCTTCAAATCTCTCCTTAAAACTCACCTCTTTCGCTCTGCTCTGTCTGACTCTTTATCCTGCTGAGCCACTATTCCTATACCTACGATCGGTTTACCCTTATCCTTGCAACATGGACCTGCCTGCTGTCATTCTCATCGTAACCAAGCCAAGTACGTGCACTTGAGACCTCGCATCTTCATGAATGTTAGACCCCTTGTCTCTCCCACTGTTCCCCTTCCTATGTCTCTCCCCAGCTCCTGTCTCTCAGATTATAAGCCCCAGGGGAAGGGACTGTGTCTATTTTATTACTTTGTAATGTGCCAGGTACACTGCTGGTGCTATATAAATGTTTGTTATTATTATTATTATTATTATTATTATTATTATTATTATTATTATTATTATTAATCATCATCCTGCTGTACACCGTACTTAATCTTCACAAATTTTAACTTACAAGAGGTAAGTGGCAATAGGTCCTTCTCCATGAAGCACCTATACATAGCACCAAAAAATATAGTTTTATTATGTTTTCTTACTTGGCCTGAAACCAGGACTGTACACAGACACCTCAACCATTCTGTTCTTGACATGGGTAAGAAAAAATATATGCAAGTATTCCAACCAAATTTGGTCTAAGTCACCAAGTGTGGATATGTGTGTGCATGCAGAAAATACTCACTACCCACTCACTACTCACAAACATATTAATGTTTTTACTGTGACTTGATTAACAAAGATGATGATGAAGGACCATCTCCTCACAAAGAAACAGCAGTGGATCTGCCTGTGCGGTTGTCTTGGGGTGCCCTGCTTGAGGTCCTCCAGGTTTTTTGGTGGGCTCACAGAGGAGGACATTCTCGGTGGCTACACCGCGGCTGTGGAACTCACTTCTGGTGGGGGTTCAGTTGGCCCTGGATCGCCCCTCCTTTAAAAGAAATTGTAAGACCTGGCTGTTCCACCAGGTGTTTGGCGGGAGAGATGGGTGATGGGGTGGGGGGAGTTGGGTTAGGGTATTTTCCCTCCTTTTATGAATTGCTTTAGTTGATGTATTTATTGATTGTAAGCTACCCTAAGCTGCCTGTGGCAAGAGGGATGGGTAATAAATCTTTTAAATAAATATATAAATAGTGCTGAACTTCCTACACACTCTCTTCTTTTCATGGCATCCAGGAAAGTGTCAAATATTCAAGTGGAAAACCATCTGTCTATGATGCTGTAGTTATGGGGTATTCTCCCTTGAAGTTGGACTAGATGATCCTAGAGGTTCCTTCCAACCCTATGATATTACAGGAAGCATTTTATAGGAACTGGTGTGTATGTGTTAATGTGTGTGTTAGGGATGGCATTAAGGATACAGTAACCAAGGATAGGAATGAAGATGAATGAGTTTTAGCAGCAGATAGGATTAATACAGATGTTTTACAAACAATTAAAATGTTACGCTCAAGAGGGTGCTCTAACATTCATTCTAAGATAGCACACTTGCTTACAATGACTGTTTTAAGGTTGTTCAAGTTTAGCACTGCAGAAGAACAGATCCAAGTGCAGGCAAGCATTTATAGTACAAAGCCAAGCTAAATTTAGGGTAGACGAACATAGTTTTGGTCTCTCTCTTTCTGAATCTCTTTATTCCAATAGAGCCAAGTAGGCAGCAGGTAACATGGAGTCTTATTTCAGACCTGTCATGCATATGAAATTGCAGGATGGTGGGCGGCTGCTGAAGAGTACTGCCAAAGGTCATTGGCTGTGATCCAGACAGCCTTGCACACAGGCAGCAGTGTGTGTAAGCTCCCTTTTAGGAGTCATGAGACTCTAGGAGCCAGGGGAAAGCCATGCTCCATTGATTAGAAACACATATCTAATGTCGCGGTCCGTCTCCTTACAGGGGCGGGTCGCAGGAAGCACACGACACCAGTGCTCCGGGCTCGGCACTGGCTGCCTATAAAGCACTGGGCCAGGTTCAAGGTGCTGGTTTTAACCTTTAAAGCCCTTCACGGCCTGGGCCCTACTTATTTGCGGGACCGCCTCACTCCCCATGTGCCCGTGCGATCTTTGAGATCATCCGTGGGAGCCTTTTCGGAGGTTCCCCGGGTGAGGCGGGTGGCCACCGATGTTATTTTTTTTGGTGACTGCCCCTGTGCTGTGGAATTGGCTCCTGGAGGAGGTTTGGTTGGCTCCCACTCTCCTGCTATTTCGGCGTGTATGTAAGACCTGGCTGTTCCGTCAGGCTTTTGGTGAGGGGTAGGGGTGGAGTGTTTTTTTTCCCCCGCATATTGCATTTCAAAATTGTTTTCCATTTTTTAAATGTTTTATTGATTATTGTTGTTTGCCGCCCCAGGCTTCTTTGTGGGCAGGAGGGGCGGGATATAAATTTTACACAAATAAATAAATAAATAAATAAATAAAATCTAGAGGGGACTGTCAAGACAGTGACAGACCCCCTAGATCCCCATTGGCTGTGCCACTGCCCAAGGATCCCACTTCCACCACTAACAGGCCTTGCAGGCTAGGGATGTGTGAACAGATAGCAGTTCGGGTTCAGTTGTTCGGTTCAGTCTGGTCGTTTGGTTCGGTTTGGTCACCGAGTTCGGGTTCGATAGTTCAGTTCGGCCGTTCGGAAAGAGGTATTGCGTGATCCCGTCGGAAACCGGAAATTTGAGTGCGTGCGGAGCTGTGTCGCGAGAGACTGTGTGTGTTGTGGCTGGCTAGGTGTTTGGTGTTTTTTGGCTGCGTTTGTGTTGGACTGTGTGTTGGTTTCAGTTTGACTGTTGGTTTGGCTGGTTGGAGAGTGTTGGTGGGTGACTGTTGGTGTTGACGAGTTTTTGTTTAAAAATAAATAAATATGAAGGTGACCATTAAACGCTGGGCCTGGGGGAAGGCCCAGGTGGTGGAGTTGGTGGTGGAGGAAGAGGTTCTTGCTGCTGCTGCTGGACCTTCGGTGGTGGTGGAGGAGCAAGAGCCAGCGGGCACAGGAGGTGCTGCCACTGCTGCCAGGTTTGTAAACTTTTTTTTTTACCTTGAGGGCAAGAAGAATACTATCAGTTAGAGTGAGCTCACTAGCGTGCGGGTGGGTGCATGGATGGTGGACATCAGTCAGGCACAAACAGTGGGCATCAGCGGGTGGCAGCAGATGTCTGCCACAGAGAGAGAGGGTACTGTAGTGTGTGGGCCTCTTCCAGCATTCAGGCACGAGCACAAGCAGCACCCCCACCCAAACATGTGCTAGGCTAGCAAGGGTCTCCTCTCTCCAGTTGCCATCCCTACACCCCCCCAAACAAGGGCAGGATTTGCACATGCCAGCCAGGGTCTTTCCAGTTGCCATCTATAATGCCCCAAGGAGGGCATGATTTGCACGTGCCAGCCAGGGTATTTCCAGTTGCTATCCCTAGCACCCCAAAGAGGGCAGTATTTGCACGTGTCAGCCAGGGTCTCATCTCCATTGCCATCCCTCCCTAGCACCCACCCAAAGAAGGGCAGGATTAATTGCATGTGCCAGCCAGAGTCTCTCCCTTTGCCATCCCTAGCACCCCAAGGAGGGAGAACTAGAGGCATCATCATAAATGCATGATATTACTTAGGTGTTGTTTATGCGTTCCTGTTTCAGAGAGGGTGATGATGCTGCCTCCGGTGCTGGTGCCATGCGCAGGACATCATTGAGGTGGAGGTCGCCAGTGCCACCCCCAGACAGTGGATGGACAAGGTTCAATGTCTGGAGGTGATATGATAAAGAGAACAGATTCACCACCTGCAAGGTAAGGCATGGGGGCTGGAACAACAGGGTATGCATTTCCCTCTATGACCTGTTAGGAATGGAAGTCCCCTGCAGAGAGAGAATGTTGGCCACCCAGTTGTGGAGACAGAATGCAGGCAGGGATTGACTCAGACCATTGGTCTGACGCAGTATGGCACTTGTTATGTTCCTTCCTATCTTTTATGTTCTTTAGGAATGCAGCAAAAGATTCAAACGGGCCAGGGAGGGGACCACATTGAGCCTAATCACACATGCCAAGAAAGCGCACAACCTGACGGTGACATGGGGAACCTCTGGCATGCATCATCAGCTCCAGAAAAAGGGGGGGAAGGCAGCCCAAAAGAGAAGACACCAAAGCCCTTCCCCCTCCTCAAGCTCTGATGTGGAGTTCCCTGAGTCTCCAGCGGCAAGGGCCTTTTGGGCCGAGGTGGAGAGGCCCACCTGGGACTTCGAGGCCGGCCTGAAGCAGACAGCAGTCGCCATGGAGAACCAACTGGTGGAACAGTTCAAGGCGGTCGAGATGCGGGAACAGAAGGTGGAGGCGTACACGCAGTATGTCTCAAAGTACATCTCCCCCGAGATGGCCGACCTGGAACTCTTCCACCAGTCAGTCTCCAACTGGCAGGTGACCATGGCAGGGGCCGTCGACTATGCCGTCGAGCATGGCTATGAAATGCCAGAGGGTGTTATGTCCCCTGCCCCTACCTCCCCCAACTTCCGGGGGGGCAGGCCCAAAAACTAATAGATAGCTGTTTCCTTTCTCGTTTAAAATGTTTGGTTTTTGTTTTATAATGTTGTTTTGTTTTGTTTTGTTAATAAAAGTTATATTTGTTGTCATTGTTGTGAGCTTTGTTTGAACAGTCCAATCTTTTATCCCTCTGTGCTGAAGTTCTGGCTGGCAGGTGGCAGTATCTCATACAGTTTGTCGATCCCTACCCGCAGCACCTGGCACCATATGTAGCATAGTTAAGGTATTAACCCAAAGATGTGCCAGGCACCAGGCAGCATCAGGGTCTCAACTTGCAGACAGCCCCCCAGGAGGGGCAGGGCTTGTGTCTGTGTGGGTGTGATAGAGAGAAAGAGAGACAGGCTCTTTTGGCAACGGGTATCCATGAGTGGGTATGGAGGAGTAGGCTGGTGGGGGGGGCAGACTTGCAGGCGGGCGCCGGTGGCCGTTGGCCAGTCAGACACGAGCAGCGGCAGCACCCAGAATGGAATGACAGTCCCCCATGACTGGAATGATGGTCCCAGAATCTCATTGATGGTTCCTGGGATGGGCGGGCATGATTGCTTCAGGTACAGTGGAATTACAGCCTAAAGCCTATGGGAGTTGAATGATGTCCCTAGAATTAGTGCATGGTTGGGCACACTTCATTCAATTGTGTGATAGGTAGGTAGGTATAGGAACGCACACAGGCAGGCACATAATACGTTCCATGTTTTGTTATATTCCATCTCATTCTAGTAGGTTTGCTGCTGCTGGATGTGGGCATCAGGCACAGATGGCAGTTCTTCCTGGTTCTGGCAGGTGGCAGCTTGAGCTGGCCTCCCCTCCACCCCATCTCTCTCGTTCTAGGGGGGAGCCTCTCTCTCTCTCTCCCTCTCTCTCTCTGGCGATATAGTGCAGGTGACAGCATGGGTGGGATCGTGTCTGTCTCTCCTTCTAGCAGTGGGGAGACATTCTCTCTCTCTCTTATTTCTCCCTCTCTCTCAGCAGCACCCTGGCAGGCAGACAGGCACCTTGGCATGAGAGGCAGGAAGGCGGGCTGAGGCAGGCTTTGAGCTTGGCGGCAACCTGGGGTACAGAACCCTTGGCACAGACAGGATATAGGCCTGGGGGCCACTGGCAGCAGCAGACATTGGTTGCCGGTGTACTGAACCCCTGGCACAGACAGCATATAGGCTTGGGGGCCATTGGCAGCAGCAGACAGTGGGTTGCCAGGGTACAGAACCCTTGACACAGACAGCATATAGGCTTGGGGGCCATTGGTAGCAGCAGACATTGGTTGCCGGGGTACAGAACCCTTGGCACAGACAGCATATAGGTCTGGGGGGCCATTGGCAGCAGCAGACATTGGTTGCCGGGGTACAGAACCCTTGGCACAGACAGCATATAGGCTTGGGGGGCAATGGCAGCAGCAGACAGTGGGTTGCCAGGGTACAGAACCCTTGGCACAGACAGCATATAGGCCTGGGGGCCAATGGCAGCAGCAGACAGTGGGTTGCCAGGGTACAGAACCCTTGGCACAGACAACATATAGGCCTGGGGGCCATTGGCACTAGCAGCAGAAGACATTGGTTGCCAAGGTACAGAACCTGTGGCACAGACAGCATATAGGCCTGGGGGTCATTGGCAGCAGCAGACAGTGGGTTGCCAGGGTACAGAACCCTTGGCACAGACAGAATATAGACCTGGGGGCCATTAGCACTAGTGGCAGCAGACACTGGTTGCCAGGGCAGGTAGGCAGGTGGTGTGGCATGAGCATCAGTCAGGCAGACTGTGACAGAGTTTGAGCTTTGCAACCTGGGCAGGTGGGCAGGAAGGCAGCGTGGCGTGAGAGGCAGTAGGGCAGGTGGGCTTGGGCAGGCTTTGAACTAGGCAACTTGGGTGGGCAGACAGGCACCTTGGCATGGGAGGCAGGAAGGTGGACTGAGGCATGCTTTGAGCTTGGCAGAAAACTGGGCGGGCAGACAGGCAGAGTGGCATGAGAGGCAGTAGGGCAGGCAGGCTGGGACATTGGAAGCAGGGCACTCAGATAGGCTAGCAAAGACTGTGCAGTGCGAGAGAGCGAGAGCCAGTCAGTGTCACATTGGAGGGCCAAGATCGTGTAGCTATAGGGCAGCTGGCAGGCTTACAATTTGTTTCCCAATGCCAACCTGCATCATGAGGTCAGTCAGATAAGGCCATCTAGTATGTGGGGGGAGGGCGGGTGCCCGATATTGGGAGGGAGGGACAGCACCTCAGCAGCACAGCAGCAGTAGCCCTAGCCCAGATTGAGGAGGAGGAACTCCGGCCCATGACTGCCCATGGCATGGGATGGCATGTGCCACTGCACCATCAATCCTTGTCCAAGGGCAGCTCAGGGCATCCCAGCAGTGGAAGGTTCACCTTAATGAACAGCAACTGCTTCACCAACTTGGCCCCAGTCTCAGGCGGTGCGGGGAGCAAATGTCCCCCACCATCGAGAACACCTGCTCGATGGGGACACTGGTTTGTGGGCAGGACAAGAGACCCGTGGCCACTCTCAACAGGGTCGGCCACACGTTGGCCTTGCCAGCCCAGTAGGCCAAGAGATCGCTGCTGGGATCAATGCATGACTTCTCCTCCAGGTAGATCTCCACGGCTGCTGAGGTGCCATCATACTCCCTCTTGTAGCTCTGCCTGGGAACGACCTCCACCACTGCCCTCAGCCACGCTGCTTACCCTATTGTTGTGGGGGACCCCATGCTCCACAGAGTGGCCTGCACGTAGGCCGAGATGCTTCTGCTGAAGCTGGCAACAGGGGTGCTGCTGCTGCTGGCGCTAGGGCTGAGGGCAGGGATAGACCTGTCTGGCTGAGAGTGGTGACTGCTCCCACTTCCACTATCCTCAGGGGTGTCCTCCTGCATTGCCCACTCTGCCTGCTGAACCCTCTCCACCAGCGCATCCTTCCGGAGGGCATAGAGCACTGTCTGGCATGCCATGCTGCCCTTGACCCTGGGGTCCAGCATTGTTGCCAGGACATATTGCTCCCACTGCAGGAGCACATAAAAATGCGCCTCCAGCCCTGACTTCATCTTCCGCAACAGGTCAAGTGCCTCATTGGCCAGCTTCCTGCCTGCAGGGCCACAATCCCGCCCCCGAGAATCTCATCAAGGCTCCTCTGGAGACTCCGGACCAGAGGGATCACCTGGCTGAGGGTGGTGGTCGAGCTGGTCATGGTATCCGTCATGGCCAGGAATGGTCTCAGGATGAAGACCATTTGAACCGAAGTGTCTGAAAATTGGCCCATCATGGTTCCAATTTTCAGTTCTGTATCTTTCCAATTGAAGTGAATTGGAAATCTTTCAATTGACTTCAATGGGAAAGGGAACTGGAATCCAGCCTCTCCTAACCCCATTCCCCAGGGCCCACTAATGGCCTCGGGGGGGGCACCCCAGGGCCTGTCTTTATCCCCCACCCTTTCCTGGGGCCTTGCCAGCTGGCATGTACTTATCGGGCTGGGTCTCCTCTGCTGCTGGATGGCTGAGCCACCTCCGTTGCTGGAAGGCCTGGTCGGACTACCTCTGCTGCTGGAAGCCCTGCCGGAAGGCCTCCTTCCATAGCTCCTTGCTCCAGCGGTGCATGTGCAGTCCTTTTTTAAAATGTTGGCAGCAGTGCCGGTACTATTTTGGAAAAGGGCAGTCATTCTACGCATGTGTGAACTGATTCAGTTCATGTGCAGAATGGATGATGTATTCCAAAATGGCACTAACGCTGCTGGCGCCATTTTGAAAAAGGGCTGCACATGTGCAAAATGGACCTGGTCACCATTTTCCACATATGTGCTGCCAGAGCAGGGAGTTGTGGCACTGTGCTGCGGGAAGCAGATTTGCCAGCAGGCCTCCCACAGCACTGGCAGCTGTGGTGCAGTCACCAAGCAGTGGGAGGTGGCCCATACCATCCCAGTCTCCAGACAGCAGAGGAGACCCAGCCCGACTCATCTGGCAGCAGAGATGGTGGCTCCTCGCACGTACCCCTCAAAGCTCAGACCGGTAAGTACATGCCAGACAACAGACTGGCACCCCACCCTCTGAGTCTGGTAGTGGGTCCCGGGGGATGTGGTGGGGGATTTTGGATCCCCTGCCCCAGGGAATGGGGGTAGTGGAGGTTAGGGATGGATTTTTTTGTTCCTGGACCCCGAATTAGGTTCTCTTTTGTTCCGGTTCCCCTTCCCATTGAAGTCAATGGGAAATCTTCACATTGACTTCAATGGGAAAAACTCCCATTGAAGTCAATGTGAACAGATTTCCCATTGACTTCAATGGGGAAAGAAACAAAACCATAAATCAAAACCCCAAACTGAAAGAAACGAAAGTCATCTATCTGAAACCGAAAAAAACCCTGAAACTGAAAAAAGGCCCTGTGTCTCACCCCTAATGGGCATGCTTCTCCCCCTCCCCGGTTATGGGAGAATATGAGCATGAGGGAGGCAGGTACGGTGGGTGGGAATGCCATGCGACCACCTAATGAGGGGGGTACAAGCCTGGAAGGAGAGTGGGAGGCAATGAAAAGAAGGTGGGGACATGGGAGGAGCCATCCCCCAGATGAGAGATGGGGGACTGGGATGGGGTGTGGACAGTTTATAGGATTTATTATATTTAACTAATATATTGCTCCTCTGAATTATTGTAAGCCACCCTGAGTCATATAAATAGGGCGGAAGATAAATAAACACATAGATTGTGGGAACTGCGTATGCGCCGACCGGAGTAGCTGGGTCTAGCTGGAGCTCTTCCTGTGCAACGAGTAAATCTGCCCTTAAAATCACAATTTTAAGTTGCAAAATCTTAAAATAAGCTGAGAGAAGACATGGCGCAGAGAGCTAGAACAGAACCGGGGGGGGGAAATACTAAAGAAACAGCGTTGGAGAGAGACTGCCAGTCGCAGCAGACTGAGAGAGCCGTGGATGGAGAAGCTGACTCAGAGTGGGGGGAAATGGCCGCCGCCAAAGCGGAGGAGCCCCCAGAGGAGCAAGGAAACACTTGTTTTGGTAAACTTGTAAGGTAAACAATGTGTTAAGAGGTGAAAGACAAATGAGGAATTATACTCAGACTAATATGAATATGCAAAGAAAATGGTATGGGCAGAATATAAAAAGCACTAAGCATAAGAAGGGGAAAAATAAAAATAAAACAAACTGAAAGACCTGGGTACTAGTACCTGAGGGTTATAAGAAAAAAGGAGGATGGAAAGATGAATAAGTTAAAAATATTAACTTTAAATGTGCGGGGATTAAATTCACCTGCCAAGCGTAGAAGGGTAAGGAATTTATTATTTGATAACGGAATAGATATATTTTGTTTACAAGAAACACACTTACTGATTGAGGATGTGCCACGATTGGGCAATAAAAATACAGGGGAAACAATAGAGGTATGTGCTGGAAAAAAGAAGGCTGGTGTCCTCATTGGATTTAGTAAAAGAGCGGATTTCAAGACAACAAAGATTATTAGGGATAAGGAGGGTAGATTTTTGTTGATCACAGGTACTTTAAATAGAGAATGGGTAACGCTGGTAAATATATATGCCCCTAATAAAAATCAGCTCAGGTTTTTTCAACAATATATACCTATAATTGTAGAAAATATTAAGGGAACCTTGATGATGCAAGGTGACTTAAATACACCATTAACTGAACTGGATATATAAAAAAGAGGCCCCATCAAAAAGTCACAAGCAATTATTGGGAATTTAATGGGGTCCCAAGGGATCATAGATACTTGGCAACTTCTAAATAAAAACAGCAGGCAATATACATACTACTCCCAAGTTCACAACACCTATTCTAAAATTGATCGCGTGCTTATGGAAAATAAAGACCTCTGGAGATGCAAAGGGAGCTATATTATACCTTTGGTATTCACAGATCACAATGCCATTATTACAGAACTCATATTACATAAAGATACACCGGCAAATGATTATAGTTGGAGTATGGATAGGGGTATGCTTAAAAACAAGGATATGGAAGAAAAAATTAAGCAGAGTGTTGAAGAATACCTAACACTTAACCAGGGCTCAGTTCAACATACCGCTACATTCTGGGAAGCAGCGAAAGCTACTATTAGAGGCAAGTTGATAGATTTACGTGCATACATAAAAAAGAAAAAGAAAAGCTGTACAAGAAATATACGCAGAGCTGCATAAATTGGAAGCGCTCAATATAAATGCCCCCTCTAAACTGATGCAAAGAAAAATAAATAAAGTAAGAGAAAGGGTCAATACAATAGAATTGGATAAAGTCAAAACACAATTGAAGTGAATAAAATTTTATTATTACAATAATAGTAATAAAGCTGGCAGAGCATTGGCAAATTTAACTAGAATACAAAAGCAAAAAGCTGTTATAACAAGTATTATAAGGGAAGATGGCATGATGGTGCAAGAACAGTAGGGAATCCAGATGGAATTTCTCGAATTCTATAAAAAAACTTTACTCTTCATCGAATCCAGATCCTGGAGAGATAAAAAAATTTCTAGACAATATAGAGCTACCGAAACTAAATAATGCCCAGCAGTCCTTTATAAATACTATAATAACATCTGCTGAAGTAGAAGCTGCTATAGAGGGCATACAAAACAATAAGGCCAATGGGCCAGATGGATTCCCCCCTGAAAGACATTCGCTAAACTACTACTACTATCTCCTCACCTGACCAAAGTATTTAATGAAATCTTGAGCACAGGAGTGATGCCAGCCTCATTTTATGCATCACAAATTACATTGGTGCCTAAACCAGGTAGACCAGTGAATAATTGTGGAAGATACGGACCGATTTCATTGCTTAATACAGATTTTAAAATATTTGCAAAGGTTCTAGCCACAAGACTGAAAGTTGTGGTGGGGGAAATTATCCACCCAAAACAAGCAGGATTTGTCCCCAAACGTCAAGGAACGGATAATATAAGAAAAGTAATAAATATGATATATGCACAAAAAACAAATAAAAATGCAGCTATGGTCATTGCTACGGATGTCGAAAAAGTCTTTGATTTCTTGGAGTATACTACCTGTTTGAAATATTGAAAAAAATTGGGACTACCACAAAATTTTATTAGATGGGTAGCAGCAATTTATGCATGCCCGCGGTCCAAGTTACGAGTTAATGGGCAAATCACTGAGACGTTTAATATCCACAGAGGCACGAGGCAGGGCTGCCCCTTATCCCCACTTTTGTTTAATTTAGCACTGGAGGGGCTTGCGGCAGCACTGAGGGTTATTTCAGACGTTATGCGGTCCCGAGTCACCACAGTGGATTCCCAGCGGTGGTGAACCGATTAACCACCCCCCGTAGAAATCCCGGTGGAATGTGGGGTCCACCAGGGTTGTCTCTTGGCCCCTGCACTGTTCAATCTTTATGTGAACAGAGCAGTTTCCAATATGAAAGAGGTGGATGGCCATGCTCCATTAATTGGGCTTAGACGACTCCCAGTCATCTTATATGCAGATGACACTGTCTTATTATCGCAAACAAGAGTGGGGCTTAAGAGGCTGCTCCATCAATTTGGGGAATTTTGTGAAATTGAAGGGCTAAGAATTAATTACAATAAAACAAAGGTACTTGTTGTGGGAGCTCGGAAGACCAGGACAGTGTCTCGGTGGAATATTAAAGGGAGGCTTATCGAACAGGTCCCCGCTTTCAAATATCTTGGGGTTTTATTTGCCTCAACACCCGGGTGGAAGTTACAGCTTGAGTCAGTGAAAACCCAGGCCAAGAAATCAGGCGCGGCCATTTTAAAATTCTTTTTTGGACAAGGGGGGAAATTGATTGGCCCCGCTCAGAGGCTGTTCCAGTCCAAGGTCATCAGCCAAGCACTCTATGCGGCCCCAGTCTGGGCCATAGAGTGCCTGGGGAGCCTGGAGGCCATTCAGAATGGATTCTTAGCCGCCATTTTGGGATTACCAAAGAGCTCCCCGCAGGTGCTGGTGCGTGTGGAAACCGGGAGCCTGCCGGTGCGTACGTTGGCACTACAATCCGTCACCAATTATTGGATTAAAGTGGTGATGATGAGCCAACATGAGAATTCTCTGCTCAGTTTGGCCCGGCAGACGGGCCTACTAGATTACTGGATCGAGGCAGTAGAAAAGGAAATCCATCGGCTGGGTTTCTCTCGGGAAGTCCTGCTTGTAGTGGGCATGGACAGATTTAAGAAGATGGTCAAGGTTAGATTGGGGGACCAGGCTTTACAATTAGAGAGGGCCTTACTTGAAACCCAACGTGTTGCCCCGGATTATCTCCCTCCAAATCCGCTGAAACCCAGAGGAGGTTATCTATATTCCTGGGTGGATGCTGCTGGGCGGGTGGCGTTTACCAAGTTGCGATGCAACTCTTTCCCTTCAGCCTTGTTGGAGGGGCGATACAAAGGTACTCCTAGGGAAGGGAGAATGTGTGATCTTTGTAATATGGGAACCCCTGATACGGTGTTGCACATTTTACTAAGATGCCCCTTTTTCGAGGGACTAAGATCTAGGTACTTAGGGGGGTTAGTACAAGGCACTGAGAATATGGTCTTGAAGAAGCTGCTGGGTCCAGGGGATACGGAAGCTACCAGACGAACATCGGCATTTGCAAAAGTGGCAATTTTTTGGCGGCAGAAATGGTTGGAGAACCAGTGTAAGGTGGGGAACTAAATGGTGAGGAGCAGGGGCTACTGAAGGCGGGGAGAAATCATGGCTGGCGGTTGCCCAAGTAGGGGTAATATAAGTTAGATGGGTGAATGATATCACTACTGGGTACAGGACGTTTTGTGGCAAGGCTCCCTTTGTCTTGGTTTCGTAGAGTTGATCTCCATAAAACGTGTAATTGAAAGCATGATCCATCTGGCTATGGAAGGGGTTTTTGTTTATGCCCTTGTATTCGGGGTTTAGTCTTTCTGGCCATGACCTTGCATAAGCGTAAAATTAATTAAAATAGCGTCACCCAAAATAATAAAGTACGCGATGTGCTCCCCTGGTAGGATTCAGAGAAGAAAAGGAGGCCTCAAGGGAATGATTTTTAGTAAATTGTTTTGTTGGGTTACTGATATAAGTGTTTCCTCTAGTATTGTTTCTGTTTATTAATCTGTGATTTTATTAATTTATGTATGGCCCAACTGTTTGGCCCAATTGTTTATTTATATGTGATAGGTGTTATGTATATTCAAATTTGTTCAAATGGCAATGGCCTATGGCTAGGCCTGAATAAAACTATTATTATAACCACCCCCCGTAGTCCAGGAAGGCCCCGAACAGACGTGATGGGATCAGGACCATGGCAGGGAATCAGCCCGACAGACCACGGCCTGGGGCAGCGCAACAGACATGACGCCGATTCCCAGCCATGGTCAAAGCACCCAGAAGGCACCGGGGAGGGGTGGGAAGCAGACATGGCCAGCTGAGGGCAAATGAAGCCAGGGAACGCCCACATATGAGCACCTCATCTCCAGGACGCGCCCATCGGGAAAGGGAATCAGGCCCAGGGTCTCCTCATGCAGCCGGCCATCACGGGTGCTCACCTCATAGCCAAAATAGTGCAGCCCCGAGCTCAGACTCGCATAGGCACCAGACAGGCTGTCCGGGCAGCTCAGGAGCAATTCAACGGCCGGGGAATGCCACAGGTCACACAGGGCCATGGTCTTGCAGAAGGTCCAGCGATGTGGGGCCCCATGGGTGATGGGAGCTGGGAGCCCGGTGGAAGTGCAACCAGCCATGGCCCAGGAAGCAAAGGAGACTAATTGTGACAACAGAGGGGCCCCACAATCCCTGAAGGGACGAAAGGGGATGCAGGGGGGCCTCGAGGCCAGCCGATAAGGCCACCGGCTGCAACATGGCAGGGCAAGTGAGCGAGGCATGGGGTGCAGACCCAGAACAGCTGCAGAAACAGAGCTCACAGACAGGATACCCTACACACTAATCAGGGCAGCGAGGACAACAGGTTCACTACACTTAGAGGTGGTAGGTTGATGACAGCAGGAATGCAGCTGCAGACCACACGCACCCGGCCGCAGGCTGGACCGTGCCCCCAGCACCATGCAGAGGCAGCAGGTGCCTGCGTGCAGGAGCAGGGAGGTGCTGATGTCGTGCGATCGGTCCATCTTCGCTGAATGCTCACGCACCATTCTGTCTATGGCCTGCTCCAGCCACCCAAACGCCTCTACCTACCTGCTATGCTCCCAGCGCTCCCACCTCTGCTCCAGCTGCACCTCCACCTGGAGCCTCCGGTCCCTTGCCTCCGCTTGTTGCAGGGAGTGTTCCGTGGCTGCCTCCATGCGATCAATGGCCGCTATCACCTGCTCACCCTGCTCGGTGGTAGAGCAGATGATGTCTCACCCGGTCTCACCTTTCTCCCCTCATCTCTGTCCAAAACTCTGCTGCCAGGGTCATCTACCTCGCCAGTCGCTTCGACCATGTGCAGCCCCTCCTCTCTTCGCTTCACTGGCTTCCCCTTCCTGAACGAATCCTGCACAAGCTCCTAGTCTTCACCTATAAAGCTCTTCACAACCTTGCTCCCCCCTACCTCTCTGCACTTATCGCCCTCCATACTCCAGCCCGTGCACTTCGCTCCTCCTCTGTCCCTTCTCTCACCCTTCCACGCCTTCCCTGCTCCCCTAAGCGCCTTCGTCCCTTCTCACTTGCTGCCCCCCATGCCTGGAACTCCCTCCCTGTCCACATCCGCCTTGCCCCCTCCCTTCATACCTTCAAATCTCTCCTTAAAACTCACCTCTTTCGCTCTGCTCTGTCTGACTCTTTATCCTGCTGAGCCACTATTCCTATACCTACGATCGGTTTACCCTTATCCTTGCAACATGGACCTGCCTGCTGTCATTCTCATCGTAACCAAGCCAAGTACGTGCACTTGAGACCTCGCATCTTCATGAATGTTAGACCCCTTGTCTCTCCCTCTGTTCCCCTTCCTATGTCTCTCCCCCAGCTCCTGTCTCTCAGATTGTAAGCCCTAGGGGCAGGGACTGTGTCTATTTTATTACTTTGTAAAGTGCCAGGTACACTGCTGGCATTATATAAATGTTTGTTTAATAATAGTAATAATAATAATATAATATTGTCCTCCGCCTGCTCCTCCTTCTGGCGCTGTACCCGTACCCGGTGCTCTCTCATCCACTGTGCCAGGGGCATGGGCCTGGTTTGCTGGGACCCCTCAGTTTGCCCTGTTGGGAAAACAATAGGTGCTTGTTAGGTGCCCTGGCAAGCTGCCCCCTGTCCCATGGCACTGCTGGGGGGGTCTAGGGCCCAGCCCGCCCTCGGATTGGCAGCCGGTGCCCTCCCCCTGCACCCTTCCCGCCCTCCCCTTGGTGGTGTGCTTCACCGGGGACCACTGGCTGCTCCAGGGGCTGCTCTCCGGAATCCTCGTCACCACCTGTCACTGGGGCCGGGGCATACCATGCCCTATGGGGATATGGGAGGGGATGGGTGGGGGTGGGCTGAATGTGTTCCCCAGCGGGCCCCCAGTCCCCCTTCCCATGCTCTGGGGTGTCCGGGGTGGCTGGGCTAGGCCCCGTGTCCAGTGTGTCCCCCTCCCCCACTCACCCCGGTCCGGCCCCCCTCCCACCCACATGCTTATGCTTGATGTCCATCTCGGAGCCCTCCGAGGCTGGTCCCTCGGTGTTCCTGGTGTCTCCCTTTGTCCACTGGCTGAGGGTGACAAGTGTGCCAGCCTCAGAGTCTCCCTGTGCAGACAGGGGTTGGGGCTGCTGGGGCTGGTGCTTGTGGGGGGTCTGCCATTCCCCAAGGTCCCTGGGCATTCCTCCTGGGGGGTGGGAGCCCTGGAGCCAGTGTCCTCCCTGGGGGCAGCGAGAGGAGGGGGTACCTTGGCCCGTTCCCTGATCTGAACCATGGCGCTCCCCACAAGGCATGGGGCAATGGTGAATCCCTTCATATGGAGTATGCGTTCCAGAACATCGAAGTAGGGGGTGGTCCGGGCTCCATGTCCGCACCTCTGGTTTTTGTTTCAGATGGCCTTGTACCCCCTCTTTAGTTCCTTGGACTTTGAGCGGCACTGCGACATGGTCCTGTGATGGCCCGCCACCTCCATGTCCCCCACGATCTCCTGGTAGACATGCTTGTTGTGCTGATTGACTGCGAGCTCCAGTTGATGCTCCAGGATCCCCCAGATGCAGACAAAGTCCTGGGTTTCTCTGTGCCCCCATTGCCCCCCTTGATGTTAGGGCCTTCTCCCACGTGGTCCCTCTGGGTCCTCCTCCTGGCCAGTGGCTGTCTTCTCCGGGGGCTCAGGCTCCTGGGCCCGCTTCCGAATCTGTGGGTCGGAGGGGTTGGGTGTTGTTCTGCCCCTGTCCCATGGCCCCCCCTTCCCCCCTCCTGCCACCTTGGTGCCCCTGAGCTGCCGGGTGCCTCCCCCCTCAGTCACCTTACCCATTTCCGGGTGTCTTGTCCCCCGGTCCGGTTGCCGTCTCCGGGGCTGCCTGTCCCAGCTGCTGCTGCAGCTGCCCCTCCACCGCCTGCAGGTGCAGCACTACACCCTCCTCCGCCTGCGCCTCCACCGCCTCCTCCTCCACCTCCACAGATTGCAATACAGATTGCAATTTAAATACAAAAACCCCATTTAAAGTTTCTATGAATAATAAGCTCAAAGAAAGCTTAACCCACCGGGATTAAATCCCATCTCAAAAACAAATCCAAAAGAGATGCCATGGCTCAAGTGTCACTATTCAAGGGGATGCTTGAAATGGAGGAAGCAGCTGCGAAGATCTATGGCAGCCACCAGAAAATGGGCAACCGCCTCCGAAATGGATAAATCCACATCAGCCAATGCTAACATGCATAAATTAGGTTCAGTGCGGCCAGGAAATTTCAGGAGAAAGGCTGATAAAAATCTAGAACAAACTGCATCATATAGCCGACAATGAAACAGAACATGACCTGGTGTTTCCACATGCTGCCGGTCAAAAGGGCAAAGTCACTCTGAGAAATTTAGTGAAGAATAATGGCCCTCCAGAACCATAGACGGCAGTGCATTAAATCTGGCTGACATAAACAGAAACTTAGCTCTAGGTAAAATTGCTGAAAGCAAATAGGGAGCCATACTACGGGAGGGCCTTAGATAAGAAAGATAGTTGGCAAGATGACCAGAGGCTCTGATTGCTGCCGCCTCTTCCTGAAAATCCCTATCCCTAACCCTGATGACGAGATCCTTAATGACCACTGCCAACTCCCTCCCCACCAAATATTCTGGGCTGAAACCCAGCTGACGCAGGAATAACTCTATTTCCATCCACCATTGACTTTTAAATGAGTCATTTAACCAGTGGGAAATTAATCCCTTTGGTGGAGAATGGTGTAATTTCGCCCAGAACTTTAATACACTAATCCAGGCTACCATGGACCACCTAAACTGCCCGGTCTCATGTCGAATGGCCGTAAAGGGGGTAGCACTGGGGACCTTCAACAATCTCTGAAAGAAACGGGCCTGCATGCTATCCAGTTTCTCAAGCTTAGGGGCAATATAGGGTGCCCAAACCTCCGCCCCATATAAAAGCTAGGCGTGTGCTTTGGCGTTAAACACCTTAGATGCAGGAAGTATGGCCCTTCCCCCAGAGTTCAAATATAACCTGGAAAGAGAGAAAGAAAGCCCCCTCGTCACAGATAGTGCCTTCTCGGCATGACCCCTCCAAGACCCTGACACAGAAAAAAGGAGACCCAGGTATTGAAAAGATTTATTATGGCCTTCTACACACCATTGGTGGAGCTTACACGCTCTGGAAAAGATGACTATTTTCGATTTCACATAATTTATTTGGAGCCTGTTCTGCTGACAAAAGTCAGCAAAACAGGAAAGCTGCCACATGAGGTCCACCCGGGTTTGAGAGAGGATTGCTATATTGTCGGCATATAATAAGTGGTCAGTCAGCCAACTTGGGTGGAAAAAAAACAGATGAGGCCAGCATGGAGACCACTTTATTAATAAACAGGTTAAAAAGAACCGGCGCCAGCACGCACCCGTCTAACTCCCAGCCGGGTAGGAATTTTCTCCGTCAGTGCCCCAGATAATGATAATTAGTCTAACATATACTATATTTAGTTTCAAGTCTGAATGAGGGGAAAACAGGAAGTATAGTTTTGCAATTTAGGACTCTTTACTGTTTACAACATGCCTACTCATCATATTATTTTGTAAAAACAGACATTGACATTGTCATTGTCATTGTACTACAAGAATTAAATCAATAGTCCCTTAGGAGAGTCAATAATTCCAGCAGGTTTAGGCTTCAAATTGCAGTATGGAATAGGTAGACTATATAATATGGATGATCTGAGTATTAATTTCTCACTATTTTTGATAGTGTGGTTAACCTGATTGAACTTTCACCTGCATTTCTTTTGCAGTGCACCAAAAATGGATCTTACTTTAATTAAGTAATTAAGTAATTAAAGTAATTACTTTAATTAAGGTCCAGGAAGAAGATAGAGTTGGGGTGGCTTGAGTCCCCACACTTACGATTTCAAGTACATATTTAAAAATTCATAATGAATTTAAATAATTTCGACTGATATGAGCACAAGCTGTATGGTGTTAAATAAAATACTATAATAGGTATCAGCCTAAAAAGACCTTAATCTAACAGTAGATAATATTGCCTGGCACTGTGCAATCAGTAATATAATAAAATAATATTTATTTAAGTGTGTAGACTAGCCATCACACTGACATGAAAAAAACCACATACAATCACATAACATAAATCAGCACCCAATAATATCCAGCTAAGATCCAATAGCAGAGATCAGGGATCATGTCCCAGTACCAACCTTCCACCTTCTGTAGCTGCCAGGGCTTTCCTATCCTTTCGCATTACTAAAACCTTATAGAGAAAAAGAGCTACATTCCTTGTAATAACTTCATCACTGCCTGATGATCATTTCTATCAGAATTAAGGTGAGGGGAGATCCATTTAGCACGAGGGTTAGCATAGAATTCACAGAACAGTAAAATATGAACCAGGGTATCAGGCAACCGCAAAGGGCAATCGCAAAGTGAAGCGTCTAAGTGTCCCCCCTGAAACCGTCCCTCAATTATACCAGAAGGAAAAACGTTCATTCTTGCCATTATAAAGCACCTGCGCACCTGGGGACTCAACTGATAGGGTAAATACACTGCCATAGGACCGGGGCACTCGTATATCTCCCTAACTTGGGCCAACGAGATCATGCCCTGGAGAATAGCTGCCTCCTCCTGTAAAGTGATATCTGCCAATCTCTGCAAAAACATGTTCCTGAGACCCCCATAGCTCAGGGAGTATAAATCATCTACTGCCAGACCCATACTAGATAATTTAGACCTGACCTGACTAACCCATACATTATCCTCGGCGAGCACCAAAGTAGCAAATGGAGCGGTACGAAAAAAATGGAGTTTCAACCAATACCCTATAGTCAAACGCCACAATAATATTATAATTAGGAATGAGTGAACGTGGTTCAGAAGTTCGGAGTTCGGATTGAACTCAACCAGTTCGGTCGACCGAACCGAACTTCAGAACCGAATTTGATTTTCAAACCGAACCGAATTTTCGAACTCGAATCCATTCCCCCATCGCTAAAAGATAATATTCCATTTAGGTTAATGGGGTTTGAATTAAGTTTGGAGTTCGGACCAAACTCGAATAGTTCGGTCGACTGAACCGAACCTCTGAACCGAACCGAACCAAACCTCCGAACTGAACCAAAGCGAATTTCCGAACTCGGTTCTGTTCGCCCATCCCTAATTATAATCAACAGAATTTCCACTTTGGTTCTCAAAGTGCTATTGAAATATAGTATATAACAGACAAGAAAAAAATCTAACTCTACACACCTGTAGCAAAGAAGTCCAGTGCTAGAAGATTTCCTATTGAGGCTCAGCAGCAAATTGGAAATCATGACCTGAGAAATGGTTATACTTTACTAGCTGCCAGTTTTATGAGATACTTTTAGCCTTTTATTTTAGTGCAGGAAAAAAACTCATTACAAATATGGTACAAATGACCTAAGGATGATAAATCTAATCCTTGCTATTTCTACTCTTTGTGCTTGACTGCCCAGGCCTTGTGCTTAATGAAAACAGTTATTTTAAATATGTTTGCTTATATTTAATTTTAAAATAATCATTATGTAAGGCTTGAGATTACTGCCACAGCCATTTCACATTCATTATTTATAAAACAGCATATAAAGTATATTAAAGCTTTGATCTTCAAAAGACTTAGATATAAATCTGGCCTCTTTGTTGTTTTCAGCTGGTGCTTTTCTACATAATCTGTTTATAGCTGACACCAACATAATGCTCCAAGAAGCTAATATGCTGCAGAAACAGTGATTATGGGATAGGGTATTTCTTTTTTGCTTTAGAAATGTTCATCAATTTTGTGATTAAAATAGTATGTTTGCTCAGGCTACACTGAATATGCTCAGTGGAACAAAATCCACATTCTGCTAAAGTCAGTGAAAAAAAGGTCTCACCGACATCAGTGGAGACATGATTTCACTTAGTATGTTTGATACGATTCCCTCTTTTCATGCCAACACTACACACAAATAGTGCTCTTTCTCTCAACTTTCTTCTTGTATCAATTTTATTAGAATTTTGTAAAATAGCTACTCTTTATATTTTTGATTAGGCTTTCTGTGTCAAAGGCCATTTTTAGACAGATCCGCCTGCGGGGGTGGGTACTTCTGGTGTGTGGGGGCGGGTCTTTACACGGTGGTGGATGGGTGTGTGGTCAGTGCACCTGCACCCACGCACTGCCCACTCATGCCCCCACATGGAGCAAGTAGGGAAAAAGCCTGGGTTGATCCGTGCGGGAGAATGGGTGGGTGGTGCGTAGGTTGTAGGAGCGTGCCTCCACCTACACTACCTTCAGACAGTTGCCTGGGTCTGTGGGGGGTGGGTGGACCTCTGTGGGTATGTCCCATCTAAAAACGACCAAAGATTCTTATGAAAACATAATCAGATCTAACATAATTGCTTCATTGTAGTACGTGTTTGTTTTGCACATATAATTTAAATATCTGTGATATTTTATTTATTTATTTATTTAATATATTTATATCCCGCCCCTCCTGCAAGCAGCTCGGGGCGGCTAACAAATTTCAGTTAAAACAATTTTTAAAATATTAAAACAATCATAAAAATCTTACAAGAACATGGAGGACAGAAATTTACAAAAAATAATAAGGAAGGGTAGGGTGATGAGAACCCATTAATCCAGATGGGAAATCTGTGATGACCCTTTACAAATATTTTCCAGTTAATCAAATATATTATTTGGGTTGTCCAAAACATACAGAGACAAACTCTAAATGAAAGGTGGACAAATGATGGTTTGGGAGCCAGATACAGCTCTTGGGTACTTGTTCTGTGGCTCTCACTAGAAGTGGCTGCCTGAGTTCCTGCCCATTAAGCTCCTTCAAAAGCAAGAGAAGTTAAGCCATCATTTTGGCTACTGGAGCTTCATGGGAGCAGAAGGCGCATACCCTGTGTTACTACTGTGGTGGCCCAAACCCACCAGAACACCTGGAAGCCAGAGCTTTGATACGAAGGGAGAACTGGGGGAAGCAACGCCACGCTGTCCTCAGGAAACCACAACTGATGTCATGCATGTTGTGGCTCTCACCGATATGAAAACTTTTGTATGCGGATCTTTGGCTTGGGAACTTTGCCCACCCCTGCTGTATACATAGGGGCTTATCCTAAGCCCTGTGCTTAGACACGCACACAAAAACCGAATGCAACCCATGCACACGCCCACTATGTTTGGTGCACATGTGTAAACCACACACAAAGCATGCATACATAAGCTGCACATGTGAGGGTTACGATCAGTCCCATACTCATTTTTTCCTTGCATTTGTGGTCCAGTTTTGAGACTTAAATATAATCTCATGAGCACAGTCCAAATTTGGGATCACAACTCCATCAGCAGATGGTAAGACCCTAGGTAGTCTGACACCAGTTGGAAACCTGTGTTCTAGCAACACAAAGAATTTTCAAGTGGTTTTATTGTGCTCTGGATCATCTACTGATCATGATTTACCTGCTAATGAAGTCAAAGACAACGCTGCTATCTACTTTCATGGGAGGATGATTATATTTATGTTGATTAAATGGTGGAATCCAGGTTACACTAAAATAAACACAAGTTTTGCTTTTAACTTTCATCCACTGTTTCAGTGTGTGTGTGTGTGTGTGTGTGTGTGAATGAGAAGGAGAGAGAGAGAGAGAGAGCAGGAGGAGGGGACATTTATTATTATTTATTTATTACAAATATTTTTATCCTGCCCCCTCCTGCCTTTATCCTGCCCCCTTACAATAAAAGCAATAAAAACATAAAACCAACATACATATCAATAAAAGTCAAATTTAAAAGCTCACAAAATCCAAAGAAAATGTCCCAACCCCCCTCCCCATTACACATCTCCCCCGCCAAAGGTCTGGCAGAATAGCCAGGTCTTTCAGTGGTGTCTGAAGGAGGGAAGATCCGGGGACAGGCAGATTTCTACTGGCAGGGAGTTCCACAGTCGCAGTGCCGCCACCAAGAATGCTCTTTCCAATGTTGCCCCCCACAGCACTTGGAGGACTTCAAGAAGGGCATCCCTGGCTGACCGCAGGGGTCGATCCAGAACCCAGGGAGTGAGGCGATCCCGCAGATAGGAAGAACCCAGGCTGTTTAGGGCTTTATAGGTAACAGCTAACACCTTGAATCGGGCTCGGAAGACTATAGGCAGTCAGTGCACCAAGCAAAGCACAGGTGTTATATGCTCATGGCAACCTGTCCCTGTGAGGAGGCAGGCCGCCGCATTCTGCACCAGCTGCAGTCTGAACCATCGCCAAGGGTAACCCCACGTAAAGCACTTTGCATATTTTACTAATTACTTGTTAGGATTTTTAATGTCAGATTTTTTTATGACAAGCTCAGTACAAAACTCAGAATGAGTTCTAATTCACAATAGAAACAGAACAAACAGGAATAAAATAGAAATGTTTTGAATGAATAACTGTATATAGCACAAGGATATGTGACATACTTTTGGCAATAACAGCTCAAAGATCCATAAACATCACCTGCTCCCAGCCTGTTCAAGCAGATTTTCAAATGTGTGAAAACTCCTGGAGAAACTAGGCTTAATTTTTAATTTTGTGCTTCATCTTCAACACATTGAAATGCCGTTAAGAGCAGCAAGTGTTCATAATAGATAAGGGAATTGTTGCTGCTCATATAATTATGCTGTTTCCATAGCTGAGTCTAGCAGTAGGCAACACCATCCATATCATCACATTATTAGGACAGTTAGAGCATTTGACAAAAATCCATTTTCAGTGATCAGATATGCATTTTGTGACTTTTTCCTCTCCAAGCTCTGAACACAATAAAATAATATTTTCCCCAAAATATCTTGCTTTCAAATATGTTCTTTCTGGAGCTTTTTAATATGTTCCTCTAAAGACTGTACTTACTATGTAAAATAACACAGAGGATGTCTGGGAGATCAAGGGGAAGTGCAAACAAACAAATATGTGCAATCTGTATCTGTAATGTGAGCTGGCATGGTGAATTTCCCCAGTGTTGTGCTTTTCTGCCTTGGAATATTAAATAATCACAGAAAGGGGGGTAGTTTGGCTGTCTGAACAAAGGAGGGAAAGCCAGGAACTCCTGAACTGTAATCCTGGCTATACTTTGATTCCAAGGACAAGTCAGTTAGTCCCAATTTTTTCCAATATATCAATTAATTGGGGTTTTCAGATTATGTGTGTCCTGTTAGAAAGACTTCCAAAACCTGACTTTGAGAGCCAGAGTCAAAATAAAAGGGGAGAAATGGTAGCTCCAGTGACCCACAAGCCATCACTGTGAGAAAAAAATACCCCAGGCTAAATTGCAATCTTGGTGAGTGGATTTTTATCTATGAATCTATGAGATATCCAGATCCTGCAAGATTTACATGAGCCAATCAGAAAAGTGTTAGAACACAAATAACATTCTGAACAGTGAGGTAGTCAAATTAAATTTATTGAACGTGGCCGTAGGCCATTGCTAACATTGACAACACATAAAATGGACATACAACCAAAACAAATTACACCTCCAACATTACATTATCACTTAAATCCCAAATAAAAGGAAATAACTCCCCCGCCCATCCACCAATACCAGTATAAAATAAGTATTCGACCAAACCACTATTGGAGCTACTGGACAGAGGCTTAGATTGCAGAAATCTTTCCCTCAGCCTGAAGGCTTGCACTAAAAAACACATAATACTGGTAGTAACCTCCGGCTGAGCATTACTTACTGCTAGGTGCATAAGAAACGCTTCAGTAGCCCCAGGGAATTTATCGATAAACAGTTGTAAAAATTTGGCATGGGGGGTGTCTTAGAGCCTACATTCAAATAATACATGCTGCACTGATTCAGTGGCTAAAGAGTCAAAAGAAACCCCCTGAAATCGCCCTGACAGCACATTAGTTGGTAAAGCATTAAATCTAGCACTCAGGAACAAAAAAAATTCCCTGAAAGTGGCAGCAGTTGTCAAGTAGTGCACCATCCTGCCCATCTGCGGGGCAACCAATCTATGTCCCGCCAAATGCGGTGAGTTGGCGACAGACGCCAATTCCTCCTGATGTATAATGTCCCTAGATTGGGTCAAGATCTCCCTGTGAGGTTAAGGAGTACCTCACATGGGGGAAGAGGAAGGTAGGGGGCAAGGACACACAGAGCCAGTCGTTGGCGAGGTCGGGGACCCAAGGCTGTGCCTGGAAAACTACCCTCAGGATCGTATAGGGCCACGTGGATCGAAAAGATACCAGGCCTACATTATCATCATCGGGTATCTGGGTTAGTGCAAGCCTTGGTTCGTTCCCCGGGCCACAATCACTCAGGGTCCCAGGAGGGGTTGAATGGGGGAGGAAGGTCGTGAGGGACAGGTAGGGTGAACCCTGGGGAAGGGGGAATGGGGAGGGATAGGGCTTCCACTCCCTGGGCCCAGGAACACCCACAGTGAGACAATACGGGAGCAACTTACCGGTTCCACTCGAATCCTATCCCCAATCACACACGCAGTCACCAAACAGACACTCACACACTCTCTCTCTTGCTTCCACAACACTAAGCACTAGGTCAAAGAATTTCCAGCAGGATAAGGACAAAAGGGGGGGCTGGTCTCACAGGCAGAGCACCGTTCACCAGCGTAGAGGCCTTGCCGAGGCTTGCTTAAATAGCCTGGGAGGGAGGACGGAGGCGCAATCGCGCCGATCGACGAAGCCCCGCTCTCGGGGGCATGTCCGGCGTTGTGGGCGTCGGCGTCTCTGAACGCCCGTTCTCGGAGGTGCCGGGGATGGCCGGAGGCATGGCTGCCCTGTTTCGTGCTGGGCTCCTCTCTCTCCTTCCAGGTTCCGGGGGTGCCACCAATGCCGGGCGGCTGGCCAGCGGATCCGGTGAGGGCATCGCGGCGGGGTTCCCCCCACCTATGGGGACTCTTGGGGCTTGGGGATCCTGTCCTTTATGACCTCCAGGCGCCCGCCTGACACTCCCCCCTTGCGGCCCGATAATCCCTATCCTTCATATAGGCCTCTGAAAATCCAAAATGAGCTAAGTGTTTGAGAACGGCCTTATACCAAGAGTTGAAAAAAGAGTCCTGGAACACCAGGCAAGCCAGCCCACCCTGATGGGCCTTGCTCCTTTTTAGCCAAAACAGCAGCGCTCGTTCCCAGGCCATAGCTGTCCACCCACATACCCCAACCTCTAACCATATGGCAGCTGCAGGAGACCCGTTCGGAAATCTAGTCTACCGCCTAAGAAAATTTGTCTAGACCCCATCCAGATTTCTGCCTGACCTCCTTCTCACCGGTCTCCCCTTTCTCCCCTCATCTCTGTCCAAAACTCTGCTGCCAGGGTCATCTACCTCGCCCGTCGCTTCGACCATGTGCAGCCCCTCCTCTCTTCGCTTCACTGGCTTCCCCTTCCTGAACGAATCCTGCACAAGCTCCTAGTCTTCACCTATAAAGCTCTTCACAACCTTGCTCCTGTCTCTTATACACATCTAGATGTGTATAAGAGACAGCCCTTCCACGCCTTCCCTGCTCCCCTAAGCACCTTCGTCTCTCCCTCTGTTCCCCTTCCCAAGTCTCTCCCCCAGCTCCTGTCTCTCAGATTGTAAGCCCTAGGGGCAGGGACCGTGTCTATTTTATTACTTTGTAAAGTGCCAGGTACACTGCTGGCGCTATATAAATGTTTGTTAATAATAATAATAAATAACATAGGTCCCCAGAACTCCACCTCATAGAGGAAGGAGGCTCCTGCCTTGGCCTCAAAGACTTTCACCGCTGCCTCTACATTTCTTCTACCTGTGCGGGAGAAAAAGCACAGGATAGCGTACTTATGGCCCCTAGCCACCACTTCAGCTTTCCTGATGTGTTCTTTCCAACATCCGTTAGATGAAACATAAAGTCCTAGGTATTTATAGGACTTCTGCGGTAACAAATGGGCATCGCCTATAGGCCACCTACAAATCTGCCTTGCCCCTGAGAAAACCAAAACATTAGATTTAGAGTAATTGATGTGTAATTAGTTGTCTTGACAATAGTTTTTAAAGGTTGCCAACTGCCGCAGAAGTCCAACCCTTGTCTGTGATAGAAGCACCAAATCATCCACATACAGCAGGGCACCGACTGGCTCCATCGGAAGCTTGGGCGGGAAAAATCTCTCTTCTCTCATAATTGGAATGACATCATTTATGTCATTGTGTCTTGGTGCCAAGACACAACCCTGTTTAACTGTAAGATCTACAGCTACATCAGGTGTTAGCTGCCCCCCTTGGCCCACCTTGACAGCAACAGAGGTATCCCGGTACAAGGCTTGAATCAAATGTAACAGCCTAGCGTCAATTCCAAGGAGGGTCAACTTGTGTCATAACAAGGCTCTGTTAACTGAGTTGAATGCTGCCCTAAGGTCTAAAAAGGCGGTATACAATTTCTCATTAACTGCCCGATATTTTTCAACCATATGTATTAACACCAAGCAGTGGTCCAAAGTACATCTATTCTTTTGAAATCCTGCCTGTTCAGGGGCCAGTACATGACACTCGTCGATCCAGCCTGCCAGCCAGTCTCTGGAGCAGATACTTTGCGTAGATTTTACTCACAATACTAATGAGGCTAATCTGCCTGTAATTAGCAGGTTCAGATCTTGCCCCCTTCTTATAGATGGGCACCACTATAGCCCGTCTCCAGCCACTAGGAATAATGCCCAATCTATTGATTGTGGTGAATAATTTTGCCAAAACCAGCAACCACCAATCAAGCCTTCCTTGTACGGCCTCCACATGGATCAGGTCAGAGCCAGGGGCTTTTCCTTTCCTAAAAGACTGGATGATTTCATACACCTCTGCCTCAATAACTGGAGGCCACTTGACCTCTCCGGGAACACCAGTCCCTAAATTGCCCTGGTCCATAGTTATTCCCCCGGTCAGGTCCCTCTGGGTGGTCTGAATAAACTCCGTCCATCCTGAGGGAGTTATTGACAAAGACACACACACCCCCACCAGGGCGAGATGGCGTAACAGCCCAGTGAGCTAGTCTTAGGGTGAGACCTGAGCATAGGCCGGAGATCCCAGAAAAAGGGAGGAGTGAACTAATTTCCAGTGAAGTCTGAGTGGCCCTATGAAATGTTTGCACATTGCCAGTAATGAGTAGAAGCTGAAAGAAATTTCAGCAAGCTAGCCTCACCAAAGACTGAAGATGATCTACATTGGCACAGGAATGCTTAAATCATCTGCTGCTTTTGCCTACTGAGTATTTTTGGTACACAATTTACATGTGTGTGATCTCCTTGTGCACCTGGAAGAATGAAGACTGCACCCTAAAGCTCCACATCTAAACACTGAAGCTTTCAAAATTGGTAAACTTGTTTGAAATAAATGTCTCTTCCTCAGTTTCTTCATCTGTGAATTGTTCATGATGATAGTGCGTATTTACCTGTGTTCCCATAAGTAGTGTGGAAATGTTTTAAAAATTCTAGTTGTTGTCAAAATACCCATAAAAGACTTTTTGACTGAATATATTTTAATATATTAGCACAAATCTGGCTATCTATCTAGGTGTTTATAGCATACTGTTGGTAAAAACACATGCAATGGCCATGGGTCGGTAGCCCAACCCAGCTTGAGGAAGAAAACTGTGGCGGACATGGTCCGGGTCAGGTCACCGAACACATGTATGTGTGGCAGGATGCCAGGGAAGGTGGGAGAAGCTGGCCCCGCCCCCGCCCCAAGCACCCTGCCTTCTGCCATGATGGTCAGTCATGGCAGCCAATGATGGCCAGCCACGGCTGCTGGCCATGTTGGCCTCAAACTAGGCCAGGTTGATGGCCTGCCAAAGGATGTGATAGCCCGCTGTAGTCTGCACTTTGGCCCAGTCGGGCGGGCCTTAGCTTGGAATTAGAGCTCAGAGGTTTTCTGGGGCCACAGTGGGCTGCTGCCATGTATGTTTTACCCTGTGTTCATCATCTTGGTATTTTATCACCAGATTCAGATTTTATCTTCTTCATAATCCCCCAGTATGATGACAGCTGATTAAAACATTGAATTTTATTACTTTTCAGTTGAAAAGTCTTACGTACATGGAACAGATACAGGAAAACCAACTCTATACGAACACTGCTAAGAATCAATAACATTTCATATATATGTAATTTCAAAGCATACAATGGAAATTCTCTGGTGGTTAACATTATCTGAATCATATACAAAGCAATTCAAACCGGTTCTACTCTGCCTCTCAAACACAATCTGTTACTTCAGTTTTCAAGGAAGAACTAAAAAAAGTTGCCTCATATACTTACTAAACAGTCATAATAGCTGTAGGATGAAAATTTCTTAAGGAACCAAAGTGGTAATCTAGAAGTAAGAGCTGTATCTTGGAGTAATGTCTCATAGTAGGGCAGTGGAACTGTATCCATTTACACTAAGACTGAATTTAAGAACAAAAGCTGTGTATGGTTTACACAGGCTTTCCTGAGAAGCAGAGCTGAAACAGCTACTAAATTTAGTAGCTGCAGGTTACACCCACATTTTTGGGCACGCAACGTGTTGCCTGGGTACTGATCAGGTACTCGAATACCAAAAAACGTGGGTACTTCTGGTATCCATTTTTAAATCTACTGATTCTTATTTGGTATACCAATCAGTATATTGGGTCAGAAAACCAATAACACTGGCATGAAAATGAAAACACATATATATATAAGTGACTGCAAGTAGTTTTGCGGGACCAGAAGTTTACTTTCTGGGATGGAAAACCAATAAATTAGTGTCTTAAAATGTTAAATCATAAGAAAAGTAAAACAAAATTGAGACTGGAAGTAGTTTTCTGTGACTGGAAGTAGCCAAACAATTGACGGAAGTTGACTAAAAACTGATAAATCAATGTTGGAAGTCAGAATATCTACAAAAATGTTGAAAAATTGGTACCAGAAGTCAACATTCTGGTATGGAAGTTGACATTTCGGGTTGTTGGGTACCTGAATTGGGTCACAATAAGGTACATGTAGAGCAGAATCGGGTACTGGAAATTCAACAGGTACCAATTTTTGCAGGTACTTGTTTCAGCTCTAGCCACAAGCTAAGCTTAGATCACATCCTCTAGGCCAGCAGTTCCCCAATGGTTTACCTACAAGAGCCCATTTTGAGGCATTAGTATCCCACAACCCCAGACAGCAACAGAGACATGCATAGTACTATATGAAATATCAGTTGGGATCATGACCCTATCTGCAGATGGCATAACCCCACTTGGAGTTACGACCCACAATTTGGGAACCTTTGCTCTAGAGGATGTACTTTAATCTTAGCCTGGGGGTAAAACTTGTATAAGCCATTTATCAATTACACTTGTCAGCTGATCAGGAACAATGCTAAAACACAGATAATTTCAGCTAGCACTGAAAGAAGCTCATGATGATATAGTTCCCTTTTCCCCTTGTATCTTATCTTCTCTGCTGCTGACATTCAAAGACAATTTTTTTTTTGGGGGGGATGCATTATTTTTACTTTTGTACAAAGCTTTACGTAATTAAGACATTAATGAAAATCCAAGTTTGTCCCATTCTTCCTGACAACTAGGGATGGGTGAACAGAACGCCGTTTGGATGTTCGGACGTTCAGTCGTTCGGTTCGAAACCTGAGTTCGGGTTTGGCTGTTCAGTTCGGGAGAGTTTGGTTCGACTGAACTTGGCCAAACTTTTTAAAAAGTGCTAACGGTATCAAAACTGAAACCGATCTTTTGTTGGTATCGGTATTTTTGGCCCTGAAACCACCCCTGGTGTCCACCCCTGGTGCCAGGAAGTCTGCTCCTCAGCTGCCTCCTCCTTCCAGTCATGTTTTTCCTACCCAAAGTCACGTTTTTCCTGCCTCCAAACTCATCCAAACTTTTCCGAACTGTTCGGAAGTTCGAGCATTTGATTCAGTCGTCTGAACAGGCCGAGTTCGGGCCGAACTCCGAACCGCGTTTGCCCTACTGACAACAATGGACAAACGCTTCATGCCCCAAACACAATATGCTGACTTTGAAGAAGGGTATCAGTTTATATATATAGAAATTACTGTGTGATTAATCACTGTGTGATTAACTACAAGAAGGCTATAGAAGAAAAGATGCACACAGAGAGAGGAAGCACAATATTTTTTACACTAATCTAACAGTAATGTATTTTAGTATTTACTTGATCCATCTCTAAACCAAAACAGTAGCACACATGGGGTGAAAAAAGACAAGACATGGGGAGAAAACAGACATGACGCTAACTCCACTTTCACTTTAATATTTCTTATGCATGTTGCAGGGCTGCATAGGCCACCAATACAGTCATGTAACATGTCTCTCACTCTGTTCCCCCTTCCCTGTCTCCCCTCCCCTTGTCTTTAGATTGTAAGCTCTCAGGCAGGGACCGTGTCTATTTTATTCTCTGTAAAGCGCCAGGTACACTTCTGACACTACATACAAATGCTAATAAAATAAATAATAAATAAAATAATAATAATAATAATAATAATAATAATAAGAAGAAGAAATGTTAAAATGGTGTTAAAGTGGAGTTAGCATCATGTCTGTTTTCACTATGGTCTGGGACTCACTACATATGTGGTCCCATGTCACCAGATGTTGGCCCAGAACTGCCCCAAGGCGGGTAGGCAGCTGTCTTGGAATGGGTCCTGGGACCGATCCTGGGCATCCATTCTGGGCCAAGCGCTGCCCACATGGACCAACATGGGCCACAGTGGGCCAATGCGTCTGTATGGCCATGCATAGCCTAGCAACATGGCTGGTCAGCATGGCTACCCATAAGGTGGGGGGAGGGTGCTGGGAGCAGGGTGGAGGTGGTAACTCGTACATCTGTTGTGGCCGCATCCCTACCCGGGTTGTGCAGGTGGTGGGATGGCTCTCCCTGCAGCAGGGACATTTGTTTAGTGCCATTCACTGACCCGGAAAGTGGCCAACACTGTTTCCCACCCCATCTGGGTCTGAGTGCCCACATGTCTGTTTTCTGTTTTTCATGGTGTCTTGATTGTCTATGGAAATGCATTCCATATATATTGCTAATAAAAAGTTTACTAATTTTATTAAACATTACAAAGCTCAAAATCAAGTTCCTACTTAATTTCCTTTTTTTGCATCACGTTTCTTGGAATCATGATTAACTGAAAGGAGGTTGACACATAAGACACTATCATTTGCAGAAGAAAAGCAGTGATAATAAAAATGATCTCTCTATTACTTACATAAATCATTTAACACAATTATCACTGTGTTTAAGGATTAGCACTGGCACTTCAGAGTGATAATATTTAAAAGAAATGTATTTCCTTTGTTTCCTTTAATCTTCTTTCTTCATTGTTCCTTCAACTTCTGGGTAATCCATTGCTTGCCATTTAGAAACTTTTTGAAATATTTTACCAGGAAAGCTCATGGAGATATATCATCTCACTTACATTTGTATCCTGGGTCTATCATGACAGATAGCAACAGAAAACAGTTTCAAGGGCAATAGAAAAGCTGGAGGTAGAGTAAATTTAAGAGAAGTATAAACTACTTTATATCAAAGATTTGGACAGTCATAAATGCCTCCAAAAGATAAGTGAAGTTTTTCAGTTGAAGTTTCACTTTAATTTGGGGAGACCTGCATTTTGTGGGGATGAGTTCTGGCATGTTTCATTTTGCACTATGTTTGAAAAGTCCAAATAATTTGGAAATAGTTACCAGCAGTTCACCCAACTTTAATTTATTGCCAACAACTATTTGTTAATCAAGTAGAAATGCTCCAGATTAGCTTAATACTGTTGTTTTTGTTTAGTACGCTCAAATACAGAAGATGATCCACAAATGATGCTATGCTTATTTAGAATAAACCTCTTTGCCCATGGCATGAGACAGCTGAAGGACATTATTCCACTGCCTTATTAACCAAGACTGAATTTGCTAAGGAAACCACCTCTTTGTGCTGAAAGTAGATTTTCAAAATGTACTGCACACAACTCAGCAGAATGTAGAAAGTAGCAGTGATGGTGGATTGGGTGGCTACTTTGGGTATTTTCACATAAGACACTACCACAGGTGGCTACGTGGTACTACGGCGTAGCCACCCATGGTGGTGTGACGTGTGATCACTCCTGCCAGATGTCTCTGTGTGTGGGATCAGAGGTTTCCCTAGACCATGGCAGGGTTAACCCCGGGTTGTGCACTGGGCTTCCTGCCAATACAAAGCGCAGAGCAAGCCCTGCCATGGTCCGGGAAGCCAACCCCCGGATCGGGGTAGAGCAGGCTGTCATGTATGATAGTCGGCTCTACCTAACTCCGGCCAGTGGCTGGAGCTTTTCTGGGCAGGCGTGGTAGCTTCATATGTAGGCCTGAAGTGGCAGCATTCGTCATTTTGCTGTTTACTGTTGTCGTTTTGACCATCTTGCCACTGCTGCAGCGGCATTTGCCATCAATTTGCAGCACTATCTGATGCGCTGTGCATTTTGCAACAGTTCCAGGTATTCTGCAGCACTTTAGATAATAGAAATAATTTCTGAAAGTTCCAACATTTCCGACAATTTTCCTGACATTTCTGACAGTTTTTCTGACATTTCCAACCATTTTCCGGAAACTTTAGCAACACATTCTGACAGTTTGCAGCATTTTCTGACACTTAATGGGACTTATGACAGTTTCCAACAGTTTCTCTGCTGCCAAGGAATAGCAACAGGCAATAGTGGAAAGCGGCAGCAAGCATCGGAACAAGTATGGGGATGCTGTCTCCATGCTGTGTCAGGAAAACGGCAACAGATGGGATGTTTCCAACAGACTTGTTGGATACTGCTGCATGTCATTTCAGGCCTACTCATAGCCCACTGCACCCAGCTGTCAGGGAAGAGGTGGGGCTGCGCTCAGTAGCGTTGGGAGCGGAGCCATCAACCCTTCCCTCTCCCTGCCCCTTCCCCAGCTCTGGCCCATCGCAGTGGCTGGGCCAGATTCTGCCCGGGATGAGGACTCTCACCCTGGGCAGGATCAAAACGTGGTTGTGCATAGTGCCATCATGTTAGAAAATACTCTTTGTCTTTTGGAAGAGAGAAGTAGAGATTTAGAAAAATGACCAGTCACCAGCTTTTTATTTTCAAAAGGTGAGGATCTGTCCTGAGTTAATGGCAGAATGCATGAGGTTTTACATGTAGGCAAGGGCTTTCCCATACCCCTTGATCCTCCATGTTTTATGCAGGTGTAACCCCTACCACATACACTCTTTTTGCTTAAAGAGCTTTGCCTTGGTGCCTCAGAGCAAGATTTCTATAGACCTTCTGCTTTCAACGCGTTACACATGCATGCTATCCCCAGTAGGCTCTCTCCCTTGTCCCATTTGGTCCTTATCTTGGGACTTTGTCAAAATCTGCTCCAGGGTTTCTCTTCACTTCAATTATCCCTCTATTTATATAAATGTATTATTAACCCCCAATGCCCTGAAGGCTGTGGTGGGTTACAACATACACAATCATAAATAAAATCCCTCATCCCAAACTTCCCAAAACACTAATCCCTGCTTGACAAATGCCTGGTCAAATAATAAAAAAAAAAAGCTTACATAGCATCTGGAAGATGAGTAGGCTAGGGCTCAAATGAACCTTCAGAGAGAGGGAGTTCCATAAATTATGGGGCAGCCATGAGAACACCTTCCTCTGTGCCCTTACTATGTGGATTAACTGGGCCAAACGTTAGCACAAGAGGGTGTTCCTGCAGATTTCCGAGGCCACATTAGAACATGAGGGAGGAGACATTCCTTCAGTTATTTGGAGCCCAAGGTCAATTGAGGCTTTTTAGGTCAAAACCAACAGTTTGAGTTGAGCCCGGAAAGCTATTGGGAGCCAGTGCAGATTCTGGAGCAGTGGTGTGATTTGATCCCAGCGACCCAACCTCAACTGAAGCGGAACTTCAACATCCTGCACCAGCTTCCAAACAGTCATCAGGACATTCCTTCATAGAGCACATTGCAGTAGTCTAACATTGCAATTATAAAGGCATAGATAATGGTGGCCAAGTTTGAATCTGATAGGAAGGTTCACAGCCTTCTCACCAGACGGAGTTAGTAAAAGCACTCCTGACCACATTAGTGGGGTGGGTGTGGGGGTTTCCCCACATATTGTATTTTTAAATTGTTTTTAAAAAATTGTATTGTTTTTATTGAATGTTGTTCGCTGCCCCGGGCTGCCCTGAGGGTAGGAGGGGCGGGATATACATTTTAAATAAATAAAAATAAATAAATAAATAAATTAGCAACTTGATGTTCCAGTTGCAGGGATGGGTCCAGGAGAAACCTTAGGTTGTGAACCAAGGGAGGCATGATCTCATCAATGATAGTCAGTGATATGTCTAATACATTTTCTTATTGCTTTGCCAGTGCTTCCCATCATTTATTATTTGAGAAGCCTGGATTCCTGACACACTTTTTTGTGTTCTCTAAAATTTTATGGCTCCATTTATGGAATAAATGTCACCCTTTCCATATTTTAACCATCTCCATGCTCTAACTCTTCCCAAAATTCTAAAAGATACGTGATTTCAGCAAGCCCTGCAAATCAAATCTGGGGTTTAGCTTGCAGACTCTTCCTGCATAACGTCTAAGATTCAGACTTTCGTGTCCAATCACACAGCTCATTTTGTGCAGTCCCCATTATCGTGTTTTAAATACTACAACCTCCTCTCCAGCCCCGAGAAATGCATTCTTGCCACACCAATATTCATACTAAGTTCACAGCAGCAAAAATCCCCTCCCCCACCCCTGGCTTGTCACTTCAAGCTGTCTTCTCTCTTTGCATCTTTGTCCTGACTTCCACATTTCTTTTTCACCAAACAAAATAAACCCGGCCTTTTCAGTGCCCCAACTGTCTATCCACACCCGGTCTGTTATCAGCTATAAGCTACATATATGTCAGCTCCTGTCTCTGCCCTGACAGTGGTGAAGACCTTTATCACCACCAAGATAAGTTTTCAAAGAAGCACCTCAACCCTCCCTGCCTCCCTCTCTAATGCATGGCAGAAACTCCCTGTAATCAACAGCTACAAGGTCACTTCACTGTCCTCCTTCACATCCTCATGTAAAATGTTACTTTGTCATGATGTGTCTGAAAACTCTGAAAATGTTTTAGGGAGCTGGTGTGCTGTAAACAAAATATCGCTTACCATGCTGATCAGTTTTGTCTCATTGTTTCCTCATGATTTTCCAGTTTGTATCTACTTGTTGCTGCCATACTGGTTGGCAAGAATACCTTCCCTCGTACTATCAAGGGGGAAGGTCCTTTAACCGCAAGGTCTGTCTGACTACAAAAGCATGCAGCACATACTTTTCAAATCGGGTATGTGTGCTCTACATTCAAATTGGTCTTCCTATACCCACCAGACAGTAGGTCCTTTTTGTCACTTCTGTTATTTTATTATTTCAATTTATTTCAAACTTTTACTACCCCGCCCCTCCTGCCACAGGCAGCTCGGGGCAGTGTACAAGTCGTAAAACAACATTAAAACATTAAAACAACAAATAAAACAACTAAAAGGAGGAAAAGAAAATAACTCCATAGCCAAAAAAAACCCTCCACCCCCTCACTCATCTCCCCCGCCAAATGCCTAATGGAACAGCCGGGTCTTACAACTTCTCAGAAAAGAGGGGAGATCCGGGGCCAACTGGGCATACACCGGAAGGGAGATCCACAGCTGTGGTGTAGCCACCGAGAACACCTTCCCCTGCGTGCCCCCCGGAAGGCTTGCGGGACCTTGAGCAGGATGCCCCCAGATGATTGCAGGGGTCGGTCCAGCACCCGGGGAATGAGGCGGTCCTGCAGATAGGTAGGGTCTAGGCCATTTAGGGCTTTATAGGCCAAAAACAACACAATGAATCGGGCCCGGAAAACCACCGGCAGTCAGTGCAGAGAGCGGAGCACTGGTGTGATATGCTCCCGGCGGCCCAGTCCTACCAGAAGATGGGATGCCACATTCTTTACCAGCTGGTTTCTGAGCCATCACCATGGGTAGCCCCATGTAGAGCGCGTTACAATAGTTCAAACTGGAAGTGATGAAAGCATGGATGTTGGTGGCCAGGTCACAGTCTGAGACAAATGTCCGAAGCCGTCGCACCAGATGTAACTGGGGAAAGGTACTCCTCGCCACAGCCTCCACCTGGGCATCAGGTGGAGCTGCATGTCAAGGAGCAACTCCAGATTCCGTACCTGGGGTACCAATGGAGGGCAGACCCCGCCAATAAAGGGGGCCACCATATCCATCGCCTTACCCACCAACATCACCTCCGTCTTGTCAGAATTCAGCCTCATTTGGTTAGTCCTTATCCAGTCCCCCATAGTCGTCAAACACCGAGTAAGCACCGAGACTGCAAGGTCTGTTGAAAAAGAGAGATACAGCTGGGTATCATCAGCATATTGATGACACCACACGCCGAACCTCCTGATCACATCACCGAGTGGCTGCATGTATACGTTGAATGGGAGAGGAGACAAAACCGAACCCTGTGGGACTCCACATGAGAGGTCTCGGTATGATGAAAAAGACTCCCCAACAACCACTCGCTGCATTCTACCGGTCAGGAAAGAGCGGAACTATTTGAGAACAGTCCTGCCCACCCTTGCACAGTCCCGCAGTCGCGTCACCAACATCCCGTGATCTACTGTATCAAATGCAGCTTAAAGATCTAATAGAACTAACAGGGTCAAATGACCCTGGTCTATTTTCCAGTGCAGATCATTCACCAAAGCCACAAGCACAGTCTCAGTGCCATACCCCGGATGAAATCCCGACTGAAAGGGGTCCAGATAACCGATGCAGTCAAGTGATGATCTATAAAGCCCTACACGGTCTCGGCCCCTCATACCTTAGGGACCGCCTCGCCCTTCGCGCCCCAGAGCGGCTCCTGCGGTCTGCCGGGGGTGCCCTCCTGGAGGTCCCCCGTGTCAAACGGGGGGCCACGATGGAGAGGGCATTCTCGGTGGTGGGACCGCGGCTGTGGAACTCCCTTCCGGAGGAAGCTCGCCTGGCCCCAAGCCTTTTAACATTTCGGCGGAACTGTAAGACCTGGCTGTTTGCCCAGGCCTTTGGGAGGGAGGTTGGGGAGGGAGGATTTTAGTCCCCTACCCATTTGTTTTTACTCATTTGTTTTTGGAGTTGTCTAGCCCTGTTTTAATATTTAATATTTAATATTTGATTGTTTTAAATGAATTTTATTGTATTTTATTGTTTTATTGTTGGAAGCCGCCCCGAGCTGCGTTGCAGGAGGGGCGGGTTATAAATTTGTAAAAGAAATAAAATAAATAAATAAATAAGATGTCCCTGCAGCTGCTGAGTCACTACCCGTTCGGTAACCTTCCCTAAAAAAGTAAGGTTAGAGACAGGCTGATAGCTGGCAAGGGAGTCAACGTCAAGCGATGGTTTCTCGAGCAGAGGCCGAACCACTGCCTCTTTTAGACTGCCCAGCACTCTGCCCTCCTGAAGAGAGGCACTGACCACCCCAGCCACCAATGGCCCCATTGTCTCCCGGCAAGATTTAATCAGTCAGGATGGGCAAGGATCTAATTTGCAAAATGTGGCCCTAACAGCCCCAAGAACACCAACCGCATCAGTGGGTGCCACCGACTGAAATTGATTCCACAAAACCAGACAAGATGGGGCTTCCATAACCTCCAGTTCCCCATATGTATTAATTGCGGCATCGAAGTCATGGTGAATCTGAGCGATTTTATCCATAAAATAATTCACAAACATGTCACAGCTAGCAATAGATGACTCCACTCCAAGGCGGAGGGAGGCCGGACTGACCAGCCCCCGTACCACTCGGAAAAGCTCAGCTGGATGGGATTTAGCAGACGATATGCGGGTAGCAAAACCTCCTTTTTTGCTGCCCACATAGCTACGGCATAGACCTGTAAACTGGCTCTATGACGCAATCTGTCGGTTTCAGCACACGAACGACGCCACCGTCGCTCCAACCACCGCCCTTCTCGCTTCAGCTCCCACAGTTCTTTGGAGAACCAAGGAAGCCCGTGGAGCTGTCGCCTGGGCAGCGGATGCCTAGGAGCTGTCTGATCAATGACCTTGGTCAGAAAGGTATTCCATAACAAGACGAGGTCATCAATGGAACAGTTGTCAACGTCAGAGGGAAACTCACCCAGAGCCTTCCGGAACTGATCTGGTTCCATCAACCTTCGAGGGTGAACCATCCGAATCAGTTCTGCACCTTTCCGGAGGCAGACATGCGCCAGGAGCGAGGCCAGCAAGAGGTAATGGTCCGTCCATGACAAGGGTACAGCTGATAACTTAGACTGAAAATTCCTGCAATTCTTGTCATTTTGTGATGTGTTTATACTAAGGTCTTCTACACATGAGATGCCCCCACCCATCTCCACGCAGTTTTCCTGCATGGAGATGGGTGGAGGCGCACGTGTGAATGCCACAGGGGATGGCTCCCGCGCTACACCCACCTCCACGCATCTCCCATACATGGAGCAATGGGCTCCAATGTCTGATGCTCCGTGGGTGAAGATTGGTGGAGGTGGGTGTGCACCCATGGGAACAGGTGCACACCGACCTCCACCCACTGTGGCTGCATACCGATTCCCCCCCCCCCCCCCCACAGTCCGTTTAAAAAGAGCCTAAATCTAAGACAATGGGATCTTATTCTAGGATTAGGATTCCACAGTGATAGAATACAAATAGCAATAAGCTTCTTTCACAGGATGTTTTGCAGGTAGCTTAAATCTTTATTATGGAGTGGCTACTGCCTTGTAAGAATAATTATAACAAGGGGAACTTCTATACTTAAAATAATAGCCCCATAAAATGTTACCCCATAATACTTTTTCATTTTACATTTGTTTCAGCACTCACCTTTCAATAATCCACTGAAAAGCTTTGTGAATTTACATGGATTCTTTGTTTTGGGGATTACTCATCTCACACACTGCATGTTCCCTAGATGCCATGAAATAAGGATTGCCCCCACTCTGCAAAAATTGCTTTTTTATTATTATTACTGAGTTTAGAGGCTCAGCTTCTTGTTAACATGGATTCACAATGAAATTGAACATGTTCAGGTCACAGCAGAGACTCATATTTCCCAGAGATATTTCCCTGCTTATTGCCTTTTATTCCACTGAAATTCTACTTACTAGGCAGGAGAATTGTTAAATACATACAAGTGTATATGTTTAAAATGGAGGGGGGGAATGCACCAATTTATTTGCTTCCTCTTTACTTCTTCCTCTTGGGTTTCATTGTTAAGAATATATAAGACCTGCTGTACCTGATTTCTCCTTATATTGGTGCTGCTTCTCAACCCTGATAATTTTTGTTGCACTTCCTTATACTTTTTACAGACCAACTACATATTTTGTGAGATGGGACAACCAGAACTTCACCATGTGGATGTACTATGTGGCATCCTGATGCTTTCAGAATTATTTTTTATTTGTTTCCTAGTAGTTTCTAAAATTCTCTTTGCCTGCTTGACCACTGCTGCATACGAGCTGAAGTTTTCAGGGAACTAACCACAATGGGTGCAGTCAAATGAGCCGTTAATGGGGTTTGGGCAGTCTTACCCAACATTGGACAGCCTTACCGCACGATGTAGTACATTGTTGGCCCGGTAGTCGACAGATGTTCACCCCACAGCATGCCGGCAGCTGGCTGCTACCCTTGCGTCCTCATAAAAAGGCCAGGGATGCAGCTTGTAGCAGCCTTACTCAAAGTGGGGTAAGGCTGCCCAATGCATTATAGTGTGCTGCCGCTCTTGGGACCGGTTCCTGTCTGCCCTGGTACGCAGTGATGTCTGCAGCTGGGCTTTGACCTGTGGGTGCTGCCTCCATTCCTGTACGTCCACATCATAACTGGGGGCAGGATAGTGGGCAGGCTGGAGGAGGGGGGTGGGGGCAGATTGGTCATCCATGTGGATGGCACCTTGGCCTACCCTGAGGTGTGGTGGGACCTCCAACAGTGGCCTGCCTGCTTGCTCAGCTTCCCCATTAAGGGACCGACCATCTGCTCTGCTCTCTGCACTGGCCCCACAGTGTGGTGGCAGAGATTGCCCACATGGGCCGCACGGAGATCAGTCCAGCTCATGTGGCTGCACCCAACAATGACTTCAAGTGGTAACAGCTAATTCAGTATCCAACACTGAGTAAGCATTAGTTAGGATGATTTTTCACTTTGCACTTATCAACGCAGAATTTCATCTTCTATTTAATTGCCCAGTTCTAGCTTTTTGATATCCTTCTCTAAATCCTCACAGTGTGCTTTAGACATAACTCTCTGGAATAATTTTGTATCATCCAATTTGGTTAACTGGCAATTCATTTTTTCCTCTTCCACATCCATCAGTTCATATGTGGTATAGCGATATACTGTAGTATCCATAATGTGGAGTAGCCATATAATGCAGTATCCATAGTCAGCCTCATACTGATGAGGCTTTTCCCACCACCTCAGCTGACATAGTGTTAAATGTAACCTGAATGGAACGTTCTATGATATCCAGGTACAATTCATAATACTCCAGCCTCTTAAATCTTGAAGTGTTGTTGATTATGATTGGAAAATTTAGGGAAAAAATGAGAGGCTGTGACTAAGGGTGTTTCACATGAGAAGGGAGTCAGCGGGAAACTGGGAGTTGATCTGTGGTGTTGCCACATTGCTGGCGCTCCTGTGGGCAGCATCAGGAGCCCTTCAATAGGGGGACCCACATGCGAGTCCTACAGGCAGGGGAACAGCTGCCACCTTTTCCCCACTCTGGGAAACCCATCACATGGACAAAACTCTGGGATTCTGGGCCTGAATAATTTTGAATCATTTTGTATCATTTGTAAAGTTCTTCTTTATAAGTTTCACTTTCTATCCTAATAGGCAGCAGGATTGCTTTCCTCGGAAGCCACTGCCACCAGTCATCTGTTGGAACGGTGTGTGTGTACACACTCTGGGCTGCCTGCCCATCAGTTGTTGGAGGGGACCCAGCGGAGGAGGAGGAGCAACCCCAGTGTCCCTGGCGGGAGTCGGGGAAGCAGCCCCAATATCCTCTGGCTGCATCACGGTGCTGGTCTATCTTGAATCTGGTCCTGGCTTAAAATAGGGCAGTGGGGGGATGGGCGGAGCTCCTTGCTAGGGAGAGCAGTGATGTGCTCCACAGTGCAGATTCCCCCATGTCAATTTCAAGCTGGAGTACTTCCGAGCTTGACACTGACCAACACTGCACTCTCACACACACTCCCCACCTGTGTCAATTCCATGAAATGGACATGAGGGAGATGATTCTTGCCAGGAAGCGAAGCGCTGGTCAGTGTCAAGCTGGGAAGTGCTTCCCAGCTTGAAACTGACATGGGGATCTGTGCTGTGGAGCACAGCACTACTCTCTCTGGCAAGGAGCCTCACCACACCCCCATGTTTATTTTCCCGCTTGTTTATTTTCAGTCAGTTCCAGGTTTGAGATAGATCAGTGCGGTGATGCAGCCAGGGAACACCGGGGCTGTTGCTCCTCCTCACCAACCCCTCCAACAGCTGATGGACGGGTGGCTGTTTAGGCTGGATTGCCCTGCACGTTGTGATCCTCAATCATGTGGGTGAAACTGCGAGTGGCAGCCCTTGCCCAATGTGAGGTGAACGTCTGGCGGACAGCATTCACACGAGTGGTGAGTCTGGGGCAAAAGGGGGGAACGGGCTGGTGAAAGTGGGGCACCATCTTGTGTGATAAAACCCTAAATTAGCATTTTTATTAATAAACAGATAAATGAATAATTGACCACTGTACCTCCTTAATGGATGATACATTTACACTGACTTCTGCAAGTTTGATAAGGATCAGAATCAGATGGATCTGTCTTTCGCCTGCCTGTTTGGACTCACTGGGAAAGGAGGGACCCTCTTCAGTGAGTAGAACTACCCTTTATGCAGAGTTACAGTGAAAACGATGTGTCCCAGTTTACTTATTTATACTCCTATACTTGTACAAGCAGGGTTTTAATTCATTTAATTCATAAATGTATTCCAGGGTTTTTAAGCAATACCTTTTCTAATAAGCATTCCAGTTTAAACAAGACACCACTTCTTTTCTCCTAGTCATACACTTTGTGGGTTTTTAAAGATACATTAAACTACAGTTTGAACAGTCATGGAAATCAACCTCTGGTAACCCCATTTCAACTGCCACACCGCAGGATTACCATGTAGTACGGTAACTCAGACTTCACAACAACCCTGTGGGAACCTTCCTTGCCACCAAATGGTTACTACAGAGTACAGAGTCCTTTCCATGGGTGGAAATTGTGCATCTGGATGCACCTTTGGACTGAGCTCAACTCGTGGTTTTGCAATGCATAAAAGGGATATATTTCCAATATGAATGTGGTAAACTCTGATCCACCTCTGAACAAGCATGTAGTACAAGAGGAAGACACAGTCATCTGTAAAAGAAACATTTCTTGCTCAAACTAGCAAAATATGTGTATTCATATATTCACCGGCAGACAGGAACTAAGCAATGTTTTGAAAATGAGGATGCTCTGGAGTTGTTCCAATCTGCTTTTGGCACTCTCAAAGGGGCCTTTACACCTGCACCTTCTTCTCAACAGACACAAAAGCACTTCTTAGAAAAGCACATATAAATGGACAAATGACTGGTACTTGCTTCTTTTACTGTATTAATGCTGGATCACATGAGTATAAATAATTATGATGGTCATAGATAAAGAAGCAGGCAAATTTCCAAAATATAAATTAACAGTGCATTTTACTACATCATCAGCTCAACTTGTATCAAGAAAATGCGTCTTCTTGACTGAATTCTTGCATGTGATATATGGCTTGTTAGTAATCATATCAATTTCCTAATCAGCGCTACTTACGGTTGACAGAATAATGATAAACAATGCAGAGAGCATGCCACATGCTGAAAGCACTCTGGAATATTGAATATTGAGGAGAGAAACACATTCTCATACTGAGAGAGAGGGTAAGTACTACAAGAATAATTCCTTATTCAAAAGCCATTTGTTTTAAGTCAAAATGCGTGAAATGCTTTAAATCGCATTTTCTTTTAGTCATATTAAAGGATTTCACAAGGATGAGAGAGAATCAAGTCACCTAGTCTGCTAGATTATCTTCCGTTTTGTATCTCTCTTCTCTTTGAAAACTTAAACCTATATAAAACTATTAGTGGGAAGGGAAGAGCGGGTTTATTGCAGATCTTGCAACATGTCTTCACTTAAAATTGGTCATCTACCCTTGTTACATGAATTGTAGTCAGGTACTTATAGTATGGTAAATGCCTCAGTTTCTTTGGTGATATTACCCTTTATTCTGAAAGTAACATCTGTTTTTCCATTTTTATGAAACAAAAACCAACAGCATCTCCCTGTATTTAAAAAATGCTGTACTCTGGTCCACTTATAGGATGATCTTTACCACAATTTAGATATTCACAAAATTTGTTAACATTTCCAGCCCTACCATAAGCATCTCATGTCACGAAGACCAAAGTTTGCAATCATTTCTGCAAGGAACTGTGTTTTATGTCAATTGCTTCATTCCCAAATGGCCTGATTTTGAAGTCAGTTTTTTTTAGTGTATAATAAAACTATGATCCTGCAAAGACTTATTATACACAAGTACTCAAATCACTTACACAGTGTAGCTACAGGCCTGAAATCACATAATCCAGAGAAGTAGCATTTTATTTATTTATTTATTTATTTATTAAATTTCTCCCCTGCCCCTCCTAAAACAGCTCGGGGCGGCTTACAATAAAAAAGACAATCACATATAAAATATATCTAAAAACAGTTAAAACATATCAAAATATAATATTCAAAGTATTAAACAGGGCCCAGGAACTCAATAAAACAATAAATAGGGTAAGGGAGATAAAACCCTCTAACCCACCCTTCCCCCCCTCCCCAAAGACCTGGGCGAACAGCCAGGTTTTACAACTTCGCCAGAATGTCAGAAGGCTTGGGGCCAGGCGAGCTTCCTCCGGGAGGGAGTTCAGTCACCGAGAATGCCCTCTCCATTGTGGCCCCCTGCTTAATGCGGGGAACCTCCAAGAAGGTACCCCCAGCCGACCGAAGGCAAGACGGTCCCTGAGGTACGAGGGGCCCAGACCGTGAAGGGCCTTGTAGATTAACACCAAAACCTTGAACCTGGCTCGACACGCTATCGGCAACCAGTGCAGAGTCCAGAGCACAGGTGTTATGTGCTCCCAACGACCCATCCCTGAGAGGAGAGAGGCCGCCGCATTCTGCACTAGCTTCAGCCTCCGAACCAGGAACAAGGGACGTCCCATGTAGAGCGCGTTGTAGTAGTCCAGCCTCGAGGTGACGAAGGCCTGGATGAGGGAGGCCAGGTCCGGGCCGAAGACGTATGGATGCAGCCTCGGCACCAGATGCAACTGGCGGAATGCAGCCTTAGCAACTTCCTCCACCTGCTGCTCCAGGTGGAGATCTGCATTCAATATCACCCCCAGACTCCGGACCTGCTGAGCTATAGGAGGGCGAATCCCCCCAATCAGGGGGGCCACTACCTCCCTCGTTCTCCCCACCAACATCACCTCCGTCTTATCGGGGTTGAGCTTCAGTCTGCTCTGCTGCATTCATTCCACCACGGCCTCCAAACACTGGGATAGCAACAAGACGGCAGGGTCACGGTCAGTTGAAAAAGAGAGGTACAGCAGAGTATCGTCAGCATATTGGTGACATTGCACCCTCTCAAGGGCTGCATATATACATTAAATAATAATGGAGACAGAATGGAACCCTGCGGAACGCTGCATGATAAAATGCGGGGGCAAGATGTCTCATCCCCCAACACCACCCGCTGGCTTCTCCCCAAGAGGAATGAACGGAACTTTCAAGAACAGTTCCATCCAGGTCATGCAGCCATCTCAACAGCAGCCCATGGTCCATGGTATCAAAAGCGGCCAAGAGTTCTAGCAGGATGAGAAATGTTGAACATCCTGCGTCCATCTCCCGGCGGAGATCGTTGACCCAGGCCACCAATGCCGTCTCAGTGCCATAGCCGAGGCAGAACCCAGATTGAAAAGGGTCCAGGAAACCGATGCTATCTAGATGCGCCTGGAGCTGGATCGCCACCACCCGCTCAATAACCTTCCCTAAAAAGGGAAGGTTAGAGACAGGTTGGTAACTGATGAGTGCGTCCACGTCCAAGGATGGTTTCTTCAGCAGCGGGCGCACCATAGTCTCCTTGAGGCTGGGCGACAACCTCCCCTGCTGCAAGGATGTGTTCACCACCCTCGCCAGCACCATTCCCAATGTCTCCCTAGAGGCTTTCACCAACCAGGACAGGCATGGATCAAGTTCGCAACAGGTGGCCCTCACAGACCCCAAGATGTCCACCGCATCGCCCGGTGTCACTTCTGAAACTCCCCCCACAAAGCTGGACCAGACGGGGCCTCTATCACCTCGCACTCTCCCCCTGCTGCCCCTAATCCAGTGTCAAAGTCGCTCTGAATCCGAGCGATCTTGTCTGCGAAGTAGATGACAAACTCCTCACAGCGGGCCTGGGACAAGTTCCCGTCCAGGCGGAGGGAGACCGGACTGACCATCCCCCGCACCACCTGAAACAGCTCCGCCGGGCGGGACTTCGCAGACACTATGAGGACAGCAAGGAACGCCTTCCTTGCTGTCCTCACAGCATCAACATAGAACCGCAAATGGGCCCTATGGAGAAGTCGGTCGGAGTCAGATCGAGTCCGATGCCAGCGTCGCTCCAGCCTCCTGCTTACTCGTTTCATACACTGCAGCCCCTCGGTAAACCAAGGGGCCCTGCGGTGATGAGACCGAGGCAAAGGGCATCTCAAAGCCACCATGTCAATGGCCTCCTCCAGCAAGGTGTTCCAACACTGGACCAGCTCATCGACAGAGTGACCATCCAGGCCCAAGGTTAACTCCCTCAGGACCTCTTGGAACCGCTGGGGTTCCATCAGCGTCTGAGGGCGGACCATCCTAACTGGCCCCTTCCCCTTCTGGAGGGGGTGCGCTGAGAGACTGGCCTGAAGGAGATAATGGTCTGTTGACTTTAATGGGAATACTCTTAAATACGCAGGTAACCAGCCTGCAGTCTGTGGCTCCACTGATATTAGTTGGACTACTCACACTATGGAAAGTTCAGTGACGTGAGTCTTTTTTGAATCTCAGCTTCATTCTGGATAGTTTGGGGTCCTTTTGTTGTAGGTTATACCACCTTGAATGTAAATCCTTGACATGCATTTATTTATTTTTAACCCACCCTTCAGCTGACCCAGGTCTGGCAGTCTCTGTGCTTACTCGATGTCTGGCAGCTGTGGGGGACTGGATGATGGTGAGCTGTCTGAAGCTGACTCCTGACAAGACAGGGGTGATGTGAGTGGGATGGGCTGAGGGGCTGGTGACCCCCATCATTGATGGGGTTCATTGCTCCTTGGTCCCTTAGGTTCGGAATCTGGGGGTGCTCCTTGATGCCCAGGTGGCGGCTGTGGTGAGGAGCTTATTTGGCCGGTTACATCTGGTACGGCAGCTTTGGCCGTAAGTCTTGAACTCGGACCTGGTCACCCTCATCCATGCCTTCATCACCTCAAGATTCAACTACTGTAACGTGCTCTATGTGGGGCTATCCTTGGTGATGGTCCAGAGACTGCAGCTAGTGCAGAACGCGATGGCCCATCTCCTTATGGGGCCGGGTCATCATGAGCACATAACACCTGTGCTCTATTCGCTGCACTGGCTGCCTAGTCTTCCAGGCCTGATTCACGGTGTTGGTTCTCACCTTTAAAGCCCTACATGGTCTGGGCCCCACCTACCTGCGGGACCGCCTCACTCCCCAGATCCTAGATCAGCCCTTGCAGTCCACCGGGGCGCCCTCCTGGAAGTCACCTGAGTGTCTTGGGTGGGGAAAATGGGGAGGGCGTTGTCGGTGTCCACCCCAAGGCTGTGGAACTCCCTCCTGGAATCAGTCCATTTGGCCCAGACCCCCCCCCTCCTTTTGATGACAATGTAAGATCTGGCTTTTCCACCAAGCTTTTGGTGAGGGAGGTGGGTAGTGAGTGGGAGGGTTGGGTTGGAGGGGTGGGTTTTGTTGGCTGTATTCTGGCTGTATTTTAAGATTTTACTGTATTTGTATCATTATTATTATTTTATCTGTTTTAAGATGTACGTATGCCATGCCAAACTACCTTGGCAGAAGGGTATGGGTTACAAATGTGTGTAATAAATAAATAAATAAATAAATAATCAATCCAATGGTACAAATTGGGTAACAACATGTGTAGAATATATAAAACCCTAAGAATGTAAACATAAAAATATAAAATTCCTATTAAAACGGCACCCGAAACCCTATCCCTGCCTTGCTAAATAGATGGTCTTACTTTGTCTCTGGAAAATGCTCATGCAGACCTACAGTGAAAGGGAGTTCTATAGCTGCTAAGGTGAAAGATATTTATTTATTTAGATTTGTAGCCTGCCCTGTACTTGTAGAGTCAGTGCAGGTGACAATATGTAAAAAAATCCACATGAAACATTACAATATACAGTCTAACCCCCCCCCCCCAACACCCCAACATCTACCACTGCACATGCACAAAACCTAAGGGAATTGGGATTGCAGCCATTGAGAATGCCTCTCTGTGAACCCGTGAATATGGATTTGATGCAATGAAATGATGGTGCTTGCAAGAAGGTGCCCCTGGTTGAACTTAGGGAACAAGCCATTTGGGGATCTAGAGGTCTTGAACCTTGAATTAAGTTTGGAACAAATTGGAAGATAGTACAGACTCTGGACCATTGGTTTAACGTGCTCTCACTTCTGACAGCTAGTTATATTCAACTCTTTTTTGATGCAATCAGCAGGTTTTTTTTACTCCTTTTTTAATGATGTCCTTATGTCCTTATGTTCCCAGGCCTCAGTAACAATGCAACATCTCACATTGCACATGAGGTATTTTGTGGGATCATGTTCAAAATACCAAATATGTATTTCAGTTATTTCTTTGAAGAAATGGGGCTGCTTGATCACGTTACACAATCTAATGTTAAATAGGATTGTGTAATGTGGGCAAGCAGCCTTCATCATTTGTTAGTTCAATCACAGATGGCAGGGCTGAAAATCCAGCCCTTTCGCTCACGTGAGTTCAAATTAATGTTAAATTTGTTGAAATAATGTTCAAATTTAAGATTAATTAAATTCACCTGGGGGAGCAGCATGGCAGAAGGGCTCCAGGTAAATGTTAGCTGTCTCCAGGCAGAGGCATTATACTTTGCTATTGGGAGTATGGGGGCTACAGAGACAACATGGGCAAGGATTCATTGTTTTTCACAATGGATCCACCCACTGAAAAAACACAGTAAGAAATTAACATGGACATGCAGCCCACACGGAACTCACATTGTTGTTATATTCTCATGAGATTGAATGACATGAAAAAGCAAACCATGGGCAAGTAGCCTCTACTTCATAATCAGACTTTGTAACTAAGGACAAACTTCTGGAAAAGTTCAAAACAGGCAATGTAAAATTCAAAACACAAACAAATCTTTGAATCTAGTTATGGGTGCCGTTTGCTCAATAACTTTATTATTAGTTATTAATAACTAATTATTAGTTAGTTTATTAATGACTTTATATCTTTCTGAGCACTACTGCTTTTGGGGGTTCTATGCCACTGGTCTTCTGGCTGTGCCACATAGCCAAACAATGGGAATAAACAGGACTATAGTCAATTACATCTATGCTGTTTGTTTAGTGGTACAGTGACATGAATGTATGGTTCTGTTTCAGGACACAAACTTTAAATAGCTTACAAGAACACCTATTCAAAATATGTATGTGTATGGCACATAGACACAACCAAACATATGCATATTTTAAGGGGTCACATTTGAAAAGAACTGGTCTATGTCTGGAACACGCACTTTCATTCACTACCTCCTGGTCATACATATAAAATATTAGTCACATGAATATACAGGTGATAGACTCAATGGTCCCCTCCTGTAAAACGAGGTTAATACTACTTTTCTCTAACCCTTTATCTTGTAATCTCTGGGACTATGGCTCCTGCCCCATGCTATCCACCCCACAGTTGAGGATGGAGGACAAAACATGTGAACTCCTGCAGCTGATAGCCCACATGAGATATGTGGGAAGGTGCATCCATAGGCCTGTTGACTGAAGTCCCAGGTTCTTGCTAACCAGGGATGTTGCTGGCAGACCACAGCAATCACATTTGCAGAGGGGTGGGGTGCGGGCAGGGGATGGGGAATAGGGAGAGGACAGATCTGGGTTTATTCCCTGTGATAGGTCATGTCCAGAAAGCAAAGAGTAATGTGTAAATAACCATAAGATCCTGTTTGTTTATGTATTTGTACTGCAGTACTGTCTAAGTTTGTCTAATTGTCAGTGTATAAAACTATGGAGGTGAATGGTTATATGTAAAATGAATGTACTGGCTCTTTAAGCCCAGATATATGTAAAACGGTGTCCTGGCTCTTTAAGTTGAAACTAAACTATGGTAGCCCCGCCCCTTTCTAAGTTATAAGAACGCTGCTGTGGCTGAGGAGTTCAGTCAGTGCCTGGCTCAGGAAAGGTGAGGATCTCCTGGAGACTGCTGTGGCTGAGGATTGCTGTCCAGCGTCCTGAATCTTTGCCACAACACAGAGAAGCTATTACATAGCTGAGAAAAGCTCTGAGATGGAGACTCCCTGAGGCAAGCCTTTGATACGGTGTAAGCTGCTGTTGGGAGACTTTCTTGGGCCCAGTCCAGTATTAAAAACTCATAGACAGACTTATTGGATGGAAGGGGACTTACTGCTAAAGGTCTTGTGATGAACCGTTGTTAGGTGAGTCTGGAAACCTCATAGGCTGAGGAGGCTATAGAACTGTAAATTAATATGCCTTCCCATTATCAACTTTATTGAGTCAATAAAGCCACCCATGACATATTGTAAATAAAGGGACTTACTGTGTTTGCACCTTTACTTTTGGATGCCCTGAGTATTTAATTGATTGGAACCAGACCCATTTCCCACTATTTGTGGTGATTACTTTGGTCACCCTACCATATTCCCATATATAAAAACTCAGGGAATACCTGGATGAAAGCACCCATGTTTTTTCACAGTGCCGAGGACAAAGGGACTTTGATAGTTATCAAATTTCTCGCTTTTCCAATATCTCCTTCCCATTCACTATTAGTGCTTTGGTCTATTTTCTCAGTGATTTAGGCCTCTTTTAGATGAGCGGCTAGATGTAGTATGTTGAAGAAAGCGGTTCCTGAAAAGGTGTGTGGGGTGTGTTTAGACACACCGGAAGTAGCCGGGCACCATAGGAATTGTGGCTCGCATGGTCTTTCTGAAGCCACATTTGGAAAACCTCAATATTGAGGCTTTCCAAATACAGCTTCAAAAAGACCGTGCGAGCTGCAATTCCTATGGCAGACAGCTATTTCCGGTGCTTTTCAGGAAGTACTTGCTTCAATGCGCTACATCCATCCCCTTGTCTAAAAGCAGCCTTAGTTTGTATACTTCCATTTTGATTTTTATATTTCCTGCTCAAAAGTCTCTAGATAACGTAGCATTATTTTTCTCAGTGTCAGAGGTATGCAACATCTGCTGAATCATAGAAACTCAAGAGGGAGGGCATTGTAAAATGCATCCAAATTGGAGGACAGTTTGCTTCTATATGGTGGGAGGGACTTCTCTTCTTTAGGAAAAATTGGTGGTATACTTTCTATGAATATTTGGGCTAATACAGGAGTTGGATGATTATTATTAATCATTTGTATAGCACTTTTGGTATTCAGAACACTTAGCAATTCTTATCTAGGTCACCCTCACAACAGCTCTTTTCATTCCTAGTTTTCAGATGAGGAATAATAATAATTATTCCCATTTTACAGTTGGGAACTGAGGCTAAGAGAAGGTGACTCGCCCAGAGCTATTCATTGAGTTGTAGGTAAAATAAGAGGTGCAGACACATTAAACGCCTACTGTACCTTAGACAGTCTTACCACACAATGCAATGCATCGTGTGGCTGGCATCTGCTAGATGTTCCCTGCACTGCATGGTCAGGTGGGAAGCTGGCTGCTACGTGCTGCATCCTTGGAAAAAGGCAAGTGAAGTAGCATGTAGAAGCCTTGCCCAAAATGGGGTAAGGCTGCCCAAGTTGTGGCAGCTCATCTGCTCAGTTGCAGTCTGCTCCAATGCACTGTGAGGTCCACTGCGGGGCTTGGAGTGGCAGCTGCTCGCTCCAGTACCGCGTGGCCACGTCATGACTGGGGGTGGGACATTGGTCGGGCCGGGGGAGGGATGCGGGGGAGGGCCGGGCACCCACTCATGTGGCCAGTGCCTCGGCCTGTTCCATGCCATGAGGTAGAAAAGTGGCCTGCCTGCCTGGTTTCCTTGCGGAGGGGTCAACAGTCTGCCCTGTTTCCTACGCTGGTCCAGCAGTGTGCTGGCTGTGCTGGCTTCTCTTGCCTGTCACAGAGCTGTGTGGGGATCGGGCCCATCACAGCTCCTGTGGCTCCACCCACTATTTCAATCCTCGTTTTCCATGTCAAAGTCCAACATCTTATTTGCTAGGCTACACTGGACGATATGCATCATTTGAGATACTTTCCAGAGGCCTATTTCTCTGTAAACATATAATTTTTCACAATCACACAGTTTCTTGCAATTTTGGTCACTGTTATCCTTTCTAACTTGCTTACTATGACTACATTTGTAATTAGAAAAATCACAGACATTGTTATGTGTCTGAAATCTGACTATTTATCACCCTCAGCTCACCAACAAAATTAGACAGTGCAGCGCTTATTGTTAATAGATGGAAAAAGAGAGATACAAAACTAAAAGAAGTTGGGCAGAATCAGACAAAGGAAATCGGGGGCATAGTGTAGGGGCTGTCTCTTATACACATCTAGATGTGTATAAGAGACAGGGAAAGGGGTGGAGACACCGATGCAGCTGAATAAGATGGCACAATTAAACAACAGATTTTCCTTTAAAAATTTTTTTTAAAAAAAGGCTTTTTAAAGTGCAGGGGTACAGCTGGATAACACCTGATGGGAATGCATTCCCCCAACAGGAGAGCACCTGCTCCACTACCACCACATCCTCCGGGCGGGCTCCAGGCACCCGGGCTGACCGGACCCCAACATACAAGCCACAAAAGGGCAAGCAATAGTTCTGTGAGGAAACCAAGGCCTTCATAAGTCTGGTGGGGGGAACGGAATGTCCAGTACAAACTGGTGAGATGCTTAAAAAATGCAGAGGTGTATGAATCCATCTCCCAAGAAATGAGGTGTCTTGGGTATAATAGGGACATGAACCAGGGACATGAACCTCTTTTTACTGCCTTCAAAACAGGTGAGGTCTCCTAAGGCCGACTCCTACTATCTCTGGAATGAAAGATAAATTTACCATTACATTAATTTTAAGTGAAATAGGATTTGGCCAGATTCTGCTTCTAGTAACACCTGCTAAGGTGTGGAATAATTATACTAACTCTACTATAAGCCCACTAAAATAATGGAATTACTCCCAATTCTTTCTGTAATAAGGTAACTGAACACAGAATTTGATGATCTCTATTTTTAAAAAAGCTGCAAAACATTTTCTTTTCACAATTAGGTGAAAATATATAGGTTCTGTATATACACCCATGCCTGCATGCACACACACAGTTATAGTGTAGCATGAATTTAATGCAATATTAAATATTTGGTGCAAAATGCATATTATGAAATCACCTAAGCAACTGAAGTCCCATGGCTGGAAGTCCCATGACATTAAAACTAAAAGAAATCAGCACTTTTGCAATAAACTACGTGAGCACTAAAGCAACTAAGAATCAGGTAGTCTTGCTCTTCATCTTTATAATTATCCACCAGAAGAGAAAGTATGACAAGCGAAACAGAAAACGACATGGTTGCAGAAGTTAAGTGCATACTGTAAGCTGGCTAAAAACAAAGATGCAGGGTACCCACCGCAGAGTGTCTCAAAGGGCTTTATTAAAAACAAAGGCTTACAAAGTGGTTGCTTAATTGGAAGAGGTTTGCTTGAGCCCTCTAGAGATGATTGCACAAGACAGGCTAACTTGCTTTCCTTGTAACCTAGCACTCTTGACCCATCTCTCTTGAACTCTGACCAGCTTCTGCAGCCTTGCTGGACTAACTGTTAGTGTTAAATTATGCTTACATACCTGGCTAGGCAAATAATTGATTGTTTATTAAATTTTGAAAATACCTTTTAATGTTGAAAGAGTAATGTAAACTCTTTCATACGTGAAGTACTATTTTGTTTGGACATGCATAACTGTTATTGTAAGTGTATGAGTTTATTAGTGCATCCACTGACACTTTAACTATAGAAAAAAGCAATACAATGTGTACACTATTTTCACATGGACATGGGGGAGCACAATGCTGGAGCAAGTCTGAGGGTGCACCCCTGCATTTACCTGCTTGCAGCTGTGCCTGGATCCATTTTAAATGGACCTGGTGGCTGCTGGGGTCCACGTCCGCTGGCATGGTGCTCCTCCCGCACACCATAGCGTTGCAGGCAGATTGCCTGGAATGTTATGGCAGTGCTAAGGCAACACCCAGCCAAGAGCAGGGCTGCAGCAGCCATCTGCAAAGCAGTCAGATGCCAGCTCTGCTTCCGGTAAGTGCCTCTGGGTTGGGCTGCTCACTCTTCGGGCAGTGCTCCAGGATGTTCTGGAGCACTGCAGGCAAGAAAGCTCCGGAGCAGGGGCAGCCTGCCCCTCCTCTGCTTCATCTGCACATCTGGCAGGTTACCTATAAAATGGAACGTCCATCTGCGGTTGAGGCAGTGCAGAAGCAGGGCAGCTGTCCATGTGAAGACACCTGTGGCTAGAATCAGTAAATAATTGCTATAAAACAAAAGAATAATTGAACATGTAATTCTGTGTGCTGTTATCTTAGTAATGATTCTGTATCATACCTCTGCTAAAATCAATGTAAAATTCTTACTGGGCCTCTTATGTTTGGCCTATCCATTGGATTTACCATTTCTAATCAAGGGCTTTTAGAAACAGAAAATTCTCATATAATAATTCTCATAGGGAATGTTGCTATAACCTTTAATGTGTCTCAGTCGTATCCGCATCTACTGAAGTCTGTGGAGTGATGTTGATTTACACTAGCTAAAGAGCTGGATCTCCAATTATTTATGTTCATTATGACATAGTGACTCTACGGCATGGTCCTGAACATTTCAGTGCCTCTGATTGATCTGACAAGTGTTGAGAAGTGTGATAAAAGAGTAAAGATGAAAGAACACGGAAAGGATCAAAAACAAGCTTAGATAAAATATTCATTACTGAGAGTAATTACAAACAGAAAATAAGAAATAAAAATTCCATATTAAGCAGAAGTTATTATGCAACCAAACCATCCACCTTTAGCTCCCCCTTCCCTCCCCTTCACTGGTATTTTCTACATAGTTTCTTGTGGCGATACTATGGGTGGGAGAGAACCTTCAAATTTCATTATTGGCTTGATCCTGTAACTTTTGCTCCTGTGTTTAGTAGTACTGACTCACAGTACTACACACACAAGTGCAATCCATCACCCATTGACTTTAATGGTGGAGAAATGCACCCTCATTGAAGTCAATGGGACTACTTTTGTAAGTAGTTATCAAACAAAGGAAACTATTCTGCAAGTGGATAGTGCTGATACTAGCATTTAGTATGGGCATCAGCTCTACTGAAGTAAAGGGAAACTGTGCCCATGCTAAATGTTAGCAGAAGCAGTCCCTGCCTGGATGATTGCTGTCCTAAGAGTTTTATTTATTTATTTATTTATTTATTCTCCACCTCTCCTGCCTAGGCAGCTCGAGGTGGCTTACAAAAGTTAAACTATTTAAAAATATACATAAAATACATAAAAGGAAAGCATAAAAATAAGAATAAGAAAATAAAAATCCCATCCTCCCCACCCACCCACCCTCACCCATCCTTCACCCACCTCCCTCACTACAGGCCTGGTAGAACAGCCAGGTCTTGCACTGTCATCGAAATGAGGCAAGGTCTGGGGCCATATAGGCTTCCACCAGGAGTTCCACAGTCTAGGTGCTGCCACCAAGAACGCCCTCTCCATCGTAGCCCCCTACACCACTTGGGGGATATCAAGAAGGGCACTCCCGGTGGACCGCAGGGGTCGATCCAGGGCATGGAGAGTAAGGCGTCTCGCAGATAGGTGGGATGCAGGATCTGGACCTAGGTAAGCAAATGTTTGTATTATTTTTAAAGTTGCTGTTTTAATCACTGTTTTGAGGACTTCAATTTACTTGAACCTACTAGAGTATGCAGACTGGTTTTCAGAGAAATCTGTGAAGGAGAGAACCTTGTCTAGCTGATTAGTGGGGGAGTTTTTAAATCCCATAGAACAAAACCAATCCATGTAAATTTAGACTGATTTGTTGAAATGATGTTAAAAGGAACTGAATTAGGATCTACTTCTATTTCTGTTCTCACTGACATTACTGACTAAACCACCACTAAATTTAGTGAGAACAGGATTAGGTTGCAAATCTATTTATCTCAGGTATTTATGGGTACTTACAGTTCTTGGAGGGTAGGTCCATTAATGGCTATTAGCCAAATAGGTATGGGGGATGTAACCTCTTCCTGTCAGAAGCTGGGCGTGAACAGCAGGGAATGGATTGCCCATTGGGACCTGTTGGGTATTTCTTCCAAGCAACCAAGATTGGGCACTGTTGGAGACAGGATGCTGGGCTCGATGGACCAATAGTCAAGACCTAGAATGGCACAACATATGTTCTTGGCCCTGAGGCTGCGCTTGTAGCCTTGGTTGACAATCTCCACTTGGAAATCAACAGGGGATTTTGTTTGATCTTTTGACAGCCTTTGATACAGTTGATCATGGGGTGTTGTTAACACGGCAGCAATACCTGGCCAGGTTGGTGTGTGTGTGTGTGTTGGACTGCTCTTGAGTGGTTCTGCTCATTCCTGGATGGGACAACCCAGAGCGTGGTGACGGGTGGTGGATCTTCATCCCTCCAGGAGCTCACTTGAGGGGTTCTGCAGGGTTCCATCTTGTTTCCACTCCTGTTCAACATGTCTCTGAGGTCCTTAGGTGATATCGGTAGGAGATTTGTAGTGAACTGCCCTCAGCATACAGATGACACACAACTCTCTCTTTTTCATCTGACCCAGGCCCTGCAGTCTCGGTGCATACCAGGTGCCTGGCTACCACTGGAGACTGGATGTGGGCAAGCCGATTGAAACTGAATCCAGACAAGACCAAGGTGATGATGGTTGGTTGGCTGGCCTGTAACCTTGGGGACATAGGAACCCCTCTTACTGATGGGGTCCAACCTCCTTTGGTCACTCAAATTCACAGCCTTGGGGTGCTCTTGGATCCACTGCCGCACCTGGATCACCAGGTTGTGGTGGAGTGCTTTTCATCAACTTCATCTGATGAGAAGGCTGCAATTTATTTTTTAATCAGACTTGGATTTGGCCACCATCATCCAAGCCTTCATAATCTCAAGGCTAGACTATTACAATGCACTCTACGTGTGGCTGCCCTTGATGAATGTTCAGAAGCTGCAGTTCATACAGAGCATGGTGGCCTGCCTTCTGTCAGGGGTCGATTGCTGGGAGCACATTACTTTGGTGCTCAGGAATCTGCACTGGCTGCCAATAGTTTTCCATCCAGAGAGAGTGTAGTTTTCCAGGCACAATTCAAGGTGCTGGTTTTGACCTATAAAGTCCTAAATGGCTTGAGCCTCGGGTATCTGAAAGATCGCCTTCTCCCTTATGCTATGTCACAGCCTCTGAGGTAGGACGACGGCTCCCTCTTGCAAGTACCAACTCCCCTTGAGATTCGTACAACAAGGGCACGCAGAGAGGCATTGTGGGTGGCTGCTCCATATTATGGAACTCTCTCCCCCTGAAGATCTGTCTAAGTCCAAGTCTGCTTGCCTTTTAGAAGAGAAATAAGACATTTTTGTTTGGCCAGTCATTTGGCAAGCTGGGACAGGGTTGGGTGGAATGGGGTGGAAGGGTTAGGGAGAGAGTTGGAGGGTGGGGTTTGGGGGTTTCTTTTAAATTGTTTTTATATGCTTTTTCCGTGTTATATTTATATATATAATATATTTCTGTAAGTCACCCTGAGCGTCTGAGGGAAGGGCATGATAAAAGTTGATTAAATAAATCAATAAATAACATGATCCCAGTGACTATAGTATCTGAACATTTCAGACTTTTAAATGTATTTGTCCTCTACTCCTCTACATCATGGTTTGTGACATAGTTCCAGCTATAATGTCTTTGTTTCCCATCCAATTTAGATGCAAGATATCATTCCTGCCAAATTTCATAAAGAGTGGATAATGGGTTCTTATTTTATAAGCAATGTAAGTTTTGTGGTTTGTGCACTCTTTTCCAGCTGTAATGTCTTTGTTTTATATCCAATTTGGATGAAATTAGGACAGGGTGTATCCCTCACCCAAGGGATCATTCCTGACACATTTCAGAAAGAGTGGATAAAAGGCCCCAATTTTATAAGCAATTAAACATTTGTGATTTTAACAGAAGTTGTGCAAATACTAGTTCTGAAAATTTGGGGACAAAAACTGAAGTATGACAAGCAAAACAGAAGGTGACATGATTGCAGAAGCTACGTGTATACTGTATACTGGCAAAAAACAAAGATGCAGAGTACCCACTGTACAGTGTCTCAAAGGGCTTTATTAAAACAAAGGCATATAAAGTGGTTGCTGAATTGGAAGAGGCTTGATTGGGCCCTGTAGAGATGATTGCACAAGACAGACTAACTTGCTTCCCTTGTAATCTAGCAGACTCTCGACCCATCTCTCTTGAACTCTGACCAGCTTCTGTAGCCTCGATGGACTTTGAGTGTTTTCAGACGTGACGGGGTGGCTTCACCCGGTCATGGAAACAACCCTGAGATTCCCTGCCGGGATCACTCCGGCACGGCCAACAGACGTGCCGGCTGAGCTTGGCGGGGAATCAGGGAGGGAGCGGGGCCGCGCGGTGCAACGTGCAGCCGCACGGCCCAGCCCCCCCACGCTCCTCCTGCTGCCCACCCTCTGTGGAGATGGGTGGGCACTTCAGCCAATGCGGCCACGGCGCCCGCCCGATTTGACTACGGCCCGGAATCCCGCTGGGGATTCCGGGTCATGGTCACCGGCCAGACGTGACTTTTTGTTGGTTCCTGCCGGGGATCTCTTTGATCACGCTTTCGGGGATTGTCCATCAGGGAGCCCCGGAAGCGTAGTTGAAATTGACCCCATGTGGGAATTGACCGTGGCGAACATCTGGCGGCCGCCTAACAGACATTCAGGGCGCTTTGACCCCATGTGGTTATTGACGGGGGTTCACTGTGATCACGTAACGTCTGAAAATACCCTTTGTTACACTGTTAGTGCTAAATTACGCTTACATACCTGGCTAGGCAACTAATTGCTTGTTTATTAAATTTTGAAAATACTTTTTAATGTTGAAAGAGTAATGTAAAATCTTTCATACGTGAGGTACTATTTGGCTGGTACTAAGTTCAGGATATAACCTGGACTTCAAGCAGCAAGGCAGAGGGGAGGGGGAAGCAGCCCAGCAATTAAGAGACATGATTGACACATCCAGGCTGGCCAATTGGCATCACGAACACATCCAACAGCACCGCGACAGAGGACATAAGAGAAGCCCTTATAGGCTCTTTCCTAAGCAGATGTGAGAGACAAGGGATGCGACATTCATGAGGATGCGAGAGCTCAGGTAGACGTTCTTGGCTTGGTTACAGTAAGTTGGGAGTTTACAGATAGCAAGTGGGAGATAATCCTGGGTGTGGATGATTAGCAGGAGTTAGGAAGGGAGGAGTGTAAGAGGTGGGTTTTGAGGAGGGACTTGAAGGAGTGGAGGGTGGGAGCCAGGTGGACGAGGGCAGGGAGGTTGTTCCAGGCATGAGGGGCAGTGACGGAGAAGGGACGAAGGCAGTTGGGGGAGCAGGGGAGGCGTGGGAGGTTGAGGGAGGGGATGGAGGAGGAGCGGAGTGCTCGAGCAGGGGTTTGGAGGGAGATCAGGGCAGAGAGGTAGGGGGGAGTAGAACCTTTTATATACTCTTTATGAAAAATGGCAGGGATGATTCCTGTGGTGAGTGGTATAATCTGTTGAAATGTCATGCAAATCAGATTAAAAATGAAGAGGTTACGGCCAGAAATACATTTCCCAATGGAAAACAAAAATGAAACTTAATTACAAAACTTAATTACAAACTTAATTACAAAATGAATGAATTAAACGATTACAAAAATGCTAATTTTCAATAATGAAAGTCAAAAACCAAAAATTTTAATAATTAAAATTTACAAAACAAAAAATGAATTGGGTCGCTGGTACACACCTGTATCAAACCCAAGTCTTCTCCTAACCACAGGACAATTAACTACTGAAGCTACAAACTGTTCAATTAAACTGATATCACAGTTGTGATTAATTTGTCAGATATTAATATTTCATTTCATATTTTCATAGAAACCCACTTTTAAGTGTTATTTCTTCTTATTTCTATAAATAAATAAAAACTTATTGGCTATTCAAGTCTCCTGCTAGAAATCCTTTCATTTATTTATTTATTTTATTTATTTAATAGATTTATACCCCGTCCCTCCTGCTAAAGCACACTAAAATTTAACTTTTAAAACATAAAATGTAAGCTAATAACAAATTAGCAGTCTTCATTTTTAAAGTTATTATGGGTAAAAACAGACATGATGGTGGCCTGCTGTGGCCTGTGTTTTCATGCATTGGCCGGTAAGCCACCACCACCGGCACATTTGAGGGGCCGCCCGATGTTGTCCCGGGATTGTCCCTGGCCATGTTGGAAGCTAGCCAGTGCTCTGGCCCCTGGATTAGCTCCAGGTCACAGTCTGGGCTAGCCTCCACCTGATCTGGGCAAGGCAGGCACAACAGGCTATCACATGTGGTGTGGCCCGCCGTGCCTCTGCCATGATGAGTTTGCCATAGTTGCCTGTCATGGCAAGGGGAGGGATGCTGGATGCAGTGTGGAGGCAGAGGTGGCCGGCTACACATTCCTCTGTCTCCCCACCCTCCCCAGTGGCCTGGCCATAGGAACATGTGGTGAGCAGCATGACCCAGTCCGGACTGTGTCCACTACGGCTTCCCATCCTGATCTGGGCTGGATTGCTGAAGTGGTACGGTCATTTCAGTTTCCACCCTATGAACTATGTGGTTTCAGAAGAAAAGGCAATGAAAATACTCACTTCCCTAAAGTAACACTCCCCCCTGCCCACGAATAAAAAAACCCCATTTATTTCACTGTTTTGTGGTAGATTTTCAGTCAGCTTCAGTCAGTGTTAAATACAAGCTCAGCTAATGGAATCACAAAGCATAGCAGAACAAACTGTATAGTATAGGAAATGCCAAGAATGAATGTACTGGAATTACATGTCAATGATAAAGAGGAGGGGGTCTGTCCGATTGCTGGTGGAGAAGTTTACTGAACTCTAGTATTGGCCTTCTGACCAATATTAGTTCCATTGCACTGTGGAAAACTGCAGTTAATTCCAAGGGTTACCATACACTCAGACATTTTAATATTCACAAGTGGAAGTAACTTCCTGTCAGATATAGAAGAGCAGTATGAAAAAAGAGCATGAATTATATACTTCCATGCCAAACTTGACAGTCTTTGCGTGTTGAGCTTTTGAGTCAGCTTTTGAGACCATACTAGCTTTGGTAGGTTTCTAAGTCACCTTAATTATTTGAGAATGCAGAATTCTTTAATTTAAGACAGCACACAATCAGATGCAGCTTTTCCCCCACAAATATTCAGAAACATCATCTGCCAGGATCACGAGTAATTGAACTGATATCTACAGGGTTTTATATGAAGCTTTGCTGCATAATTTTCCATTTTCTTTAGAAGGCTTTAACACAAAGAGAGATAATGCCTAGAGTCCCACAGAGGTATTTTGACATTAGGCTTAATAAAGTATGAAGAACTTATTAATAAATAATGTTCTCCTAGGTTAACAAATAAAGCTGAATGCACTGGGTAGGTCCAGGAGTAAATCACATCATGCATGCATGCAAGCAAGCAAGCAAGCATCTTGTTAAAATGACTGCAATGGTCACTTCTCTGCACGGGATTTGGCATAGCCCAACACAACACTGTGTGCTCATAAAAAGCCCCACATCATAAATGCATGAATCTTCAATTATAATGTAGCCTGTCAATTCTCACTTGCTCCCAGTGAGCCTGAGATGTTTGAAAACAAGCATTCATGACACTGACAAGGAGTTATTTATATAATATGGTTAATCTTTGCTGAGAGAGCATTACCGTTTGGAGTTTCAAAGCAAAAGACTACTCCTGCACTCAGTGAGTAATGCATCATTCCATTCCTGAGTCAAAGCTGCTAGCTAGGTACATTTTGTAGACATATTTGACCAGCTGCAGTTAAGATTGTCTCGATAGTGCCACCAGCCTCCCCATGTGGGCAATGATATCATTTTGTGTGCTCGGGTTGGATTTTAGGGGGGGGGGCGGGATTTAGATTGTATACTGTAACTGTTTAATATATTTTTTTTTATGTTGTCACCTGCCCTGAGACTACAGGAATAAGGTGGACAATAAATCTAAATAAATAAATATATTTTACGTTAGCAACTATTACACTTCAAGTCATGCTGTCGTTTCATCTGTAACTGGGGAAGAGGTGCAGCCCATCACAGGGCCCTTGGAATGACATCTTTCGTATTTCAAAAGAAGACCTTAATCCAGAATTTGTGCACTTGCCACACACGTGTGTGATGCATGAACAAAGCATACACATGCATGTTGCACAGATGTTGCACAGATGTTGTGTGCATGCAACCTTTTGTTGCATGCCCAGATCTTTTGTTAAATTAGGGCTACATTAAGTGAAACTCATACAAATAAGGTTATTTCTGAACCTATTGTAAAGAGGAAGAGTGGGGCTCTTCATATGTCAGAAGTTTCCAAACTGTGGGTTGGGATCTCAAATGGTGTTGAGCCATCCGCAGATGAGTTTCCAATATCAAGAGTTATTTGTTATATTACATGACATTAGCTATCACCTCCATCTTCCTAACATTTTTTTTTAAATTGTGTACATTTACATGGCTTCAGAAGCAGAAATCTAGGGACTATTACAGACAAGAAGGGAATTCAACTTCTTGACTCAAACACTGATTTTAATAAGCTTTCTGCCTTGTGAGGGAAGATCAGTCACCTTTTAAGAGTCTGTGTAGTGGATGTTCAAATAGGAATAAGCACATATCACAAAGCAACTGAACTACATGCACTGCATTCAGCTGTAAAAGTGAATTACTTTTTTGGGGTGGGGGGTAAGATATGGTTACTTCTTCAGTTCTCTGCATATTCATCTGGGGAAATTCACAAAATGAGATTTCTGACACAAAATACGAACTTCTACAAGTACAATCAGTCAAAAGAGTAAGAAAAAATATTGAAGGAGAGATATTATTTTAATATTTTTTCACTTAAATTGGTAATTTAAAAAGATTTGCAATTAAATACCTTTAAGAAACAGTGGTATAATTTCACTATTTTTGCCATGTAAAGATTTGTATTCAAAGTACTGCACAATAGCTGTCAGAGGCAGAGATTAAATTCTACAGGCTGTTGGCCTATTTACATATTATTTTCCTGCCTGACTGGTATGCATCAACTAGGGGAAATGCCATTGTCATGTTGTAGCAATGGGGAAGGACACAACAAGAATGCTGTGTTTACAAACATTATTATTATTATTATTATTATTATTATTATTAACAAACATTTATATAGCGCCAGCAGTGTACCTGGCACTTTACAAAGTAATAAAATAGACACGGTCCCTGCCCCTAGGGCTTACAATCTGAGAGACAGGAGCTGGGGGAGAGACTTAGGAAGGGGAACAGAGGGAGAGACAAGGGGTCTAACATTCATGAAGATGCGAGGTCTCAAGTGCACGTACTTGGCTTGGTTACGATGAGAATGACAGCAGGCAGGTCCATGTTGCAAGGATAAGGGTAAACCGATCGTAGGTATAGGAATAGTGGCTCAGCAGGATAAAGAGTCAGACAGAGCAGAGCGAAAGAGGTGAGTTTTAAGGAGAGATTTGAAGGTATGAAGGGAGGGGGCAAGGCGGATGTGGACAGGGAGGGAGTTCCAGGCATGGGGGGCAGCAAGTGAGAAGGGACGAAGGCGCTTAGGGGAGCAGGGAAGGCGTGGAAGGGTGAGAGAAGGGACAGAGGAGGAGCGAAGTGCACGGGCTGGAGTATGGAGGGCGATAAGTGCAGAGAGGTAGGGGGGAGCAAGGTTGTGAAGAGCTTTATAGGTGAAGACTAGGAGCTTGTGCAGGATTCGTTCAGGAAGGGGAAGCCAGTGAAGCGAAGAGAGGAGGGGCTGCACATGGTCGAAGCGACTGGCGAGGTAGATGACCCTGGCAGCAGAGTTTTGGACAGAGATGAGGGGAGAAAGGTGAGACCGGGGAAGGCCAGTGAGAAGGAGGTTACAGTAATCGAGGCGAGAGATGACCAGAGCATGAACAAGAGTTTTGGCAGACGAGACAGAGAGAAAAGGGCGAATCTTAGCAATGTTATGGAGGGAGAAGCGACAGGATTTAGCAACAGAGTCAATGTAGGGTTTAAAAGAAAGGGGTGAGTCAAAGATGAAGCCTAGGCTACGGGCTTGGGGGACAGGCAGGATGGTGACTCCATCAATAGTTATTGACAGTGAGGAAGGAGAGGAAGGATGAGGGGGGAAGATAAGGAGTTCAGTTTTAGCCATGTTGAGTTTGAGTTGACGTTGAGACATCCAGGTAGAGATGTCAGAGAGACAGTTGATGAGACGAGCTTGAACAGAGGGAGAGAGAGAGGGAGTAGAGAGATAGAGTTGAGTGTCATCAGCATAGAGGTGGTATTGGAAGCCATGGGAGGCAATGAGTTTGCCTAAGGATGAGGTATAGATCGAGAAGAGGAGAGGGTCAAGAACAGAGCCTTGAGGAACACCAACTGGGAGGGGGAAGGAGGAGGAGGCGGAGTTGGAGAGAGACACATTAAAGGAGCTTACATTACTTACATATGACAATTGAAATGGCATAAGATTATAATTCTGCTTATGGGCAAGAGGTAGAAATGGTTGGTCATAGTCTTCCCACTGATGACTAAATGACAGACAGCAATTTACAGCAATAACCAATGCTGAAGAATCTCTAGTGGCAGACAATGCGTGAGTTCAGAAGATACACGTCTGACATTTACCCCGGCTGAACCACGGTCAAACACGGCCCGTGTTTGCATTCACCACACTTCTGGACCTCCGGAAGCAAGGAGGTCGAGAAGTGTGGGGAAAGGCCACCACGGCCGTGGTGAATGGAAATTAACATCTGGTTACTTACCATTCACCATGGTCAATGGGATTCATCCCCCGCCCGTGGTTGTGGCAGCGGCCAGATTGGCCACTGCTGCTGCCCGTCAGGAGGGGGGAGGGCCGCCGGGGAACGCAGGGGGTGGGGCCGTGCGGCAGCATGCTGTGCCATGCAGTCCCGCCCCCTCCGGGGTGTGTGTGTTGCTTTAGATGTTACGACCGGGCGCTTTCACCACAGGCCGTGGGGTGGTTCGGACCACGGCCGGGGGCAATGGGGCGCACGTCTGTTGGCATGCCCCTTCACCCCCAGCCGTGGTCCGAACCACCCCATGGCCCATGGTGAAAGCGCCTGGCCGTAACGTCTGAAATCACCCATGTCCAAGAAGGTAAGTTGGACACTTCTGCAGGTGCAAAGGGTGGGAATGTAGAGGGATGTACTCCCCTCCAATTTCCTCTTGTATATCCCACACCTTGGGCGGGAAGGAGAATAGGAGGGAGGGAGGACGAGCCCTTCAGCGCCCCTGTACCTGTGCATGTAGAACTGGATTACATTAAAATTTAGTTTATTGTTTAAAACCATTAGTTATAACAATTTTAAAATTTAACAGGATTACATGTACACAGCTCCCAAGTATCCTCAAAACTGAGTTCGAGGTGCAGTTGTGCACCTCCAAACTGAGGGCTGCTATGGGCTCAGGAGCAGTGAGTTTCAGCACCTGGGTGTCTAAAAGGGTCATCACCCTAGAGGTGCACTTGCATGCCTCATAGCTCCATTGTATGGACTCCAGAAGGTTGTGTTTGCAATCCTGTAGATTCCATGAATGCACACATATGGGGATAGGACCACTGGGGACTGATGGGGGAACAGCATCCCATAGCCCCAAACAGATGAGAATCTCCTCAAAGAGTAGTTTCTCTGCCTCTCCTAATAAACCTGAGTGAGCCATTTCTAAGCAAACTACCCATGAAAGGTGAGTAGCACTCACTTTCCAGTTCCTGCCAATGGACAATCCCAAGTACTATATTATAGAATCACAGGAGCAGCTCTTTAGTTAAGGTGGCTGCTCACTGCATTAAAATCATGAATATTCTATTTGTTATAAAACAGGGAGAGTGAGATTTTCTTTATGCCATGGTTTACATGCAGAAGGTCACTGTGAGGAGGCTTATTTATTATTATTATTATTATTATTATATTTTATTATTATTATTAATTCATCTTTATTGAGTTTTCTATGTGATTAAAGTCATTCACAATCATGTGAGGTATAAGGAAAATAATAAAAGTACAAGCATTAACCAAACAAATATGGTAACTATAAGCTTGCACTACAGATAATTCAAAGTCCAACTTATTAGTTTTAAGGTGTAAGAGTCAGATTGTTGTCATTTCTAGAGGTCTCTTCCGGGTTTCCTTTAATAGCATTCAGGCAAGGGTCCCGGTACTCATGAAGGATTGAAGATTACCTTTACAGTTGGCCAGAATTTTTTCCATAAAGTACATAAACCGGACCCTATTTAGCCAATTCTTCTCTGTAGGGCCCTGGGGGTTCTTCCACTTGTTGGCAATAGAATGAAGTACAGCTATTATAAATTGAATGCATGCCAGTCTGTCATAGTCCATTAATAGTATTTTCGGAAATAACCCTGAAAAGGCTATCTCCACCCTGAAGGGAATCACTAAGTTAGTGGTCTTGTTGATATAACTCCAAATCATCCTCCCAAAAGTTGGGATTTTGAGGCAACTCCACCAACAGTGATAATAGGAACCCACCTCCCTACATTATCATCAAGAAAGATCACTTTTAGACAGATTCATTTTTACACGTCTCTGTGGTGTTAGATGAATGAGTTTAATTACCAGTTCACATGCTTCTAGTGGTTTAGCACATCCTTGCATATGGGACCAGATTTGTTCCATTTCCTCTTTAGAGAACCCGTTTTTGGATGTCTTTCTCCCATGCAGCTAAATAACTCACATCTGGTAGGGTTCAGATTTTAAAAATTTCTTTATATATTCTGGACATGAGATTTTTTTGGCAGAGCCGGTTCAAATAAGATTCTCTCTACTGGAGATGGCAATCTACTGTAGAATTTATTTTGTCATGGATTATCAAATATACTCTTATGATGGGCAAAACCCATAAAATTCATTTTTGCACTTGCCAAGTTCTCCAGTTCCTCTTTACTTAAAAAATGATCACTTTTAAAGTGCTGACCAGCCCTCTGAATATTTTAAATTTTTAGTTTCTCCCCCAAACTCTGTAAAAGTTTATTTTGTTTTGGTTTCATTTGAATGAAAGGAGAACAAGGTGAAGAACCCCACTAACCTTCTATTCATTTAAAAAAATATTTTTGGCAGGTAAGCCTGGAAGACCAAATAGAAAGAGCAAAGGGGTGTGTGAGCAGGTTTAATTGATGGCAATTGTGGTACATCTGTGAGGCATCTTAATTGAGAGGCCACTGCTGTATGACCATGAGCATCGCTGCATGGGTGTGGGCAGGCTTTATTGATGAGCCATTGCAGTGCATATTATCCAGTACTTGCTGCGAGTAGGGCAGGCTTTATTGACAGGCAATTTCTGTATGACCATCAACACTGCTTAGGATTGTAAGACTTTATTGATGGCTCATTAGTGTACATATATGATGAGGCTATTTTTTATTTTTGGGGGGCAGGGCCATGCCAGAACAGGTGAAGTTGACAAGGCACAAGGAATACTGACCGGAAACAAAAGCCACAACAGGAATGTCAATTGGAAGTAATGGGATGTTGGAAGTGCCAGTAGCCCTTAATGGGTAGTAAACCAATAAAATGGCAATGATGAGACCACTTGGAATGGCTGGAATGACAAGACCTGGGGGAATTATGCATATGAGGACATCAGGAGTGGTTCAAATGTTGGGGGGCTGAGTGAAATAATGGGTATGAGGACACTGGAAGCAGCTAGAGTAATGAAGGACTGGAGAAACTGAAATCGGGGTGGAATGATGGGTAGGAGGTCTCTAGAACAGCTGGGTGAAATGACAGGTACAAGGTCATCTGGAGTGACTGAAATGAAGGGGACAGGGTGAAATTATGGGTAGGAGGCTATTGAGAGCAGCTGAAATGTCAAAGATTTGGGTGGAATGACACATAAAAGACCACATGGAGTCGCTGGAATGACAGATGCAAGGAGATCAGGAGCGGATAGAATCCGGGCTAGTCACAGCCTGTGGCTTCATAGGGGCTGAGTGGGATGATGGGTATGAGGACACCAGAAGCATCTGGAGTGACAAGGGTCTAAGTGGAATGATGGGCCAGAGGCCAGTGGGAGCAACTGAAGTCAGGAGGAGAATAATGGAATGATGGGTAGGAGGTCTCTAGGAGCAACTGAAATGACAGAGGGATGGGTGGAATGACGGGTAAAGGACAATGGATGGAATGATGGGTAGGAGAACACTGGGAATGACTGGAATCAGGGAGGGAAAGTGTAATGATGGGTAGGAGGTGTCCAGGAGCAGCTGAAATAACAGGGGCATGGTGGAATGATGGGTAAAAGTCCATCAGGAGTGGATTAAATGACAAAGAGTTGGGTGGAGTTACGGGTATGAGGACATAAGGAGCATCGAAAATGATGTGGAACTGGGTAAGATGATGCATGAGAGGTCACCAGGAGGGGTTGGAATGAAGGGTGAGTGGGTTGAATGATGGGTACTAGATCACTGGTAGAAGCTAGAATGATGGGGGTTTGGGTGGAATGACAGGTATGAGCAGCTGGAATGTCAGGGAGCTGGGTGGAATGACATGTAAGGGGCAACTGATGAAGTTGCTCCCAGGTGTTTAAAAAAAAAAAATCCCACTGATGAAAATGAGAAAGTTTGGGCTAAAAAGAAAACATGCTGTTAGGTTGCCAATCAAACTCAAGTTGGTACTGCGGCAGCAGGGGAAATTTAGTGCATTTCCCTTAAAAAACAGGGAAATTCTTAGATAAAAACCCTTTGGTTTAAGGAGTTAAGGATTTTGTAAGGATTATTACAAAATCCCCCATGCTCTAAAAAGCATGGAAATTGTAAGTTAAGGATCCCATCTTAACTTTTGCATGATGCAAGCATAAAAGACGTTGTACAGACTCACACATTGTGCTCGCTTACAACTTAGGCTCCATGCACCAACATTTTGCTTTGGTCTTTGAGCCCCAATCCTTTCGCCCTTCAGGTTGGGGGCAACACTGAATCTGGGAACATCAGAAGGGAAGGGGGAAACTTTCTGCCCCATGCTTTTCCTATATGTTTTTATTTGGATTAGGGAGAACAGGAAGAATGTGAACAGTGGGGGCTACTCTCAGATTAAATCCAGATCAGGTTCAGACATTAGATCAGGTTCAGACATTAGATCACACTTTGGGCTGGTGATGAGAGCAGGCCACACAAACCGCCCCCTGTAGACATCACCAGCTCCTCCACTCCACAGGTTGGGCCAAGGAGCCGGCCACAAAGGGCTGGATGTCCAGACTCTTGCTGCGCTGCAGGATCGGGTCTGCTGGTGCTAGACAGTTGATGGGAGGGCAGAGGATCATGATTTCTATCCCCACATACTCAATAGCTGATCGGTGGAAGGGGGACTTGGATGTGCATAAGCTGTTGGGTGGGCAGGGAGAGCACACACACTCCTCCAGACCTCCCCTCCTTCAATCAGCTGTTGGGCAGGTAGAAAGAGTGCACGTGCTCCTCCAGACCTCTTCTGATCAGCTGTTGGGTGGATGTGGAAAGTGTGAATGCTCCTCCAGGACTCCTCTCTGCCCAGTCAGCTGTTGGGCAGGAGGGGAGCGCACGCTCCTTCCGGGCCCAATCCTCAGACCTCCCCCCACACCTCATGACAGGGCTGCATAGGCCAGACAGATTGGGGGGGGCAGTCTGTTAACACATTCTGGGCAGTATTATCCCACTTTGGGCAATGCTAACATTAATTTTTTAATTTATTTTATTTTTTAAAATTATTATCCCACTCCTCCTGCCTCAGGCAGCTTGGGGCAGCTCACATCATACAAAATATAAAAACACTTAAAACAACTTAAAAAGAGGTACCAAATACCCACCCCCACCTCTGCACATTCAACTCAAACCCAACCCCCCACCCATCACCCACCTCCCTCACCAAATGCCTGGTGGAACAGCCAGTTCTTACAACTTCGTTGAAATGAGGGGAGGTCAGGGGCCAGCTGGGCCCCCACCAGCAGGGAGTTCCACAGTCATGGTGCGGCCACCGAGAACACCCTCTCCTGTGGGGCTCCCCGGAAGACTCGGGGGACCTTGAGCAAGGCGCCCACAGACGACCGCAGACGCCGATCCAAAACCCGGGGAGTGAGGTGGTCCCACAAATATGCAGGGCCTAGGCTGTTTAGGGCTTTATAGGCCAATACCAACACCGAATTGGGCCCCGAAAACCACTGGCAGCCAATGCAGAGAATGGAGAACCAGTGTAATGTGCTCCCAGCGGCCAAGCCCTACCAAAAGCCAGGCCACCGCATTCTGCACCAGCTACTGAGTCATCACCAACTTCTGAGTCATCACCATGGGTAGCCCCATGTAGAGGGTGTTACAATAGTCCAACCTTCTCCAGTGGATGCATTGCATGTCAGCTGACTGTCCACCCTATGTTGGGATTGGGTGAATGTCTGGCAGATACCGGCCATACAATCTGTTGCATTGTGTGCTAATGTTGCCCAAAGTGGGAAAAGGTCTCATGTAACTTCACCCAGTATGTTTTAATAAAATAATAATAATAATAAAACCATTGCTTGATAAAGATGTGTCCTTACCAGAGCATTAGGCCAGGAGGCTTCAGGGAGCAAAGGAAAAGTGGTGTAGGAGTGCCTGAAATATGCTGTGTCCAAAGTAGATCTTCTGAGGTGAGAGTTTGCTACATTGTAGCAATAGTATACTTTAAAATATTGGTGGGATTTCTCTGTGCAGATGGTTGGGGCGTGGCAGGTCCTGTGGTGGTTCAGAGGGCTGGACTAGATGACCCTTGAGGTCTCTTCCAGCCGTGTGACTCTATAACTTTATGTTTCAAGAAAGGCCATTACAAAATAAACAGTTGTATTGAGTCCAGAGGATGATTTTTGTGGGTTCTGAGCAAGGACGGCTATGGAATGAAGGAATGTTAGTGTACAAGCAGGGGAACTGGATTGTAAGCAGCAGTATTATGTCATCCCACCACCCCCACCCCACGATACAGTATAAATGCATGTCCAATGCATGACATACTAGGCCAAATATTTGCCTTTCCTTAATCACCTGTGTAGTGAGCAGATGCACTTCAGCTACTACCTGAGAAAAGAACTATAAGTGAAGGAGAAATTGTGGCTATAGCGAAGATGGAGATTAAGTGCATTTTTGGGGGCAGGGAGGAGCTTGTTGTCCACAGCTTCAGTGTTGCCCCCAACCTGCAGAGGATTGGGGCTGAAAGACCAAGGCAAAGTGCAGGCGCATGGAGCCTAATTTGTAAGTGAGCATAATAGGTGAGTTTGTACAGCTTACATGGCACACAAGTTAAAGTGGGAGGTTTAACTTGTAATTTCCATGCATTTTGGAGCATGGCTGAATTTGTAAGAGCCTTAACTTCTCTTTTAAACTGAAGGTTTTTTTTAGCTAAGAATTGTTAATTATTTACATAGAACTTGAAATACTTTACAAGCCTTATCTAGTTCACCCTCACAACAAACCTGAGATGTAAACCACTTATTATTCCTATTTTATAGATCGAGAATTGTAAAATTGACCTGGCTAAGGCCTCCAAGTGAGTTCATGGCTAAGGCCACTTTCAGACCTTCCCCCCTCCCCCTTATTCCGGCTGTGGGAGGGAATACGCAGACAGGATATGCACAGGGTGCCACCGGTCTGAAAGCCCCCCCCCCACGCAGTTTTGCCAGCAGACACACAGAGTTGGATTTCCTGCTCTGCATCCCTGCACATGTCGTGGGTCCCAATGCTTATAGCTCTTTTTACTGCTATAAATGCTAAGGGTATTTTTCTAGCGGCTTGGGGAATGGCAACTGTGATTCCAATTTTTAAAAAAGGGTCACGTGCCAAGCCAGCGAATTATAGGCCTATAAGCCTATTCAGTGTTGTCTGCAAGCTTTATGGCAAAGTGCTTCTTTTCAGGGTGACTTCCTGGAGAATGGCATTTAGTATCCTGAGCAAGTGGGTTTCCAGCGCTCCCGATCCACAACGGAGCACGGTCTTATGTTGCTACACCTGATTGAGAAATATAGGCCAAGAATAATCAATTCTTTGCTGCTTTTCTCGATTTGCGTGCAGCTTTTGACAGAGTAAACTGCCAGTTGCTGTGGGATAAATTGAGTGCCACTTCAATGGATTGTAGGCTTCTCTTGCTCATTCAAAAATTACATCAAAACACTTCTTTGAAAATTAGGGTGGATAGGGCTGGCCATGTGTCTAGTTTGGTTCACACAAATGTGGGGGTCAGACAGGGGTGTGTCCTGGTCCCCATTTTGTTTAATCTGTTTATTAACGATCTTGAACCTCTGATGGCAAACCCCCCGTTTCACGCTCCCAAACTGGCAGATACACCAGTTGGTTGCTTGTTGGTTGCTGATGACCTTGCCCTGGTTTCTTAAACCAGGGTAGGGTTTAGGAGGTAATTAACTGCATTCGCCTCCTACTGCATGTCAAATAAATTAGAAATTAACTATCAAAAATCTAAAGTAGTGGTATTTTCAAATTCTAAAAAGATTCTCCCGTGGGGCATTGGAGAGAATTATATCCAGCAGGCCCCTTTGTACAGGTACCTGGGACTTCACTTTCTGGCAACTGGTACCTGGAAGATTCATGTTCAAAGGGCCATGGATTCTGTCAAACCATCAATAAGAGCCATAGCCAAGTATTTTCACAATACAGGCAGGCTGGCAGTGGTTCCTGTGCTCCAGGTTTGTAATGCTAAAATTCGATCCAAACTCCTTTATGGGGCTGAACTATGGAAACCTCTTTCCAAAGTAAATGTGGGAACTCTCCAATTCCAATTCCTGCAAAAGTTATTACATATCCCTCCAGGCACACCAGCAGCAGCGGCCCGGTTAGAAGTGGGACAACTGAGTTGGGACATCTTGGAATGGGAAGCAGCTCTTAAATTATGGTTCAAGACCTACTGTGGTCCTCATTTGGGTTTGTTGGCTTATTATGTCAAGGATGAGTTTAGGGATACATGGGCTAAGTTCTTAAATACTTTCCTAATAAATTTGGGTTTCTCTGAGGAGGCCTTGTTTGCTTATCCTCTAGGCCAGATAAGAAATACGGTTATCCTTAGGCTTACGGATATTGCTAGACAAACTGATATAGCAACCGTGAGCCAGTCAATGCATCTTAGAGAATTTATAAAGTACTTACCAAACCCGGGAGAGATCGCTTTTTATTTGAAAACAAAGGCCTCAGCACACGGGAGATACCTGATGATGTGTGCACGGCTAAATGTCCTGCCATCAAATGTTCTACACAGCCGTCTAAACGGGATTAATTTCGAGGACAGGTTGTGTCCCTTCGACAACCTGGAAGTGGAGTCTGTCCAACATATTTTCTTTGGTTGTCAAATGTATAATTCCATTAGAACCCAATATTTATCTCCCCTTTTATTGAAATACCCAGGAAGAACCAACATAAATTTACTCTGGTATGCTTCCCGAGTTTATGTATGATACTATAAATTTCTTGACGCAGGCTTTTGCTACTAGAAATAGATTCATGAAGTTCAAACCCCTGGAGGAGGTGTTGGAGGGTACTCATGGCACATAGGAAAAGCTCTTGGGGCTGATCAAAACCTTGCAAGGAGATACTGAGTGACTGCTGCAAGGTTATAGATAATCGTATATTCCTGATTTGTGGGTTAAATCCAATAATGTTTTTACTTATTGGAACAAGATTTTATATTTATAAAATCTATTTGTCGGGTCGTGGGGGATCTATAGAATATTCTGAACTGCAATTTTTGCCTGGAGGCAATGATTTACAGTTTTATTATTTGGATCTTGTGATAGTGTTTTATATAATTAGGATTTACTGCATGTGTTAGCTAAATCTGTATGGTTTTCTGGACAGATTCTTTATTCCCATGCTTTTGTATTCTTTGTAATTCTTATAATATTATGTTTTTACTTTTTTGTATTCGTTCAAATTGCAACGGCCTTCGGCCACACCAATAAATTATTATTTCATTTCATTTCCCTGCACGTGTCTGCTGGTAAAGCTGCGCATGCGTGAGGAGCTTTCAGACCGGGCGATCCCCGCGTACATCCTGGCTGCGCATTTCCTCCTGCAGCCAGAATATGCATGGGGGGAGGAAGGTCTGCAAGTGGCTTAAGACAGGCGTTGAACCCTGGACTGTCAGCTCCAAGCCCAATGCCTTATCTACTAGGCTGCACTGGTTCTATGTAATGTGTATGGTTTTTCTGCAGAGTAAGAAGCAAGATTTTGTGGTGTTCATTCTTCTATGCTTTACAGAGCTGCGCTCTATTGGTCTTCATTGAAGCCTTATATTAAAAATCGTTTTGGAACTAGACACAACACTGAGAATTGGCTAATTGACTATATGGATGAGGCAGCCATGACTGTAAGAGGGGAGTCAGATACAGGAGTCACAGGAGACTGTTTTCTTCCAAGTAAGTTTCCTAAGTTCAGGTTCAGATACTCACAATGTGTGTGGAGATTAAAATTGGTCTCAGAGGATTTTAGTACAAATGGTGAAAATTCTATCTTGTTCTTAATATATTCCGTCCCTAGGCTACTACAGGAATCCTTGTCCCCTGAACAACACAATTAACACACAGCATATGAAAAGCAGTGCTTCATTCCTAGTTCTAGCAAATATATTCCTGTAGTCACACTTGTCAATTGGGGTGAAAAGTGGAAATATTCAACATACCACAAAATAACATTGTCAGTACATTTATTTATTTATTTATTTTTACATATTCTTAAACTCTAATTCCTCCCAAGAGCTGCATTTTCATAACAAAAGCGTGGGTGGGGAAAAATTATTACTCTAATTTCAGAATGCATTTTAACAATACTTGAGTTTGAATTCACAGTTGTGAATGTTGTTGCAGAATTAATCTTTCTATAATTTGCTTAATTCACCTACTTAGGGTGTGATCTTATGAGTACCAATGCTGGTACTTTGCCTGGGTGTGAGCCCCATTGAAGTGACTGAGAATTGTGCCCATGCTAATGTTAGCACTGGCACCATATGTTTGGAAGTTTGTACAAGTAATAATTAAGTTAATAATTATTTGATTAATTCATCCATTTTAAATTAAGTCAAACTGAACTAATCAAAGCAACAATTTGACTTTGCTCAACAAACAAAATAAGCTAACTACACAAATTGAAGCAGACACTTGGTTTCTAGGGACACCAGCAACACAGGCCCTGATTTAAGGTCTGCATGTCTGGACTAAAGCTATCCCTGTGCGTGCCCACATAGTATGTGTGCACAGGGTCTCCCCGGCAAAGTCCCCTGCCTTCTGACCATACGGTCAGCTGCATCAGCCACTGCAGCTCCACTTTCCCCTCTGCAAGATGGTAGCACAGTTGGGAAGCAGGGGATTTTGCCAGGGGTACACTGCACAGGCACGCATGCAAAGGTAGCATTGGTCTGCACACATGCATGGACCTTGAATCGGGGTCTAGGTTACACTTGCCTGACTTTTATTAAACCTTTTAATAAAACCAAGGGAACTGTAAATGACAGAATTGCAAACTTATAAACCCTTTTATGAACTTCACTGTGAACACACAAATTTGAAAGTATGAATTTGTGAAACTCATCAAGCATTCAATTCACTTTGAATATTCATTTAATCCTTAACAAAACTTAACACATTTTAATAGTATGGTGACATAAAAAGATTAGAAGAGGTGATTCATTATGAAAGGAGTATTTTATGTCAGTATTTTAAATGGATCACAAATGCAAGTAATATGTTTGAAGGACCATGATATTATTGTGTCTGTAGTTCATTGGAACATAAACATATATTTTTTTCCCTATTAGACAATTGTACTGGAGCTAATATTCCTCCTTTTCCTAATTCATTTACATGATCCAAATTATCTTTGGGTAAAAACACATGCACTGCAAACATGGGTATTTTCAGACGTTACGCGATCACAGTGAACCACGGTGAATACCCACCTGTGGTCAATGTGCCTCGAACGTCTGTTTGGTGGCTGCAAGATGTTCGCCACGGTCAATACCCACATGGGGTCAATTTGAACCACGCTTCCCGGGCTAGCCGGGGGAATGTCCCGGGAAGCGTGGTCAAAGAGATCCCCAGCGGGGACAAACAAAAAGTAACATCTGGCCGTGGCGAATCCGGCCCGACGCGGCGGCCACATTGGCCCCGCCGTCCACCCGTCTCCCCAAAGGGCGGGCGGCGGGAGCGTGGAGGGGGCAGGGCCGTGCGGCCGCACGTTGCGCCACGTGGCCCCACCCCCTCCCAGATTCCCCTCCGGGATCCCCCCAGCACGTCTGTTGCGGTGTGACGGGGGTGACCCCGGCGGGGAATGAATGGGTTGATTT
>QEPC01003681.1:2186790-2230921 GCA_003113815.1 Sphenodon punctatus
CAGCAGCAGCAGCAGCAGCAGCAGCAGCAGCAGCAGCCGGGAAGAGCCACCCTGGTGCCTTCCTGGTGCTTTGACCACGGCCCGGGATCGGCATAACATCTGTTGCGCTGCCCTGGGCCGTGGTCTGCCAGTCCAATTCCCTGCCATGGTCCCGGTCCCGTCATGTCTGTTTGGGGCCTCTCTTGCCCACGGGAGGTGGTTAGCCGGTCCGCCACCGCTGGGAATCCACTGTGGTGAATCGGGCACCCATAACGTCTGAAATCACCCTGTGTCCCAGAGAGAGGGAAGGCTGCAACAGACGTGCAGCTGTCCAGTCCCACCCCCGCCCCTGCCATGAAGGGCAGCCATGGCAGCTGGCATGGCGGACCTGACCTAGGCTGTGCTTCAAGCCTGGACAGGTATGGTCCATGGTTTGGTGAGCGTTAGCCAGGGCTGTGACTTCAGCGGTTTCCCGAGGCCAGAGCCCAGACACGGCCCTGGGCAATCTCAGGCCAACATCTGGTGGTGCCTGCACATATGTGCAGGGGAAGTCTGGACTAGATAGTACCAGAGCAGGCCGCAGTGGTATGCTGTCACCTCTGTTTTTACCCTTTCATACTGTATCTAAGGCTCAGGCTGATGGGGAAAAGATACGCAGCTATGCATAACCATTATATGGGTTCTGATGGCCATATGCATTCAGTGTGGCAAAAACAAACAAACTGGAAGAATATAAGAATATCCCCTATTGGTAACTTGAAAAAATATCTTTGTGAATGAAAGTATCCAGAAATAACTGTAACTAGTAAGTGGAAAAATTGCAAAAGCACTCTCTAAAAGCAATTTCTAATGCCTTCACTTCTCTCAATTAAATGAATAGAAGAAGTAATGCTTCATTTTTCAGTGCATTTTTTCTTAACAATATTTTTAATACTTCATTTTACCGAGTTGCATAGGACAGTAGTGAAAAGTTCTACTCGATAATTTTTGTGCATGGTGGAAATAATACACTAGAAAGGTTAACACACTGATTTTTCTAGTATGATTATTCATTTACTTTTTTTCTCATTATCTACTTCTTTAAATAGAAGTGTTACATAATATGACTCCTCCTTGACAGTTCGAGTAAAAAAACCCTAACTTTTCCAACTAATTTTCATGCTCTGAAAGCTTTGCCATCATAAACCACTTCGCATGTATTAAAAAATGAGTATTATATTAGATGAGGCAATTTAAGTGTATTCCATTTCACTTGGTGAAACTAAGCAGCTTTGCATTATAACTAAGTTGAGCTGATGAGAATATGCTTAAAGCATGTGTACCTGGAACTGAAGTTAGCTAGTTGTATCACACTGCAACTTATGAATCTGCAAACTGATGGCAGGAATCCTGCTGTGAGGAAGATAGGAAAATTATTATAATCTGCATTCCTAAATTGAATGAGCATTTTGCTCAGCAGAAACCTCTTGACTGCAAATAGGCTGAAATTATGTCCTGCTGTTTAAAATACCTGCTTTTTTTTTAAACTGAATAAAATTTTTCAGATTTCTTTAAATCAAATACCTTTGAAACCATATGTAGGTAAAATTACAGAGGCAGTGGGATTTACATATCTCATTATTGTAGGTTAACGCAGTTTGTTGTTCACCACTTATTGACAGCTGGGACAATGGTCTAGAATTTTTGCTTGTGATTTTCCACTAGGATCTTAATTATTTAATTGGTAGTAGGTGTGAAACTTATCATAAACTGCCCTGTTAAATTGTTACCTTAACACTGTAATAAACTGAATGTTTGCTAGAGTGTTTTAGCATTATGTGAAAAGCTACCCTGAGGTAGTTATGATACAGCACACATCAGTACACTCAATATATCGCAATTGTGCATAGAAAGGCCACATAAATATAGGTGAAAGACTATGAACTGTTAAATAGACACAGAACAAGAGAGTGGAAAATACAAGTTCATTCATTCAAATTTTGCCAGCTTAGAGAATGATTGGAAATGGTACAAAGTAAGACATAAGCTGGATGATTACTAAACTTATGAGAGCAATACAATTGAACAATTTTGGTTTCTTTTTACTGTTTTTAAGTAATACTGGGACTAAAACTTTGGCTTTTACTTCCTGGATCCTGCCTTCAAAAAGCTTTATGATGCTAATCAGAAATTAATCAAATATCTCTACAGCATATGAATTCATTCATATTTGAGACAGTAATCCAGCACAGGTTCTGAATGAGGACAGGACTAATAATTCTCTTTTAAACGGATGTCTCAGTCTCTCAGAACAATTGAATTTGGCTTTTTTCCAATCCAGCTACATAGAATCATAGCACTAAAAACTCCTATTTAGACTAAAAAGTCACTCTGCTTGACTGTGCAAGATTGTCCCATACAAGCAGCTTGCTTAGTCCAGTTTTAAGTATTCCAAACAATGGGAGATAGAATCTGTGGAACTCATTGTCAGGGGATGTTGTGAAAGCCGATAGCATAACAGTATTTTTTAAAAAAATATTTAAATAGATAAAAGTTCTTAAGATATTTTCTTCTACTTCTTTGGAGAACTTTCTAGCAAAATCAGGATGAAAGTGCATTGATAAAGCTTTATGGGAGATAATTCACAATATGCATGTATATACGCTTTCCACTTGAACCAGGTTTTTTAGTCATCTAACTTGTAAATAAAACCATTAGTCATACATACAAGTCATACATGTTAGTTATACATGCATCTGTATACACATATGTGAGCTAGTTTTTTTTATTTGTGGACAAAAACAGTAATTTATAGTAATTTACGCAAAGTATTGACAGGATAAGGCCTTATGTTGGAGGCTGCTATAGGTAGCTGCAAGGGGCAAATGAAGCTAAATTGTTGAGATGGGAGTGGGAGGAAGTTGCTGAAGACAAAGGAGCTATATAAGCTTGAGCTGATAGCTCAGAGTATGACTATCAGAAAAGAGGCTGGAGCTTCCTTCATAGGTCCCCAGAGGACATGGCAAAGAGGCCATGATGTAGATAGATAGATAGATAGATAGATAGATAGATAGATAGATAGATAGATAGATAGATAGATTAGATTATGTGAAGCTGGACTTGGGAATGAAAGAGCAATTGATTTAATGTGAACACTGGAAATTAAGCATGGAGGTAGAGGAAGCTGATCTTTTTTATCTGTGCTTTGCAGGGTGGTTAAGAAACTGGGTCTGCAAAGACTTATGACAGGTGCATCATAGTTTACAATAGGATTCTGTAGTTGCATGCAGCAGGAACATATGAATACTTTCAGGTGCAAACAATATGGAACTATTAAACCTCTAGGTGGGGACCCATCACTAGCCAAATAATATGATAAAAAACAATTAGATTGGCACTGATACTAAAGACGTAGATTGGCACTGATACTAAAGGCATTGGTAACAGCAAGAAAAGAGTAGACAATTCTGACCTTCACTGTATCTGAAAATAGCAATGTTTTTATTTTCTTCTCTTGTTAACATTCCTCATCAGTCTTTCCTAACATATTTTCCCGCAATATTACATTAAAAATACTCTATATAGAGATCCTGTTCCTTTGGGCCAGGATATTTTTATGGATAATACCTGTTCTTCTGCTTTTTCTTCATAGTCAATTATCACGTTAGGGAGGTGCACTGATTAATAAAAATGGAGCTGGAGTTTAGAGTCATTACGACATTGTAAACTATTTGAATTGAGCTTCCCTCTTCTGGTAAATGATATCGCCAGAATCCCTCTACAGAATTATAGCCTTGTAATCAATCTCCCTCTGTCCGTTACTGGGTCTATAACTACTGTGAGCATACTGCGTATCCACTCTCTGGATATAAAAACATGCAGTAAGTAGGAAGCACAAAACATACAATCCTTCATCAGAACAGAATATGCATCCCAGTGGCACCAATTAGCTATTCCAAGAATAAAAATAAAACTGTATAAAAATACACCAGGAAAACAGTAAGGGTGCCATTGCCAGTCATGGAATTATTCCAATAATATTATAGAATTTTGTCATGTACATCAATGGAAGTAGCAGCAGGCATATAAAAGGCAGATCTGAGTAACCCTAACTAGCATTTCTTACTAAAGTTCTATAGAAAAATAGTAGAGCAAGAACAATCCAAACTGAAGGAGGTACAGCTTCATACACATGATTCCTGAAATCTGATCTCCTAGTCTTTTCTATCTAATGTCAGCACACACCCAAGTTATATCAAATGCCCCTGCCACCTACGCACAATCTCACACTCCTAAACTCTTTGAGTAACCTACTCCTTTTACCTCCATCTGACACGATTACACTGCAAGCCAACCAAAAAGTCCCCTTCACAAAAGTGGGTAAGGCAATGCCTATTTTGAAATTTCATGTCTCAGGTTTAGAGTATAAATATGCCAGTTGCGGTTGCTACTGCCACACAGTTTCAGGGTGCCAAGATTAAGGCGGCTATTGCTCCTTGCACCTCAAATCAGCTGTTGGCATGTGTTACTCTGTCTCCTCACTCTATTTTTCCTATCCATGTACAAATGGTTTCCTATTGCAATTTCATATAGTGTTTAGCATTAATTAATTAATTAATTAATTAGTTAATTAGTTAATCCTTATATGCCACCCTTTCCATAATGGCTCTGGGCAGCTCACAATCTAAAACCCCCTAAAACATATTTTTAAAAAAACAAAACAATTTCCTCCTCAGGAACCCTACGCCTAAAGCCTGAATCTGAAAAACTCCCTAGTCCCTCCCCCGACCCAAAACCACACCAACCAACCCTAATCTCTATCCCCGCCTGCAAAATTCTTTACCAAACAGAAATGTTTTACACTGCCCCTGGAAGACACTCCAATTTGGGCTCAAGCAAACCTCTGGGGGAAGGGAGTTTCATAGAACTCGAGCAGTGGCCAAGAATGTCCCCCTGTACATCCCTGTGCCATGGAACAGCAGGTGGAACAGCAGGAGAGCACTCCCGGCCAACCAGATAGGCCACAACAGAGCATAGTAGGAAAAGCAATATTTCAGATATGTAGGGCCCAGGCTTTAGGGCTTTAAAGGTTAAAAACTATAGGTAGTCAGTGCATACTCCAGAGCACGGGTGTAATGTGTTCCTGGCGACCCATCCCTGAAAGGAGCCGGGCTACCACATTCTGAGCCATATTTGTAAACTATTTGAATTGAGAACCAGCTGCAGCTTCCAAACACTCAGTAAGGGCAGCCCCACATAGTGTGCATTGCAGTAGTCTAGCCTTGAAGTGATGAAAGCATAGATGACAGTGACAAAGTCTGAATCGGAAAGAAAAGGCTGCAGCCTCCTCACCAGATGAAGTTGGTGAAAAGCACTCCCGGTCACAGCTGTGACCTCATGATCCAGGTGCAGCATGGGGTCCAGAAGCACTCCAAGACTGCAAACTTGAGTGACCAGAGGGGGTCGAACCCCATCAATAACAAGAGTTCCAATCCCCTCCAAATCACAGGGCTGGCCCACCATCATCAACTCAGTCTTGTCAGGATTCAGCCTCAGTTGACTCATTCTCATCCATTCCCCAACCACAGCCAAGCAGTGGGTAAGCTCTGAGACTGCAGGATCTGGGTTGTATGAAAAAGAGAGGTAAAGTTGGGTGTCATCAGCATATTGATGACACTTCACACCAACCCTCCAAATGATCTTGCCCAGTGGCCTTATATACACATTGAACAAAGGCGGAACCAGATGATACCCTTCAGACCTCACAGGAGAGACCATGAGGGGATGATGAACAATCACCCATCACCATCCGCTGAGACCTCCCTGACTGGAATGAACGGAACTAACCAAGATCAGTCCCATGCACCCCCACCAGGTCTTGCAATCATGTCAACACCACCTCATGATCAACTGTGTCAAAGGCCACTGAAAGATCTAACAAGATCAACAGGATACAATTTCCCTTGTCAATCTCCAGACACAGATCATGAACCAAGACCACATGTGCAGTCTCCGTGCCATACCCAGGACAACGGCCAGGCTGAAAAGGGTCCAGGAATCTGACAGCGTCAAGATTAGATGAGCCTGGAGCTGTCGAGCAACCACCCATTCAATAACCTTCCCTAAAAAGAGAAGTTAAGAGACAGGGCATTGCTGACTTTAGGCATCTCACTCTATAAAATTTATTTGTTTGGCTATTGCCCTATACAAAAACTTTACAAAATAACCACAACCATACATATAAGTTCCACACAGGAATATTACAAAAATATTATAAAAAGGTACCATAATAATAAATTTCCGCCTCCGATTACAAGACTCCAGGAATGGCATTAGGTAGAATAAGATAAATAGTAAGAACTAACCTATTTTTCCCCCCTTATTCCTCAAAACCATCTGCAGTAAACTGTTGGACCCATTTTTCCCTCAAATAAGAAGCTCTGAAACCAAATTTAGCAACTGTCTTCGAGATGCGAATAGATTTGTCCAACAGGCAATAACTTAAACATTTATCAGGCCAGAGGGAGGCATGGAGGCCTAGCTCATTCCACATCTGCTGTCTAGGTATTTCATATAAGGAGCAAAAGAGGAAGTAGTGTGTCAGATCCTCCACCTCCTCCAACCCACAGATACATATCCTTTGGTTATGAGGTTTCCCACATACCTTCAGTTACAGCTGATTCGAAACACTGGAACTGAAGAGATGTAAAGGCTCTTCTATGCTGATATTCCTGGATTTCTAGTAAATAGGGACTACCCTCCTTTGAAGGAAGAAAAGAACCATATAACAGGGCAGTTTTAGCTAGCAAGGTGGACGACCTCCCCACCTGCAAATCCATGTCCAAAGATCTCTCTTTTAAGATTTTAATGCTAGCTTTCAAAGGGAATTGGGTTAGAAAAGGAAGTGATAAGCCCATGGAATTGAATTGATTTTGAACATAATTCATCCAGGGGAAAACCTTGGATACAACTTCCATTTTCCAGCATTTATGCAACCGTCTTTGGCAGTTGCATTTAATTTCAAAGCATAAATTAATAGACATTTCTTTAGTTGGGCTTCCAAAGTAGGGGAACCCGTTTCCAGCCTAACCAGTGCAGATGGAATGCCTGCAGGGACCCCCAAAATTTTCTTAAGAAATTTGGTCTGCAGAGGCTCCAATGTTACCCCCACACCTGTGCCCCATAGGAAATTTTGGCAAATATTTTCTTTTGGAAAACCTGAAAGGCTGGGGCAAAAAGCCGGCCTCCTTTAGTATAAAAAACCTTTTCCACAGCCATTACACTAATACCCGCCTCTTGTTTTACTTAATTTATATGGGGCCCTCAAGAACCATTGTAAGAGAAAGTTATCCCTAAATATTTGAAAAGACGAACCTGCTCAATTCTTACACCATTTAAAAACCATGACAGTGGTCTATATTTTTTGGCAAAGACCAAATCTTCATTTTTTGATAGTTTATTCATAGTCCTAACTTGGCACATTCACTTCCAACATTCAATAAGAGCCTGGTTAAACCAAGTCTTGCCGTAAATAACAGCACGGTATCGTCAGCGTACATCAATAACAAGAGCCGCTGGCTAGCAATCTTGTGTGCCAAGTAGTCCCCATTATCACGATGAGCTAATATAAAGGAATTTACATAGAGGTTAAAAAGGGTAGGGGCCAAAAGACACCCCTGTCTTACTCCTCTGGAGGTTGGGATATTTTCCGTTAAAGCACCTCTCCTTCCTAACCGGATCTGTAAACTGGTACCCATGTAAAGCGACTGGATCAACTTCAGTAAACGAGGATCTATATTCATATGTTGCAACTTTTCCCATAACCTATTCCTATCAATGAGATCGATCTAGCCCATTTTTCTTACAATGGCCAACAAGATGGTTTAAAATAAAACGGTGGTCCACTGTAGATCTGCCAGCCCGAAAGCCAGCTTGCTCTTCTGCAAGAAGACCGCAATCTGTGACCTTAGGCATCTCTCAGAAAAATGCACATAAGCAACACCTAATGGATTCCACAGAGGTTTAAGACAATTTATCTTTTACACGCATTCTTTGGGGGAAATATTTTACATAGATGCAAAGTTAAAATATTTTTTAAAATGCAAAATTTGAAAATGAAAAAGGAATGGACAGCTTCATCAGCTCAACCACATTATACTATCCTGTGTTTTATCTATGTAACCTGAAATACTTTTATTTGAATAAGTTATCAAAGTTAAGAGCCATTTCCCCCACAAATTCTTGGACTGCAATCCACAAAGCAGTTACTCCACAGTAAGTGGTTTATGGATTCTGGCCTTGATGTCTTACATCAAATTCTATACAAATCTGGAATTTCCCTTTCTGTTTGTTTACAGACTGTGGCCCTGAATCTCTGTCAGTCCGATGTGGCATCCCCCTTACACAAGGCTATAGTGGCGAAATGTACACTAAAAGTTCATTTTTGAATGTATAATGGCCCAAAGGGGTTCTATTTCCCATTTCCAGCATAGCCACCCCTTTCCAAATGTCATGAAGAAACAGTGTTCAGAAAGGGGGATAGGCATACCAGAAAGGGGAGGAATGAAGGGGCTCTCATATTTCTTTCCAAGCGTAGTAGGGGTATGCACCAGGGCCCCATGTCATTTTTCATTTTTTGTTATAGTTTTTGTTATTAAAATGTGTTGTTTTCCTTAATAACAAAATGTTGTTTTCCGTTATAGTTGTCGTTATCGGTATCGATACTGATTTTGTGTGCCAATGAAGAATTATTGTCAGAACTTGAACTCCTTACCGTTCTCATTGTGATAGAAAAAACTGCACACAATAATACATACTGTACACAATACATAGTTTTATTTATATAATATATACAGAATCTAAACTAAACCTAACCTATGTATAATACAAAATGTTCCCATCCTATAATCCTAATATATATAATAAAACAGCCTAGTATCTAAATATCTAATCTATATACACACAACTAATATCTATATCTATATAATATATGGACAGGGGGAGACAGACAGGGGAAGGGAAAAGGAAAACTCATATATATACAACTAATATCTATATAATATATGGACAGGGGGAGACAGACAGGGGAAGGGAAAAGGAAACTTCAGAGGTATAGCTACTATCTCTAATCTATCTCTATTCTCTGTTTCTATTTAGGTGTACCTAAGGAATAAGGATTGGGTGGTAGGGAAGGGAATAAGGGATATATATATCCCTTATATATAGGGGAGGATTTCTAGTGCAAGCACCAGCAGCTTCTGCAAATGCACCCTGACAAGCAAGAGAGCTAACACAGAGTGAAGCAGCCCAGCCCTGCAATATTAAGGGTTGCAGTGCCCTCCCCCAGAGCCCTCATGATTGGTTCTGGGAGACAGAGACATTGAGGAATCACAGGGTGCCGTTCAACTGATGGGATCTGCTTGCACTGCTCATTGGCCAGAGATAAATCCATCAGGTCCTTCCCCTCCCAGTTCAAGAGTTCAACAACATTTCTGGCTCTGAGATGTCTGCTCCCTCCTCCCCTCTCCACATTTCCCTCCCAAAAACACCTGCCAGGCAATAACGAAATCAATAACGACTTTCATTATCGTTATTGATTTTTTCATTGTTTTTTGTGATTTTCGTTATTGAAAAAACAAAAACAATTTTCGTTAGCATTATTGATATAATGAAAACCACATGCACACCTCTAAAGTGTAGCCATATCCCTATCTCTCATAGCCGAGATGGCATCCCTGCCCTGGTATCTTGAGTTAGATCCCTAATTCCTTCCCTGCCCACATCCACCTGGCCCCCTCCCTTCGCACCTTCAAATCCCTCCTCAAAACCCACCTCTTCCTCGCTGCCTTTCCCGACGCCAGTTAGAACTTCCCTCTCAATACTTACTGTCTGCCCTCCCCATTGACTCCTGCCTAACTGCTACCAAGCCAAGCACGTGCACCTGAGACTTCGCATCCACTTGAATGTTTTTATCCCTTGTCTCTCCCTATGTCCCCTCTCCTTGTCTTCCCTCTCCGAGTCTATTAGATTGTAAGCCATAGGGAGGGACTGCATCTATCTCATTGTTCTGTAAAGCTCCAGGTACACAGCTGGCGCTATACAAATGCTAATGCTAATAATAATAATAATAATAATAATAATAATAATAATAATCCCTGCCCAGGTAAGTCTGGCCTCCCCTGGTCTAGAGGCTAAACTTGCCATCATAGAAAATGATTATGTGTGGAACTAAACTTACAGAGACAAATTATCCACCAGTGTAAATTGGTGTAACTCCGTACACTATTTACTAAAAAAACCCCACCTAGCTATGTATAATATCTGCAAGACTTAAATTGTATGCTTTTCAATCTTGTCCAGTCCAGTGCCACTCAATAGGACTTGCTTTTTGCTCACCTAATTTCGCCACTACTTTGAAATGTTCTTGTCCAGATTGGAACACAAGGCATTAATAAAGCTGATCAGTACTGAATGGCTGGTTGGTGTTGAACAGACATGCCTTATGTATGCTGCAAAAGTATCATGGACATAATCAGGGGCGGTGCGCCCCCTAGGACCTCAGGGGTAATGCCCCTCCAGCCCCAGGAGTCGGCCCGAGTCCCCGACCAGCTGACAGGAAAAAAAACAAATAAATAAAATAAAAGTCGCGCCGAGGGCTCATGTACAGAACCAGCTCAAAGAACCTTGTTTAAAGTAGCAACCTCTGAAGGTACACACAAACCAGTGATTCACACACCACCACCACCCCTGAAGGCTTCCTAAGGAAGGCATCCTGGTGTCAGATGGGATCCTCCGGACCCCTAGATTAGTGGTCCTGGGGGACTTTAATATCCACACTGACACCGATCTTGGAGGAGCGAGGCATGAGTTCATGGCCTCCATGACAACCATGGGCCTGTCCCAAATCATCTGTGGCCCCACACATGAGGAGGGACATACACTGGATTTGGTTTTCTGCACCGGCCTTGAGGCGGGGGGTCAGTTAGTAGGAGTTAAGGCTGTAGAGCCTTTGTCATGGTCTGACCATTACCTCCTTAAGACGTGCATCCTGGCGCACGATAGCCCCCGGCAGGGTGCAGGACCTATTAGATCGGTCCGCCCCCGGAGACTTATGGAACCGGATCGGTTCCGGAATGCTCTGGGGGAGTTTCCCCTGGACCTTGACACCCGCTCTGTCGATGATCTCGTAGCCTTCTGGAACACCTTGTTGGCCGAGACCATAGACAGGGTGGCTCCCAGGCGTCCGCTGCCCTCTCGAGTCTCCCGCAGGTCTCCTTGGTTTACTGAGGGTCTGCGGTGTTTGAAGCGGGAGAGCAGGCGGTTAGAGCGACGGTGGCGCCGGACTCGCGACCAGTATGATCGATCGCAGCATAAGAGCAGTTTAAAGGCTTATGCTGTGGCGGTGCAGGCAGCAAAGAAGCAGTTCTTTGCTGCTCTTATTGCATCTGCAAAGTCACGTCCAGCGGAGCTTTTCCGGGTGGTGAAAGGCTTGGTCAGTCCTGCCTGCCTCCGCCTGGACCTGGAGCAATCCAGTGACCGCTGTGACCGGTTTATCGAGTACTTTGTAGATAAGATCGCTCGCATCCGCCACGATTTCGGCACCACAGTTATTGCAGAGGATCATCTTGGGGCTATGGATGCCCCGTCCTGTCCTGTTTTGTGGGATCGGTTTCAGATGGTGTCGCCTGCCGATGTGGACTCCTTGTTGGGATCTGTTCGTGCCACTACCTGTGAGCAAGATCCATGCCCGTCCTGGCTGGTGAAAGCCAGCCAGGAGACGTTACGGCCATTGTTGGCTGGGGTGGTTAGTGCCTCCCTTCGGGAGGGCAGGGTGCCTGACTGCCTAAAAGAGGCTGTGGTTAGACCCCTGCTCAAGAAACCATCTCTTGACGCTGATGCTCCTGCCAGTTATCGGCCGGTCTCTAATCTTCCCTTTTTAGGGAAGATTATTGAACGGGCTGTGGCACGACAGCTCCAGGAGCATCTGGACCACATCGGTTTCCTTGATCCCTCCCAGTCTGGGTTTCGGCCTGGGTATGGTACGGAGACGGCATTGGTGGCCTTGGTTGACGATCTCCGTCTGGCGTTGGACCAGGGTCGTCAGACCTTACTGGTCCTGCTAGACCTTTCGGCTGCATTCGACACAGTCGATCATGAGGTGTTGGTGACTCGCCTGCGGGACCGTGCTGGAATTGGCGGAACGGTCTTGGACTGGTTTCGTTCATTCCTGGCCGGGAGAACTCACCGGGTGGTCTTGGGGGAGTGTACGTCTTCCCCCCGGGACCTCACGTGTGGAGTCCCGCAGGGTGCCATTCTGTCCCCCCTCTTGTTTAACATCTATATGCAGCCGTTAGGGGAGATCGTGAGGGGGTTTCAGGGCATGCAGTGTCATCAGTATGCTGATGACACTCAGCTCTACCTCTCCTTTTCCACCGACCCAGGCCATGCAGTCTCCTTATTTTCCCAGTGCCTGTCAGCTGTGGGGGCTTGGATGAGGTTGAGCCATCTGCAACTGAATCCTGACAAGACGGAGGTGATGTTGGTGGGCGAGGGCTTGGGGAGCCTGGGGGTGGTTGAATCTCCTCTTGTTGGGGGGGTTCGCCCCCCCATGGTGTCTCAAGTGCGGAGTCTGGGTGTGCTCCTTGATTCGCGGCTCAGCTTGGAATCTCAGGTTGTGGCCGTGGCGGGGAGTGCGTTTCGGCAGTTACATCTTGTCCGGCGGCTTCGGCCGTATCTCTCAGACTCCGACCTCGCCACTGTCATCCATGCCTTCATCACCTCGAGGCTGGATTACTGCACCGCGCTCTATGTGGGGCTGCCCGAGAAGCTGGTCCGGAGGCTGGAGCTGGTGCAGTATGCCGTGGCCCGTCTCTTTACAGGGGCGGGTCGCAGGGAGCACATGACACCAGTGCTCCAGGCTCTGCACTGGCTGCCTATAAAGCACCGGGCCAGGTTCAAGGTGCTGGTTTTAACCATTAAAGCCCTTCACGGTCTGGACCCTGCTTAACTGCGGGACCGCCTCACTCCCTATGTGCCCGTGAGACCCTTGAGATTGTCCGTGGGAGCCTTTTTGGAGGTTCCCTGGGCGAGGCGGATGGCCACAGATGTTAGATATTTTTCGGTGGCTGTCCCTGTGCTATGGAATTCGCTCCCAGAGGAGGCTCGATTGGTTCCCACTCTCCTGCTGTTTCGGCGTGTATGTAAGACCTGGCTATCTCGTCAGGCTTTTGACAAGGGGTAGGGGGGTGGGGTTTCCCCACATTGTATTGTATTTTAAATTGTTTTAAATTGTTTCAATTGTTTTTTTTAAAAAAAATATTGCATGTTGTTTGCCACCCCGGGCTGCCCTGTGGGCAGGAGGGGCAGGATATAAATTTTAAATAAATAAATAAATAAATAAATAAAATAAAATAAAATAAAATAGGGAGGCATTCTCCCTTTATGCGGAATGGGTGGCTAGAAGCACTGTCCATTCCGCATAAAAGGACCCTGCAATAAAATAGTGCCAGCAGGGGCACTATTTCATTGCGGGGGCCGGGCAGGGGGAAAGTCCATACCTGGGCACGATACACAGGCGCCCGGGTATGGGGAGGGGGGGAGGCTGGGAGCTGCTGCGCACGCAGCTCTCCCAGTCTCCCCCTCCCTGAGTCCCTTCCAGTCAAGTCGACTGGGAGGGAAGCCAGTGGGGGAGGGAGGGACACTTGGGAGCCTGCTGCAGCAGCTCCCATGCCCGGGCCTCAAGCAGCGTGCACAGAAGCAGCAGGAGGCTCGGCTCCTGCTGCTCCTGGTACGCGCTGCTTCAAGCCCGGGGACGAGAGGGAGGCCGAGGAGCCAAGCGAGGTGAAGAGTGGAGAGGGAACCACCTGAGTTGGCCCGTGGTGAGGAAATTGTGGGGCAGGGGCAAGGGGGCACATGGGGGAGGGGGAGCAAGGGGGGACATGCTGGTGGGGACTGGTGGGTTAGAGCAGGGGGGGTGCTGGGAGCCAGGGCCCCTGGGTTCTCTGCGTGGGGAGTGGGGGGCTAGTGGGTTAGAGCAAGGTGATGGGTGGGTGGGAGCCAGGACTCCTGGATCCCCTGGGAGAGGAGTGGGGGTCTAGTGGGTTAGAGCAGGGGTCTGGGGGTCTGGGAGCCAGGACTCCTGGGTTCACTGGGAGGGGAGTGGCGGCTAGCGGGTTAGAGCAGGGGGGGTGCTGGGAGCCAGAGCTCCTGGGTTCTCTGGGTTGGGAGTGGGGGGCTAGTGGGTTAGAGCAGGGGGATGGGTGGGTGGGAGCCAGGACTCCTGAGTTCCCTGGGAGAGGGGTGGGGGGCTAGTGGGTTAGAGCAGGGAACCAGTGGGCTGGGAACCAGGACTCCTGGGTTCTCTGGGAGGGGAGTGGGAGCTAGTGGGTTAGAGCAGGGGGGGTGCTGGGAGTCAGGGCTCCTGGGTTCTCTGGGTGGGGAGTGGAGGGCTAGTGGGTTAGAGCAGGGGGATGGGTGGGAGCCAGGACTCCTGGGTTCTCTAGGAGGAGAGTGGGGGCTAGTGGGGACTAGTGTAGTGGGGACTGTGTGTGGTAAAATGGAGGTTTGGAAATCCTGAAATGTCACTGCAAGTCAGGCGATTTCAGTTGTGTTCAAAATGCTGGAAATGGGATGTGCGTGGTAAAATTGGACTCAGGCTGTGACTGGGGTGCTTTACAAGAATGGGTGCCTGCGTTTTGGGTTTAAAAATTATTTATTTTGAGCTTGATGTGCATGTAGACTGTGTTTTCTTCCATCCAATGTTAACCCTGAGAACTCCTTGCTGCTGGGTTATGTCATGCCACCCGTCTACCATCCCCCTGGCCCCATCTACCATCCCCTGGGCCTGCCTACTGTCCCCTGGCCCCACCTTCCGTCCCCCTGGCTCTGCCTCTAGGCTAACTCCTAGGCCCGTGTGCAGCTTTGCTGCAGGCGGGCCGGCCCGGCCTTACTGCCCCAGTGCCCCTCCAACATCAAAACCCACCAGCCGCCCCTGGACATAATGCATGTCTGGGATAAGGAAAACTCTGGATTAGAGAGGCCTGGATAAGTGAGGGTGTTAAGAAACATGACGGCATGACCACAATCATGTTTGATGGAGCCCTGCCTGGGATTGGTCCCGGGAGTGGTAGTGGCTAGCCTGGAGTGTGATCCTGAAGACCTCCGGGGTCACAGCCCGGGCTACTCTTTGCCAAATCAGGCCAGAGCAGGCAACAGAAGGCTATAAAATTTGTTATAGCCTGCCATGGCCCGGCCCAGCCCAGCTCAGGTCTGCCATGACTGGCCGCACTGGCTTCCCATCATGGCAGAGGGTGGGGTTCTGGGTGCAGCATAGGGGCAGGCTGGTTGGCTGCACATTTGTGAAGCTCCTTGACCTCGGCGAGTCTCAGGCAAACCCTATCCAGATCGTGGTACCAGTGGCTTCTCGGTCCGGATCGTGTTGTGCCAGTGATGGTCCGCCATCACTTCTGTTAACACCCTGAGGCTTTACTGTACATACATACAATGAGGAGATGGGGAATAGGGTTCTACATTCCATTGTAACTGTCTTCTGCCCTTTTCTCCTTCTATGTAAGGGTGCACAAGGGAGGTAAGAAAAGTGATCATCCTCATCTAAATATTTATATGAAGTTTAAATGAGTGCATGGGTGCATGGAACTGTAGGAGCAGGTTAGTGGCGAGCCTCTCTCTATGCAACCCAATTCTTAGCTCCCATTTACTAATCTGGTATCATATTAATAAAGGCAAGTGGGTTTCTTAAACAATTAGGCCAGATTCGCCAATCACTTACTCTGGAGTAGCCCCACTGAAGTTCGTAGAGGTCACACTTCAGTTCACGGAGTACTTCACACAGAATTCAGTTCTCCCATCAAATCTAACTGCTTTCTTATCTATATTTAGTTTACTGTACAAACAATGCAATTCCTAGCAGAAGAAAAGTGGAAATTTTTCATGAAGACATGGAATTACACATAATCTAGAAGGGTCAAATTCCTGTCTGGGTGGGTTGTGCTAATCCATTGAATCCAGTGTAGCTGCAGCTACAAACTCCATCAGCAGACTTGGACCTGTGTGTTTTCTGTTATCAAAACAGCTGAATATTTTTTCAATAATCACAAGAATGTATGTGATACATATCAACCACCACAAGATATGTATTTATGCCAACAGTCACCAGTTAACTATATATAATTGTCAGTAATGGCAAAATTAAATAGTTCTGAAAATTCTGAATTTTAGAGAATCCACCAACCTTTGTGTCCTTATGCACATCCAGAGAGCCTGGTACATCTGCATTTAAATCAAGAACATTCAGAGAGGAATTAAAGACTCTTTCTGTCTTCAACACTCGGAAGTCTTCATTGCTTACTAAAGAGATCACTGAAGTGATAAAGAGACTCCAGATATGCAGATGGGAAGATTAGACATTTCTGCTGAAGTGAGTCACCATTTGTTGAGTCTGAAAAACAGAGAAAATGCCTATTATGCATTAACAAATTCAGATGAGAAAAAATAGTTTGCATTGCAAATCTGCAAAGAAGTACTGTACAATAAATAAGCCTTGTGTCTATTGAACATCAGAACGCTAGCTCTTGCATCAGCACCAGGCCTTGAGGATTTAAATTCTTGGCCTAACTTTTAAAAGTGGACAGTCTAGATTCTGGAGGACAGTTCACATGTAGGGGTAGTTGTGCACAGCAGTAGAATTCTATGGCAAATTTAAGACTACGAATTGTGTCTAATACCAATGTCTTCAGAGTAGTGAACTCCAAACCAAACTTACATCCCATGGTTAATAAGAGAGAAATATACACATTCGTATCTACCTTTCGGAGACGTTAGGAAGGACTGTAGGAGAACTTTACAGAAGAGGGAGATGTGCACTCTTCCATATAGATATTGATACTTTCCCAAACATCACCCAAATCGGAAAAGAGTTTTGCAGACCTGGTATGATTCCTTTTGAAAAACAACATGGGAATACTGCCAGAAACTTAATAATATGCAGGGAACCGTGTTCAGTGCATTTCCTCCATTGTCACCAATGGGAAAGACGCAGTGAATATGAGTTCCTGATAATATACTGCAAAAGCATACTAAATTTTGTCTATCCCTGTCTTAGGGGAATAGTGATGTACCAATTTAAATAAATAAATAAATAAATCTAGCTATGCATCCACATCTAAATACTAAAATATACATGAGAATACGATACTTAATTGCTAACTCTATATTACTGTTTCTACCTTAAGTAGGACTACATCCACATTCCTTTAAAAATGCATCAAACCCCAAGTATTCCAAAGCAGAGCTAAGCAGTTTCAGAAAATGAGCTAGATAGGTATACCATTTGTCAGTGAAGAAAAGTTCTGCGTTTATATCTTTCCCCAAACAATTTGAAGATATGTGTATCTCCTAAAGTTCCCATCATCAATACGGTTAAAATATATAAGTACCCAACAAATGCTGTTGACATTTATATGTGCTATATTTTTATATAAAATATAAAACAATACTTTACAAAATCTCAGTTAAAACCACAATAACAAAGACCCAAGGAAATAAAGAACCCCTTACCCCAAATAAAAAAAACAACACCCCACCCACTAACCATCCCCCTCAGCAAACGCCTGGTGAAACAGCCAGGTCTTTAACTGTCTACGGAAGGAGGAAAAATCCGGGGAGAGGCAAATTTCCACTGGGAGGGAGTTCCGTAGCTGTGGAGTGGCCATTGAGAATGACCCCCTGAAGGTCGTCACCCAGGAAACCTTGGAGACCTCCAGGAAGGCGCCCCCAGTCAACTGCAGGGACCGATCAAGGACCCGGGGGATGAGGCGGTCCCTTAGGTAAGTGAGGCCCATGCTGTATACGTAGGGGTGGGACACCAGGCAGAATTCTGGTTACCGGTTTTACCGGTTACCGGTTCTCAAAAAACCGGATTCCCGGATTACACCCGGTATACCTGTACCGGATTTATTCCATTGATTTCAATGGGGAACTGTCCCCATTGAAATCAATGGAATAAAAAAAAAAATCCTCCCCCCTAGCCCTCCCAGGCTGTGCGGGTGGAAGAGGGGGCACCCCCCACCCACCCTGTCCAGCCTGGATTTAAAAAACATATTTTTTTTCTCTAAGTCCCAAGTGCGGGCCCTGGGCCGCCACTGGTGACCCAGAGCCTGCACCAGCAGGTACTAGGGTGATCCCTGGGGTGGGGGGTGGTTTAACACACACCCCAGGGATCACCCTACCTCCCCACCCAGGGATCGCCTACCTTGCGCTCCGGGCGGTGGAGGCAGTGGCGGTCCGGCTCAGGCGGCTTCAGCGCTGGCTGTGGCTGCCGGTTTCAGCGCTACTAGGCCTTCCGGTGAACTTCCAGGTTTCCCCGGAAGGCCTAGTAGCGCTGAAGCCAGCAGTCACAGCCAGCGCTGAAGCCGCCGGAGCCGGAGCCGGACCGCTGTCGCCGCCCGGAGCGCAAGGTAGACGATCCCTGGGTGGGGAGGTAGGGTGATCCCTGGGGTGGGGTGTGTGTTAAACCACCCCCCACCCCAGGGATCACCCTAGTACAACCTAAGAACCTATACCTACCTGCTGGTGCAGGTTCTGGGTTGCCGGCGGTAGCCCGGAGCCCGCACTAACAGGGACTTCAGGGGGAAATTTATTTTTTTTAAAGCCAGGCTGGGCAGGGTTGGTGGGGGGTGTCCCCCCTTCCACCCACGCGGCCTGGACTGGGGAGGGAAAGTGGGAGGTTTTTTTGTTTGTTTTTGTACATTGCGGCCACTCAGGTAAAAAAATCCAGTATGGGGGGAATCCAGTAATTTAGCCGGATTACCGGGTTTAATCCGATACTGCCGGTACACCCAATACTGGGCAGTATCGGATACCGGTAGATCCGGAATTCCCACCCCTACTGTATAGGGCTTTAAAGGTAATAACAAACACCTTGAATTGGGCTTGTAAGACTAGAGGTCCTTTTTATATGAACGGGAGTCGGGCTGGGGATGGATGTTTTGGTGTGGTCGGTGGAGGTGGGTATGCATCCTTTTACATGGACACACACCCACCTCCACCCACGGGGCCTCCTCCAGTTTTCTGGAGGGCTCCGTGGGTGGAGGTGGGTGTTGCGTGGGAGCACGTATACACTGCCACCCACCCCACTCAGTGTTCACACAGACAAACACTGAGACATCCGCCCCCCCGCACACCCGCCCAAACACCAAACTGGGAGAGGAGTGTGTAAGAACAGCCATAGGCAGAGAACGGAGCACTGGTGTTATGTGCTCCCGGCGACCCGCCCCCACAAGGAGGTGAGCTGCAACATTCTGTGGATGTTGGACACAAAAAGACTTCACTGAACAAGCAACAAAGGCCCTGTTCAAATGGGCCATGGTGGGGGGGGATGGGAGTGTGACTGCATTGGGTGGAGGTGGGTGTACGCCTGTTCCCATGGGCGCACACCCATCTCCACCCACAGAGCAACCAGCATTTGAGCCCATTGCTCCATGAGTGGGCAATGGGTGGAGGTGGGTGGAGCTGGGGAGTGTGCACGTGCCCCCTCCCACAATGGGTGCCATTCCGACAGGCGCCCCCTCATCCCCCCCTGCACCACGGGCAGAGTTCACACTGGCATCCACCACACATGTGTATGTTGGAGGGGAAGGGCACCTGTGTGAAAAGGCCCAAAGAAACCTCGGAATCAGCTACTGGAACAAGAATGTGTTAGAACTAAGGAAAATGTGAGGTAACCAGCACTAAATTTTATAGATTTTATATTTTATTGTTATATTTTTATTGTTATTATGTTTTGTTGTATTTATGTGCTTTAGTTTTGTTGTACACTGCCATGAGTTACTGTGGTAAGAGGGGGTGGCTAAGAAAACTACTAAATAAATAAATAAATTATAATTCCCCTTTTTTTTGCTTGTAATGAAAGTATTTCTTAAAATAATTATATCTATGCTATGTAAACCACTTACTCAGGTAGCTATGGTAGTTTTCTTCTGACTGCTACACTATTGTTTATTTGCAGTGTTCCTAGTTTTCAATTCAATTCAGTTTATTTGTTTGGCTACTGCCATAACAAAACATAACAAAACAAAGTCACTCCACAGTATAAATACAAGAAAACAATATACAAACTATTATACATATTTTAAAACTTAATAAAACATCAATCAACATGTGACCAGATTTACTATATTCCAGGATATGCATTGATTTTACATCAAGTTTTCCAGCCCCATTTACCTGAGCTAATCCTCAGTGCTACTTAATGAATCAATTTGAAGACATTTCTTCCTCAAAATAGAAGCTCTAGAAGCAAATTTAGCAATTACACCTGAGACCAAGGTAGATCTGTCTGACAAGCAGTAGGTTAGTAAATAGTCTTGGGGGAGAAATGCAGAGACACCTATCTGCTTCCACATCTCTTGTCTAGGGATGCTATACAAGGGGCAGGAGAAAAAATAATGGGACAGTTCCTCTACCTTATCCTCCCAGCATAGACATCTCCTCTGATCATAAGATATTCTTGGTATCTCCCCAAAGTCACAGCCGATTCAAATGTCTGGAACCGGAGAGCGGTAAGGGCTCTCCAATGTTGGTAATCCTACATTTCTGTCAAATAGATACAGCCATCTTTTGGGGGAAGAATGTCACCATATAATGAGGATGTCTGAACTGAAGCAGCTTGGCTTCTCCCTAGTTGCAATTCAGTATCATGAATCCTTTCTGTTAACATTTTTACACAGGCCTTGAAAGGGAATTGAGCCAAAAAGGGGAGCGAGAAGCCTAAATTTTGTAGTTGATTCCTAACAAATATCATCCAGGGGAAGTTATTAGATTCCTTCTCCTCCCTCCAGCACTTCTGAACTATGGAGCCCTCCTGAGGTATGTTCAGTTTAGAGGCATAACATAGAACGCATCTCCTCAGCGCGGCCTCCAAGGAAATAGAGCCGGTTTCTAATTTCACCAGAGCAGAGGGTGCACCCATGGGTACCCCAAGGATTTTCTTCAAAAATTTTGTCTGCAGGGATTCCAGCATGATCGGAATTGCAGAATATCCCCATATCTGTGTCCCATAAGAGACCTTAGCAATTATCTTTTTTTGAAAAACCCTTAGGGCAGGGGCAAAAAGCCGGCTCCCCTTGGAGTAATATAATTTCTCAACACTTGTTAGACTAGCACATGCCTCTTGTCTTACTGATTTAATATGTGACACCCATGAGCTGTTAAAGGCAAATACAATCCCAAGGTACCTGAAGACCCAGACCTGCTTGTCCTGAAAGTCATTCAGGAACCAGGGTAAAGGTCTATATATTTTTTTAAAAGACCAGGTCTTTTTTTTTTTTATATAGTTTATACGCAGACCTTGTTTACCACATTCGTTGCCAAAATCCAACAAAAGCCTAGTAAGGCCTAAACAATACGGTATCATCCGCATACATCAGAAGTGAAAGCCGCTGACCGACTATCCTAGGTGCTAAATAATCACCTTTATCATTGTGAAGTATTATCAGATGGTTTACATACAAATTGAAAAGGATGGGGGCTAACAGACAACCCTGCCTGACTCCTCTGGAGGTTAAGATTTTATCCGTTAGCATTCCCCCTTTCCCCAGCCGAATCTGAAGACTTATGCCTGTATATAATGACTGGATCAGTTTTAAGAACCGTGGATCAATTTCCAGCTGTTTTAACTTGATCCATAACTTGTTCCTATCTATCAGATCGAAAGCTGCTGAAAAATCAATGAAAGCAGCATAAAGGTCAAGCCCATTTTTTCTGCACTGATTAACCAAATGATTTAGAATAAAACAGTGGTCAACCGGCCTGAAATCTGGCTTGCTCCTCTGCAAGGAGCCCCTTTTCTGACACCCACTCTGTTAAGCGCATCAACAATAATCTAGAATAAAGTTTGGAGATTATGGGTAAAAGATTTATAGGCCGATAATTTTGTGGGTTATTTCTGTCTCCTTTTTTATAAATAGGGACAATGACACTTAGACCTCCAATACTCTGGCACAGCAGCTGAGTCGTTTATAGGAGAAAACGGGTGCCAATGCCCTGGTCCACCAGCGGGAGTTCTGCTTAAAGAGTTCTGGCGGGATAAAGTCTCCGCCTGGAGTCTTCCCCTTCTTTAGCAGAGAAATAGCTTTCTCTACCTCCTGCTCAGTAACCTTCTCCCACTTCGACAGCGAATCCACCAGATCATTTAATAAGGGAGATTCAAAGGGCAAACTGGCATTGAAAATATCTGAGAAATGCTTCATCCAGATGGAACATGGAATTTGAGGATCTTTCACCATTTGAAGGTTTTTCTTCAATAAATTGTTTATCTGATTCCAGAATAATCTAGTGTCATTTCCTCCAAGAGTGTCAAGCAGCTTTCCCCAGCTTTTTCTAGCAAAGGCTTACCTCTTTTCCTTAATAAAGGCCTTGTATTGTGCTCTAATAGAGCGAAACTTCATCATTTGTTCCTCCGTTGTGTTTTTCCTTAATTGTTTTACCACCCTTCTAAGTTCATCTCTCCTTCTGAAACAATCACTATCCCACCAATCAAATGGGGAAAAACATCTATAATCTAAGGACCCTGTGTCACAGGTTGGAGGTCCGCACCCCCACTTTACCGGGTTTGAGTGACTCAGTTTCCCTCGCGCACAGCCCACTTGAACCAGTTTTCCTCTCTGGCCAGTTCAAGCCTGCCGCAGGGACAACCCCTTAGTCACTCAAGGGCCCGATCCTTCACTGTTTAATCTCTGGGTTCACAAGAGCTTGAGAACTCTTGTTGCTCACTTGTGTTAGACACAGACACTTCTTAATAAAGATAAGAAGTAAGTTTATTGATTACATAAGCAAGATTGTTGATACAGAGTGGTTACTAGAAATCAAAGGTAAATATAACGCATTCCTGATCTATACTGGTTGAGTTCCTAAATAAGCATCTTACCCTACAAAGTTCTTCTCAGCCCTTGATGTAAGCGACTGGGTCTTCAGACTTAGATTTCCTTTGAGAGCAAACCCTGCCTTTCTGTTCATGGTTTCCAGCCTTGCTGGCTGCAAGATGGTGAGTGAGTTCCTGAAAGTCCCTGCCCCCTCTGGGGTACAACTCCTAATATCCCCAGGAGGAAACTCCTCGTATCTTCTTGAGGCTTCTAGAATTCCCTTTGTTCTTGTTATCAGCTTTCTTTGTCTCTGCACGTAGGCAATGGCTGCCTGCATTAGTATTGTTAATGTTTCTGACCACCTTGTCTGGGCCAGGGTTTCCAAATACACATTCTTTGTATCTCTTTGCATTTCCTGGAGCTTGGTCACGTGTCATAGCCCTAATTTGAGTTTTACAGTTCTCAATTGTAACATTACATACATGTGGAACCTTTTGCATTACATATTTACCAGACTTGTAGTCTACATGTTGGCCCGTGTTACACGTGTGTGACCCTATGTTCCTCCGTGACACCCTGGCCTAGCCAAAAGGGGAGCAGAGATCGCGAGATCTCCTCCAAAATTTCCATGGCTTCAGCCGGATTTTCAGTGGTCAGCAAATTTGACCTTAAAGGGGTCAATTTATGCGACTCTAAATGGTTAGTCATCTCTGCTTCCAATTTAGAAGACCACCTTAACCTTAAAAGGCCATTTTCAGCAATCTCTTCAAAAGGCATTCGGAGGGAAGCATCAGCCCGGAATAAACGGACCTGCAAAACCAGGGCCAAGGGAAAAGGATCACTCTCTATTCTAGGAACAATACTAAATTCCTTCACATTTTCCACTTGGGAGGGAGAAATAATCCCAAAGTCTATTACACTTGCGCCCCTCAAATTTGAGAAGGTATAAACTCCCTGAAAATCCCCCGGAGTATTACCATTTAGAATACAAACGGAGTGATTCAGGACAAATTTGTACAAAAATTTACCTTGCTTATTTATTACCTTGTCCTGTGATGTCCTAGCTTCATTTCAATCCTGATTTTCATCCGACATAGGACATAACTTTAGCTCTTTTAGGATCTGCCTGGAACTCTGGCTGATTCTTGCATTTATATCCCCTAAAATCAAGCAGTCATCCTCTGGGAAATTCTCCAAATTTCTATCATAAAGGGCCTCGAATTCATCCCAAACTAGTGGGCCCCTTGGCCCTGGCAGTACATGAACATTGTAAATTAGTAGCCCAGTTGAACATTCTGTCAGTAACCTGACCGACTGTATCTGAGCACCCTCACCGTGCAGTACCTTTAGATCTAACCCAAGAGCCTTGCGTAATAATATCAATAGCCCATAGGTCTCCCCTTCTGTCCTGGGATAGATACTGCTGGTAAGGACAAGTGAGAAAACCCATCAAAATCAAGAGTCTCAGGATCTTTGCCCATGTTTCCTGGAAGCAAATCAAATCATAGGTCTGAAAAAAACATATAAAATCAGAATCATTACACTTTATTTTAATTCCAGATATGTTCCAAGATAAAAACTTCAAGAAAGCGGGACAATCCGTCTGGCGTCAATTTTCCTGTCTAGCAGGGTAGGATGGGCAGGATTTCCTCCAGTCATAATCCTTTGCCCTTTCCCTATCCTGGAAAGAAAAAACTCCAGGAAGTAAATGAAACTGTTGCTCCTGCAGGCTAGCAGGAGGCTGGAGATTTACCACTGCTTTTTGCTCTAACAAAACACCTGTAAGCTGAGTAGGAATAGTACCCTACACCCTAGTGCAGTGATAATAATCATTTTTTTCTGGGAATTTTCTGCCTGCAAAATCTCAATGACAGAGAAAACTAGGAACCCTGCTTATTTGATATATGGCTTATGATGCTGGATTATGTCTTTTTCATGAGAAACATTTTTATTTATTAATAATTTATCAGATAAGTGGATTTTAGATTGAGCATTTTTTAAATGTAGGCAAATCAAAGGTACAAGACACAAGGTAATATATTATAATGATGTATTAATTGAATCTCATGCACTGGAGTGAACTGATAAAGTCCCAAAAGCTAATTTATATATAGTATAAATGTTTCAGGAAGTCATTTATTTAATAAAAATATATTCCAATTATTACTTTGTGGGATTTTATGGAAACCTATCATCACAAAACAATGTTTACCTCTACATGCACATACCTACCTATCTGCTTATAGCGGGCTAGATATGTGGGTAGTGTAGTCAATTCACATCTCAAACTAACGAAGACTACCTGAGAAATACTGGTGCCCTTTGGAGTCATTACTGCTTTAGGCATACTGTATATACAAGCCACACCAATTTCTTAATCCGTGTATGTGAGGAAAGTCTGACTTACTGAGGGAAATGGGAATTCTGATACTGTCTTCAGCAGGGACCAGAATTTCATCCCAGCTGCATGTACTATTGGCCCATCAAATTTGCACAGCAAGGGCTTGTAGAGAGGCGTTCTTGGTGACTGCCCCACAACTTTGGAATTTCCTCTCCCTGGAAATTCATCTGAGCCCAAGCCTGCTCAACTTCCTGAGGCAATGTAAGATATTTTTTATGTAGCCAGGCATTTGGCAAGTGCGGATAAGGGTTTTCAAATTGTTTTATTTTGTCTCTTTATATTCTGCATGTTGTAACCCGCACTGAGACCTCACGATAGGGCAGGAATCAGATAATAAATTTAAATAAATAAAAGAAATACAGAAATGAAAAAGGAAAACAATATAAATTCAACTTCATTTCTTCGAAACAAACATTTACATTCATGCATTATAACGGTTTTGACAGCTGCCATTAACATAACTTGAAAGTTTCTTATTTGCATCCCAATCATCAGCTTGCAATGTAGCCACAGGAAGGAGGCAGTGGGTAAAACCACATATGTTGACAGTCGAGAACCCACCAGTAACACGGCTGGGGTCAGTTTAGGTCACCTGCCATACACGAGTGCAGCCGGGAGAGCTGCCCCAGTGCCCGGGCAGCCTGACCCAGACAGCGGTTGCATCAGATGTGTCGATGGATGGCCCCATCCCCACACCGCTGCCAGCACCCCACCAGATCCTTTCATGGCAAAGGATTATGGTTTATGGAGTGGCTACCGGGTGCTCGATAATACCCATTTTAAATGGACTGTGAGGTGGTATCCAGTGCAGTTAATACCAGGGATCGAGGCCCTTCATCTGGTGATCAATTTGGCAGGGAACAGATTAGGGTTGTTGCTGGTCTACCATGCATCTTCCTGTCCGGCAGCATCCCTCTCTGCTCTAGCTGAACTGGTGTCGGAGGTGGTGTTGCGCTCCTCGAGGACCTTTGTCCTGAGGGAATTCAATATTCACATCGATGCTGGTCTTGCGGGGGCAGAGTGTGAGTTCATGGCCACCATGGCAACCATGGGTCTGTCCCAAATGGTCATCAGCCTGACACATGGTGGGGGTCATACTCTCAACCGGGTGTTTTGGACCGGCCTTGAGGTGGGGGATTCATTGATGGGGGAGGTATCAACAATGCCCTTGTCATGATGGATCATTACCTCCTCCAGGCCAGGCGCCCAGCGCATGTCTGCCCCCGGAGAGGTGCAGAGCCTATTCGATTGGCTCGCCCCCAGAGACAGATGGCCCCTGAACAATATGCTGGTAGTGGGGATGATGAGGGGGGTATTCTCGGTGGCCACACCCAGGCTATGGAGCTCACTCCCAATGGAGGCCCGTCTGGCTCCTGACCTCCCCTCTTTCCATAGATATTGTAAGACCTGGTTGTTCCGCCAGGCTTTTGGCGAGGGATGTGTGAATGGGTGGGGGGGAGGGGTTAAACTCCACCTGTGGTTTTGTATTGATTTTATCTATTTTATATTGTTATGTGTTTTAATATTGATTATTTTTGCTGTTGTTTTATATTATTTTATTGCTGTAAGTTGCTCCGAGCTGCCTTGGTGGGGTGGGGTGAGGGCATAAAAATCTAGTTAAATAAAACAAAAAAACAACAACAAATAAATAAACATTAGTTAGGTCAGGTCTGGCCCAGTATGGCACTCCCTATAGCTGAAATGGGTACCTGATTTATTACCAGTGGGCAATACTGGGTACGGAAACTTGAAAAATCAGTACTGGAAGTTGGTATTCTGGGAACAGAGGTAGGAAAATTGGACACTGGGTAACCCGTTAGGTACTAATCAGGGACTGATCCATACCCAAAGGTAGGGGGTGTGGTCAGGTATCAGAAATTCAATGGGTTTACCCATTTTTGCAGATACTCATTTGAGCTCTACTTTTCATGTTCTTATGTAATAATGGGTGTTTTCAGACGTTACGAGATCACAGTGAACCACGGTGAATACCCACCTGTGGGCACTGTGTCTCGAACGTCTGTTTGGCGGCCACCAGATGTTCGCCACGGTCAATACCTGCATGGGGTCAATTTGAACCACGCTTCCCGGGCTAGCCGGGGGAATGTCCCGGGAAGCGTGGTCAAAGAGATCCCCAGCGGGGACCAACAAAAAGTAACGTCTGGTCGGGCGCCACGGCCCGGGATCACCGGCGGGATCCCGGGCCGTGGCAAATTCGGTCGGACACTGCGGCCGCATTGGCCCCGCCGCCCGCCCGTCTCCCCAGAGGGCGGGCGGCAGGGAGCGTGGAGAGGGTGGGGCCGTGCGGCCGCACATTGCGCCGCGCAGCCCTGCCCCCTCCCAGATTCCCCGCCGGGATCCCCCGGCACATCTGATATGGCGTGACGGGGTCACCCCGGCGGGGAATGAATGGGTTGTTTTCGGTACGGGGCCAAGCGGCCCCGTAACGTCTGAAAACACCCAATGTTAGCCCTAATTTTTTAGTATTAAATACATTTTGAGATTGAATATTATCTATTTGAGCTCTAACTTTACAATGTTAAATTAATTTCTGAATAAGTGTCAGCTACATCCTTTTGACAAAGTAATACATTTGCTCAAATCATGAAAAAAAAACCAAACCAGTTCTCCATGGAGTACCTATTAATTGCCTACCAAAGGACATTGCATAGGAAAATGTAAGGGAGAGAAAGAGGAGGGATATCTACGTGACACTTTAGTGGTTTATCATTGTGTCTAGGAATTTCCCATAAACAATCTGACAACCCTAAGGTAGAGAGGCAGAAACCTAGTTCTAGGTACGTTGGAGTCCTACTCAGAGACCTGGGATCTCTGTCTAAAGAAGCAAGGATTCTGCTAAGGAAACATTCTTTGTTCTGGGTTTACTCTCCAGAGATTTACAGCCCCCCAAATAACAGCTGATACTGAAAGACTGGGGTTGCACATGGTAATGAGCATTGTTCTTCTGGAGAGTTGCATCAATGAGGACAGGGGCTGGGACCAGCAATGACACTGCTGCTGAAGGACAAGAAGGATAATGATATTTATTCAGGCAGTGATAGTGATGGAAAGACTGACCCAACTGCATGACTGAGTAGATTTCACAAAGCTGGACATAATAGCCACTAAATGAACAGGGATTTCAGCAGACTGACACAAGATAGAGCTACCAACCCCTTTAGCAACAATGAAATGAACAGGATTCAAGAGACATATTGGAGAGACAGCGGGTGCAGCCATATCATCATCATCATCATCATCTGCATATGAGCAGCAGAAGGTCCAATCCCTGCATGGGCCCGATCCCTGCATGGCCCTGTGGTGGGCAAGCGCAGCTGCACACTGTGGGGCCAGCATGCGGAGCATGGCACACAGTCAGTCCCTCCCGTGGGGAAGCTGGGTGGACGGGCCACCTTCAGACCTCTTGACAAGGTGCGGGGTAGGTGGAGGTGCTGGCCACACGAGTGGATACCCGGTCCTTCCCTGACTCCCTCCCCTGGCCTGACCACTATCCCGCCCCTCGGTCATGACATGGCTGTTCAGGATTGGAGTGAGCAGCCACCACTCAAAGCCCCGCAGCGGACCTCGCAGTGCAGTGGGGTAGACAGTAACTACTAGTCTTGAGCAGACTTACCCCATTTTGGGTAATGCTGTTACACACTGTGTCCTTGGTCTTTTTCCGAGGACACAGTGTGTAGCAGCCAGCTGCTCACCTCAGGGTGGTGCAAGCGTCTCATGGTCACCGGCCACATGATTCACTGCATCGTGTGGTAAGGCTGTCCAGAGTGGGGTAGGGCTGTTTAACATGAAGAAGGCATATCATGTAGCTGCACCCAGGGTGGGGCTCCAGTTACGTTCAGTTTTTGAGGTTTTGGTACCTATAGTACCAACTGTTTGCAGCATCTTAGCAAATGTTACCAACTGTTTGCAGCATCTTAGCAAAATAATCTAATAAATTAGTTCACTTGCATTAACTTGCCTTTCAAACCCAAGAGGGAGACTGTGTGCATGTGATGCAGAATCAGATGCAGAGGGACAGCTAAGAACCATGTTATTACAAAAATGTGATGTCAGATGAAGTAGTGTTGGAAAAGGAAGATGGAGCCATGATACTGGAGCATGTTGGGCTTTCTTTGGTTTCTAGACTATAACTGTTTTGCACTCTGCAAGGTTGGTAAAAGGCTCTTTCCTGAGAGGAGATTGTGGAGGGAAACCTCAGATTGCTAATAGACACTAGGGGGTGTGCATTTCATTTTCATTTTTCTGGTATTAATAACACAATTTTGTTTTTTGTTATTAGGACAAGTAAAATGAAAACAAAAAATAATGAAATTTCAGAATAAATATGAAATTTTGGAATTTAAAAAATTATTTTGGGGGGACATAGATATCAGGTTTTAACATTCTTTGTTGTCAGTTGGAGTTGCATGAAGTTTGGAAAGAATGTACCCCTTACTGAGGGGATCATCCCTGCCAAGTTTCAAAAGGACTGGTAACGAGTCCCGCTTCTATAAGCATCAACTTTGTGATGCATTTCTGGCTGTAATGTCTTTGCATCACATCCACTTTGGATGTAATTTTGAATGTTTGTACCCCTCATCCAAGGTATCATTCCTGCCAAATTTCATAAAGATTAGATAATGGGTTCCTATTTCCAGCTGTAATGTCTTTGTTTTAAATCCAATATGGGTGAAATTAGTTAAGAGTGTATCCTTCACCCAAGGGATCATCCCTGATACATTGGATAAAAGACCCCAATTTTATAAGCAATTAAACATTTGTGATTTTAACAGAAGTATGCAAATACTAGATCTGAAAAAACTAAAATTTCATAACATAACCTGAACTTCAGGCAGCAAGGCAGAGGGGAGGGGGAAGCAGCCCAGTAATCAAGATAGATGATTGACACATCCAGGCTGGCCAATTGGCATCACAAAAACATCCTGCAGCACTGTGACAGAGGACATAAGAGAATCTCTTATTGGCTCTTTCCTAAGCAGATGCTTCCAACTTTCCAGTAACAAGCAGGGAGGTTGGGGTGGGCACAGCAAAGAATGAGAATACATGATTGACATTTTTTCTGGCCAACTGGCATCACAAACCCATCTTTTACCACTGTGACAAACATAAGACAATCTCTAGTACAGGCTAATTCTCTTGAGATGCTGTTCAGGGTGCTAACTTGCCAGTACCCAATTACGACAATCAGGGAGGGTTGGGAGGTGGTCACTGGGGAGCAAATAAAGCTTCTGTCAAGCTGCACATCCCCCACCATACTTCATAGGCTGGCTCAGTGCTCTTTGTGTGTGACTGTGTGCTGCCGTTTCCAGCCTCACTGCAAGTGCTCATAAAAGCAGAACTCTGCACCTATATTTTTCTCCCCCATGTATGCCCCCACAGATTTTGGATTGTCAATGACTGACGCCGATGCCAGTGCCTCTGACAGCTGCTCCTCCTCTGCTCCACCCACCTTCTCCTGTCTTCTTCATCATCGCTACAAATGTTCCAAAAGAAGATCTCTGCATCTAGTAAAACCTTTATAATTTAAACAGAGGCAACACTTGCAGTTGATTTAAGGAAATTTGCAACTTCCGTTAAAATCACTAAACTTTAATTGCTTATAAAATTGGAACTCTTTATCCAACCTTTTTGAAAATTGGCATGGATGGTCCCTTTGGTGAGCGGAACAACCTGCCCTACTGCATCCAAATGGGATGGAAAACAAAGATGTTACAGCTGGAAATGTGTGTGCAAACCATGAAATGTTTCAATTGCTTATAAAATCAGGACCCTTTATCCAATCTTTCTGAACTTTGGCATGGGTAATCCCTTGAATGAGGGGCACAATAAGTCAAAATTCCATCCAAATTCGATGGAAAGCAAAGATGTTAGAGGTGGGAATGTGTGCAAAACCCATGAAATTAAATTGCTTATAATTTGATTAAAAAAACAGAACCTTGTTTTTAGTCAATCTTTATGGAAATTGGCAGGCATGAGTCCTGTGATAAGGGGTACAATCTGTCCAAATTCATGAAAATCAGATAGAAAACAAAAAAGTTACATCTGGAAATATATTTCCCATTGAAACCAATAGAAAACAGAAACGAAACTTAATTACAAAAATAAAAATTCTCAATAACAAAACCCAGAAAAAGGAAAACTTTAATTAGCAAAATGAAAACAAAAAACAAATTGGGTCCCTGGTGCACGCCCCTTATAGACACTGGGGTTGATCCCAAACCCCTGCACGGCTTATGCTCGCACGCGGATTGCACATGGCATGCACATGGGCCATAGTCCTGCCTGCATGGGTGCATGTGTGATCAACATGCGGCTTGCACGTGAAATGTAAGTGCACGGTTTGCACAGCACGCAGTGTCTGGAATTGAGACCATTGTTTAGAGCTTTCACAGAATTACCTGCAAGAAGGGATGATCTGATCAGTGGCAAGAATGAAAAAACTTTTCAATAATGCCTAGAGAATGAAAGCCGTATTATTTAGCAGAATTCTGCCATAGATCTAGGACAGTGGTTCTCAACCATTTTGTGTGACCCCATTTTGTAACAGATATAATCCATGTATATGTGCTTCTCTCTACACCTGTGCGGTGCAGGATTCAGAACATCAAGTCAATCCATTAATTAGGAGCTGGCCTGTGTATTAGACAGGTCAGAGGGCATCCTTTCCAGGGTTGGAGGGAACACCAAGAAGCCCCAGGGAGTGGGACCAGCTGACTGATGAGCCAACAGGAGCAGTCATACAAAATGGCTCTAAGTCCCAGACCAAGGCCAGCAATGTGGGCTAGGGTGGAAGACCAGTACTCTCTTCTGTCCCCTCCACTGCAAGTCCTACAGGCAGATGCACAGAGGTGTTCTGTCTCTTTCTGATGGCCCTGGGCTGGCCCACACAGAATGTTCCTTTCCTGAATAAAGATGCCCATTGGTTAGTTGACCTGAGGATAAAAGCTATTTTTGTGACTACTACTTTTCACTTCCCTTCTGTGGGCTATGCTTCTTTGCTAGTAGTGCATTCTGGACTATCACTTTTATTAGAGTGAATGAGTGTAATGTGGAGTAAATGTGGACCAGTCTCCTAGTGGGCATGTTCATGATCAATAACTGTGCAGGTAATTTAGAGTGAAGTTTCAACACCTGTAACAATCAGATGTTAACAACACCTCAGAGACTCCAAAACTATGAGTGTTTTCATGAACACAAAAAAGCCTTTAACACACAGTTAACACATATGTGTTTGTGGATAAAGTATCACACATTGCCTCAAAGGTCCCTGGGGTAAGGAATGCTTCATATGAACACATCTTTAGTGTGAGTTATCTCTTTCAGTAACATGGGTTACCAAACTATGTGATAACAAGGGTCAGAATAGCAGATCACCTAAAGTGCTAGAGTCAATATAATTTGTGTGCATATTCATTACCTAAAAATGACAGATAAATGGGCACAAAACCAGTCTTTGCTTCAGCTGGTACTTTTCTTGAGTTTCTCTTCTTAATTTTACAGCAGAAGTTCTTCTGGTGGTCAGAGATGAATTTACCTGGCAGTGCCAGGAATGAGGATTAGATTGCATTCAGAAATTATTATGGGGCAGTTATTCAGCACCATTAATAAAATGATCTTGCATTCCAATGATTTTTTAATTTCATTTCTGTCTCTAAATTGCCACATTGTGCCCAGTATTTCAGTATCACAGTATTTAATTAGCAGGTGATCTTAAAAGTACCACAATGCCTAGACACACAGTGAGTTAGTCAGAAACATAGTTGTTATCCCCAGTTTACCATGAAAGGAAAAGTCATATATGAAATCTTACTGTAACATTTTTACAGATTTACACCATATAAAGCACACCATAAAATTTGCACTTTCCTTTCTATGTAATTATAGTAATTTTCTAAAGTATCGAGAATGTAAACATAGGAGAAACGAAATTGTAGTTTTCAGCAACAGCTAGTAAAAACACTGTTTTTAAGTTAAAAACCCACTAAAGTATTGTCATCTTCCAAACTGGTGTTATCTCCATTCTGTGGCATTTATTGTTTTATCAGGTGTATTGATTACACAAATGACTGAGACTAGAAATGCTCTAAGTGTGCGGGGTGAAAATGACTTAAGTAAATAAATAAACGAACAAATAATAACAGGGATTTCCACATTGTCAGAGGAACAATGGCGAACAGGAGCATATGCACAAAGTGGTCTCAATGTGTGATTTCAGATGTACCGGGCCACTAGGCCCGCCACGCTGAACCATGGACCGGGATCCGTTTCAGATCCCGGTCAGGAATCAGGCTGGCTGTCCTTTAGATGTGCCGGCATGATTCCTACAGGGGATTGGGGAGGGGGCGGGGCGAGGCTGCGCGGCACGACCGCACAGCCCCACCTCCCCGCGCTCCCCCAGCCACCCACCCTCCGGGACCGATCCTGTCCCGTGGTGGGCCAGTGTCTGGGCCATGGCCAATCCAACCACGGTTGAGGCCCGATCCCACCACGATTCTGGATCTCCGGGTGGCCGGAGGTCCGGAATTGTGGCCATTGTGCTTCCTGTCAGAGATTCACTGGGGTGAACATCTGGCGGGGAACACAACTACGGGACAAACGGCCACCACAGGGGATTCACTGTGGTTGACCATGGTCTTGTAATGTCTAAAAATAGCCAATATCAATGGGCCGAGTAATCACAGCCGTGAATCATCACCAAACAGTGCTTGTAGTAAGCAATACAAAATTGCAAAGAGGCTTTTGCAGTGTGATTCATAGCTTTTAATGAAAGCTGTTTCAGTTCCTTAAAATGTTGGTCCCCCCACACTTAATATTAGAATTAGATTACACAGCAGAAGAAGCAACCTATCTTTACATTTTTTTTCAGAGTACCTTGTCTTGGCTTGGTAGTTTGGATTTAAAGATTGTATTGGACTATTCTGATTAATTTTTCTGGAACAGAAAAGACTAGAAAAGTCAAAGCCTTCTATAAGTCTACTGCCAGCCTAATCAGTCTAACAGATAAGCATTTATTTCCCTTGTTTCTTGCAGTACTTCCAGAATAACATTAGTACTTTCATCTACTTTGATTTTGCATTGTGTGCACAAGCATCAGTATTTTTAGAAAGCAGATAATCACCAAAGAAATAGTACTCTACTTTCCTCAGCTCCGCTCATCAACAAGCATACTTATTTGAACTGGAATTACTATGATCTGGAAATTCAACGGCTTACAGCTTTGCAATTTAACTAGTAGAGCAATACCAGGTAATAATGTCCTTTGTGTTTATTGACAGCACATTTATCTACTCTATCAGTCACTTAGTTGCACTAAACTGGAAATTCTATAATCCATATCACTAGTTAGCATATTTATTTAACGGCATATTTTAATTACCTATGAGTTCATAGGTTGGATTAATGTAAAAATGTAGTAATGGATTTAGAGTGGCTGGGGAGGGGCTGCCAGGGAAGAGGGCATTCTGTATTCAGATTAATCCGCAACTATCTGAAAACGGGCAGTTGCGGATTAATCTGTTTAATACGTAATGTGTGATGGATTTGTTTTATGGATCCAGATTATCCCCCTGCTCCCATCCCCTGGGGCCCTGGAGTTAGGCTTGAAATGACACATCACAGTTTTTGACAATTCCATTGCAACTGACGATCCTTTGCCATTTTCCCAATCCATCATCCCCACTCAAGTCTGATACTTTGTTCCGAAGTTTGTGAGAAGATGCCAAAAAGTATTGCAAGTGTAGAAAAGTATTGGAAAGTATTGAAAGTATCAGAAAGTGCAGTGGGGAGGTTAAGTTTGAATTGTGCAGAGAGGTTAAGTACAAGCTCTGAGAGTTATGTAGAAGCTCAAAGAGCTCTAATAGCCTAATGCCAGGAAACAAGGGGGGAAACTGTCGCAAAAGCTGGAAACTGTCGCAAAAATGTCAGAAATGTGTTAATTGTCAGAAATGTCACAGGAGGGCATTCTTGGTTGCTTTCTCCATTTTGTGGAGCTCCATTTCACTACAGCCTGAGCCTAAGAATCTTCCAGAGACAGTGCAAAACATTTTTATTTGAAAAGGCATTTGGAGGGTGGGGATAAGGGTTGGTTGGGGTTTTGGGTAGGATGGTGGGGGAGTGTGAGAGGGTGGGATGGGGGCCTGGTGGGTGGGTTGAGGGGGTCTTCTGGGGTTATGTTTGTATTTTCTTCTTTTTATTTGTTATGTTTCTATATATGTTTTTATATGCTATGTTTATATTTTAGCTTGTAAGCTACCCTGGGCCTCTTAGAGGAAAGGGTGGGATAGAAGTTTAACTAAAATAAAATATATGAGAAACTGTTGGAAATGTTGGAAAATTGTTACAAACTAACAGCAAATGACGTTGGATAGGCAGCAAGAATGCCAAAGCACCAATAGTAAACAGCGAAAAGGCAAACAATTCTGCCATGTCAGTCCTACCTGGAGTCTATTTACTGGCCTCATAAGATTTCACTGAAGCACCGCCACTGCTTTGGGGGCTCCAGAAGGTTCCTTCACCACGGCGTCCTCCCTGCTCCTTACTGCACATAAACGAAATGGTTGTCAGGGTCATATTGCACATACGCAAAATGGTCACTGCCCTTAACCAAAATGGTGGTGGCCAAAATAACACCACCACTATTTTTGTGAAGTTTGGTGTCCATTTTGCTCATGCACAAAACAGCCCCGGCAGCCATTTTGCATATGCGCGATCTGAGCAGGGACTGCACCATAGTGAGGGAGTCTGCTGGAGTCCCCACAGCAGTGGCAGTGCTTCAATCAAGTCCTCTAAGGCACTAAGTACCACTTTGGGGATCCTGGAAAAAGTGTTGTGGGGAGGTCAGATCCACTGTCCCAGGGTTAGGGATGGGAAACTTTCCAATTGACTTCAACAGGAAAAATTCCCATAGACTTCAATGGAAAAATCTACATTTGTAATTAATCCACAAATTACAGATCTGAATATGTAATGGAGCCGGATCTGTAATTCAATCTGAATGTCCATCCCTAACAGTGAGTAGCAGTGCTGAAGGAGTCTCCCATAAAAGGAGAATTGTAGGGGGTCAAGACAGAAGCACAGGTAGGTCTAGTACCCATGACTACATTATACAAGAAAGAATGATTCCTCCATTTAATCCCAGTTCAGGGATGCATTGTCCAGTGTCAAAGGTTTGACCTTGACCAAACAACAACTTTTGCTAGAAAAATAGCTATAAAATTATTCATAATTGCTATTCTCATTACCATTCTTAACCACTGATTTCAATCTGACCAACATCCCGAAAGTCTCATTCAATTAAGAAAGAGAGAAACACCACAAAAGACCCCAAAGTGTTCATACCTCTGTACCTTAACTTTGCTCTCAAGAAAGCCTCACGCTAACCAATGTGGACACCAACTAAATTATGGGAACCTCAGGCAATCTAGATGAGGTGTTTTCAAATTGTGCTGCTGTCAGGCTATCACCACAACTTGGGTTGAGTTCAATTTGGCCAAAGAACCCCAAATTATTCCTAAAACTCCACACAATGTCAGTTAATATGCAAATTTTACTTCCCATGAGCCATCACTTGCCAGCATGCCTCACACAGAGGATGGTGAGAGAGAGAGAGAGAGAGAGAGAGAGAGAGAGAATTATCCTTCATGCCTCCTCCTTCTCCTTAAATGGCTTATGAGAAGCAGATGTACATTTTGACTGTTCAGCACAGTCTCCATTAGAAAACACAAAGATTCTGTATGCATTAGCTTGACACACTTTGGATTACAAATGAGCAGCACAAAGAAACTAATAATGTGCTTAGGTCTTTCTTTTTCCACTGCCTTATGTCAAAGTATTGCTGTAATGAAAACAATAAAAAATGCAGTTCTATTTGCTAACATTCCTTTCCCTGCACTTCAGTAATGCTAACATAATTACACTGGTAATGATTTCACTATATTTTGTATCTTAATTCTACTCTAATGGTTGGTCATTAGAGCACATTAATGCTCCCTTTGCTAATTAGCCTCATGGTTCTAGTTAGTAAATTGGACTCCTCCCACCCAATAGGTCAGCTTAGCAAGCCACAGTCTCCACTTTGTGTTTCACCATCAGGAATAACTTAGCCTTGACACCAACATAGGTGACTGGAGGATGATTACCCTAATGAAATGGACAATCTCTGGTAGTGATTAGTCTTGCTTGCTTTTTTTTTTTATAATACCAGTTCTCTTCTGTGCTACTGTCATAACAGGGAAAACAATGTGCAGTCAGAAGAAAGGAACTGTTTGTGAAGTTTCTGTTCCACATTGATCTGTGATTTCTTTTTGGCCTTGTGAGGTTCTTTGCAGCTGGTGTAATTTAAAGCAAAAACCATAGGCTTACTGCAAGGGGAATAGTTAGGAAAGAGGCCACACATAGGAGAGAAGCCACACAAGCATACATTATCAACCACACCTCTTTGCTATGCTTTGTGATGATAACAACTTCACAACTTTGTATAATCACTGCACAAAATATTTATTTCTATTTTATTTCTAAAACTTATATGCTGGCCCCTCCTGCCTCAGGCATCGTGGGGTGGCTCACAGCATTTTAAAACATATTAAAATATACAATAAACAACAATTAAAACAGTATAAACCCATTCCTACCCACCCTAACCCAACCCAACCCCACCTCCCTCGGGAAAGGCTCTCTTTCTCTGAACTGAAAGAGTTCAGAGCTGAACTGATGCTACACTAAAGAACCATAAACAAGGACAAGTGAAGTTCAAAATATTCAAGCTCATTAATATTGCTCCTTTTTAACAAATATATTTATTCCACATTCTCCCTTTCTCTCCCTAGCTCCCTTATAAAGCATAAAACGGCATCTGTGTTATTGATTGTGGTCCCTGATGATAACAGCGGGATTGTTACACTGTCCTTCAACAGAACCCAGCCAACATTAGCCCATTTAACCACTGGAACATGCAAGGTCACTCATTCCCACATCACCGGCTTTCCCCCTTTCATTCCTAAAAGAAAAACAAATTATATATATTTAAGAGTGTTAAATCAGTTCAACTCTGAACTCTTTTCAGTTCAGAGAGAGAGAGCATTAAAGGAATACACAAGTGATATGGGTGAAAAAATATACTATTTTGTGCAGTGATTATATATATTAGTTTAGTTTACTCAGTCATGCATTCATTCAAAGTTCTAAGAAATAATTAGTTCAAATGGCAGGCAACATGCGAGGTGGCACAAAAGTGTTCAGTGCTTCTCAGATATGTGCTTGTCATTACTGCTCTCTTTAGGAAGCCTTTCTCCCAAGGGGAACACTAATGTGATATTTAGCTTGAATCTTAATGCAGCTAAACTTCATTTAAACTATGCACAGGCTCAAAGGCAACTGTAAGTAATGCAAAAATCAATCAATACTAATCTGTAATGTTAGTGTATATCTCCAACAGAGCTGTTACTTATTATTTCAGTTTGTATCTATTTTATTTCCTTGTGATTGGCTTTTGTTACTGAGTCTAGATAGTGACATCAGTTGAGTTAATGAAAGGAAGCCTGCTTGCTGCCATTCATAAAAAGGAATATGGATCCAAAAAAGGACATAATTACACTGGTAAGGACTGGAAATCATATTACCGTGCTTACTCATGAGGCGTAACTTCCTGATCCCATCAGGTGATTTTTATTTTGTTTAGCCAATTAGTGAAGCCAGAATACAATTGATATAAGCAACGGTGACTTACTCTGTCTTAAAAGAAGCCAGTGTCTATTTTGAAATTCCACCACCAGTACCATTGGATAGCACACAGGCAAACACATTTTTTGTTTGTTTGTTTGTTCACTTACTTTTAACGTAAGAAAACAGAAGCAACCAACCAACTTGAGATGCTCATTTTTGTATGAATTATTTGTTTGCAAATTCACTTTAGAAATGTTAGAAACTCAAATTCTCTAAGGAAAAAAAGAGTATAAAAATGTGTATAAAAAGTCTATTTCTCTTTTAAAGCTATTAGTTTCCCATGTAATTGTAGTTTGGTGGATAGCAAAAAAACCATTCTAAGGGGAAAGCCACCCGAGGCAGGGCTGGCCAGATCCCCTACTCATCCCAGGCAGGGTAAACACAGCTGCCACACTTTGAGCTGGCATCATACCAAATGATCTCTACCCCCAGAGAAACTGGGTGGGTCACTGTCACAAGTCCCGCCATGCCCCAGGTCAAAGAGCTATCCACACAGACAGGCGCCTGGCCCTGTATCACCCAGCACCACCCTGGCCCACCCCCTATCCTACCACATGCCATGATGTAGATGCATAGGAATAGTGAATTATGCCCGCGGCTCTATGGTGGTAGTGGTCCTCTCCATGAGGAAGGGCTGCATGGGTCCGGCCTGACAGGAGGTGGCCCATTACCCCACATTGGCCCAGGTGTGGCAGTAGTAACCCATAATGTTTCACCAGCCTTCTCTGTGGTGAAAGTGGGTGAACATCTGGGAGCTGCTGGCCTGATAGTCAGCTGCATTGTGGGCTAATGTTTGGTAAGGTTTGTTCAATATGGGTTAATGTCCCATGTGACCTTACCCTAAGTATAACACTCTGAATATCCTCTGGTTTCTCTGGAATCATTTTAGTCCTCTCTTCCAAAACATAAGGTCATAGAGTCCTTCTCTCAATGTGCTCCAGCAGAGTGAGCCTAACAGCTTGAACTGGTGAAGTGCTTTGAGGATCAGAACCATGGACAGCAACCTGGGTTTGGATTCATAAATAAAATTCATTTGGGAAACTCAGTTCTTTTCAAGACTCCATGAGTAAATTTTGGTAATTAAAAAATAGCAGACCAGCTGGTGATGAAAATTCCAATAGGTAATATTAATGCATCAATACAGTTTTGTATAACATAGGAGACCGTATGCTGCAGAGCCAGAGATCTCTTTCCAGATGTCTGCTGATGTAATCCCTAGGTTCCTGCTAATTGTCTATACACCAAGGTAAACAATTCAGCTAATTTGGTAACACAGTATTGATTAACTTTGGGTGCATATACATATTTATACAGTGAGAATTGGTAGTTTTCAATTGTTTTTGCTTCACTAACCAAAAATTAGTTTAATGTTTTAAATTAAAGTTTCAGCACCAGTAATGGCATGTAGAAAAATTGACTTGTCAAAATATTTTTAAAGATATATTACAATAAAAATGAAACTATGGTACAAGTAATATGGAAATTTGAGGATAATTCCATTCCTCTTTACTCATAAACCATATCAAAATTGACAAAAAGGTGTGTTCTGTTCAGTTAAGGCAATGTTGTATTTGCTCTGTCGATTCAATGCATTTGAAAATCACATCGTTTTGCAAATGTATTATTTGTTACACTACTTAGTCATAAAGACCATTCAAATGTATTTTTAAAATATTCATCACCATTTCCTGTTTTTTTATCAATTTTTTTTAATAAAAATTACTCACTAGTTCAGCTCATATACTTTGCCTTTTCTAATTCATTGTGTCTCATGATTATCATGGTCAGACTAGTAACTTCTGCAGGCCCAGGTTCCCTGCCCTTCTTTACCTCTGTTGGGTTGGTCAACCATTTAGGTTAGTCAGCCCCTGGAGACAAATGGAGCCGAATGGATTCCAGAACTCTACGGGAGATAGACCTACTGATCTTGATGGCTTCTCTGTAAATGACCTGGTTGAACTGTGGAATGGCAGTGTGGAATGTGGAGTTTGGAGCTGTGGAAGCTTCGTCTTGTCCTATTTATTTGGATCATATGGATCATTTTCAATTATTGTCACTGGATCATTTTCAATTAGTGTACTAATGAAGAGGATGGGCTTGGGGCAATGTAGGTGACCAGTAGTAAATTAGAACTAACTGGTTGGTGAAAACCAGCTGGGAGAGATTGGGGCTAGAGCTCGATCAGGTAGCACTTTAGCTACTCATGGGCCCATGGCCCAAAAAGTAGGTAATACCAGGATGTCCAGGATGCCATTATTGGCACATGCAGTTCCCTGGGCCCCAAGCTGACTCGCCTCACTGGTCAAGCTGCTGCTCCTCTGCTCTGGACTCCTGGCTGCTCCCTGCTTCTCCCCAGCCCACCCACCACTCAGCTAAGTGGAAAACCTACAGTGGTAGCTATGCCCTTGAAGCTCAGTCAAGAGCACTGTCTTGCAGGTTTCCTCATTACTTCAGGTCCATACAATCTGGGGGAACCATTAGGGGGGCACACGCAGATCGGAAGAGGGCTTCCTCGTTTGCCCCCATCCCAACTTAGAAAAAACCAAGCGGGGAAGTTCCCCACTCAGCTGAGCAGCACGCAGGCTTGCGAGAATCAGGAAGCAGTCACAAGTCTGGAGCATAAGAGCAGCATCCCAGCCAGTGAGGTGAGTCAGTCTGGGGAGTCAAGTAGTCCCACTGGATTGTGTTTGGGTACTAGTTGGTGACCAAACACAACGAGGACGAGTCAGGCGTCTCTAATTGGGGCCTTTGATGGATGGGGTTGCCAGACACCTTTAAAATAGAAATCATCTGGCCCCTGCTAATAAAATAAAATAAATCAGTTGACACTGACTCCCTGGACAGCTATTGCACAGTCTCTAACCTCCCCTCTTTAGGGAAAGTTATTGAACGGATGGTCACCCAGCAACTTCAGGCAAATCTCAATGCTATCGGATTCGTCAACCTGTGTCAGTCTGACTTTTGTCTTGGTACCCCAGTACTCAAGTCTTGGAGCTTGGTACTCAAATACTCGACCCAGTACTTGGGTATAGTACTGAGACTGCGCTTGTGGCCTTGGTTAACAATCTATGTCTAGAGATCAACAGGGGAAATTGTAACCTTTTGATCCTGTGCCTGGCTGCCATTGGGTACTGGATGTGGGTGAGCCAGTTGAAGCTGAATCCAGGCAAGACTGAAGTGATGATAGTTGGCTGACCTTGTGTCCTAGGGGAATTAGAACACACATCAACTGATGGGGTACAGCCTCTCCTGGTTATTCAGTTGTGCAGCTTTTGTGTGCTCCTGGATCCTGAGCTGCATCTGGATCATCAGTCTGTGACTGTAGCTAGAAGTGTCTTTTACCAACTCCACCTGGTGAGAAGGTTGCAGTCCTTTCAGAAATGCACCTGTTACAATCATCCATGCCTTCATTACCTTGAGACTAGACTATGACAATGTTCTCTACATGGGGCTGCCCTTGAAGACTGTTCAGGGACTGTTCAGCCTTCCTCCTGATGGAGGTGGATTCCGGGAGCATATTACACCGGTGTTCCAGAGGCTTCACTGGCTGCCAATAGCAATTTGGGAACAATTTAAAGTGCTGGTTTTGAACTATCGAATGGCCTGGGTCCTACAAAAAGGAAGGACTGCATCCCTACTTTTATCCTCTTGTAAGTCAGTGGCATAGCAAGGCTGTGGTGGGCCTAGACTCATGTCCCAATCACGGGCCCCGCTATGGGCAAAGGGCCCCCCCCAGACTTGGGGGGAGGAAGGACCTCCAGGGTGGGAAGCAGTGTAAAATCTATTTATTTGTCGAGGCATTTAACAGGTAAGGTTAAGATTTGGGGAGTATTTTATGTGGTTTTATAGGTTTTATCTCCTGTATTTTATATGATTGTTTTTATGATACTGTTAGCAACCATGAGCAATGGTGGGATAAAAATCAAGCTAACTAACTCCTGATTAAAACTAATTATATTTATTCTCAACCAAATTCCATTTGGTTCCATATATACTGGTGTAAATGTAGATGAATTCAATTCATTTTGTTGGATTTTTTAGATCCTACTACTCATTGATATGTTTGATTCTACATCTCTTTGTTTGCTATATTTATTAAATAATGCAAGTTTATGATAAAGGACCAAGGGTAATTTCAGATGTACTGGGCCACCAGGGCCGCCACGCTGAACCATGGACTGGGATCGGTCAGGAATCAGGCCGTCCGTCCTTTAGATGTGCTGGCCTTGATTCTCACCAGGGATTGGGGAGGGGGCGGGGCTGCGTGGCGTGGTGTGAAGTGCGGCCGCACAGCCCCGCCCCCCCATGCTCCCTGCCCTCCGGGAGACAGACGGGCGGGTGCAGTGGCCAATGCAGTCGCTGCGCCCGATCCCGTCCCATGGTCGGAATCACGATCCAGCCAGGCTGAAGGTTACAGACATATCCTTTGGCCCATCCCAGTTCGTGTCCAATCCAACCACAGTTGGGGCCCGATCCCACCACAATTCTGGACCTCCAGGTGGCCGTAGGTTCAGAATCGTGGTCATTGTGATTCCCACCAGAGATTCACTGGGGTGAACATCTGGCGGGAAGCACAACAGACATAATGGGACCATCGGTCACCACAGGGTATTCGCTGTGGTTGACCGTGGTATCATTACATCTGAAATTACCCCACAATGTCTGCTGGTATAAACCAATGAAATTCCACAGTATTCAAAAGCAGAGTCAATTCTGAGGTTCCATCAGGCTAGAACTCAGGACCTGGAGAACTTAAGTCAAGTACACTAACCATAGCACTCACTCCTCAGGCTCCAGAAGTCTGCTCTACTATGCTGCTGCTGACATGATGTGGGCTGGGCTGTGTGGTGGAAGGAAGGCTTGTTGCAGGTTCCTGGGACCCTCCCACCTGGCCTAATTCATCTGCCCCTCCCCCCAGGTAACCACAAGACAAAGGGCTGTTGCCCAGGGGGTGGTGCCCACTGGGTGGCAGCCGAAGGGTGCTGTCAAAGGGCGACGAACCGTTGGCATGCCATTAGCGGGCAGTTGTGGTGGTGGCGGCCAGCCCTTTTTGATTGCCATCGACCATCCCTGCGGCTCACCTGGAGTCTGCTGCCGCCGCTGTTTTTTACTGCAGGAACTGGGGTCACCACCACCAATGCTGCCAGTGAGGAGC
>QEPC01003681.1:2234691-2265618 GCA_003113815.1 Sphenodon punctatus
GCGCTCTACATGGGGCTACCTATGGTGACAGCTCGGAAGCTGAAGCTGGTGCAGAATGCAGCAGTCCGGCTCTTAGTGGGACTGGGCCGCTGGGTGCACATTACACCAGTGCTCTGGTCTTTGCACTGGTTGCCAATAGTCTTACGTGCTCGATTCAAAGTGTTGGTTTTGACCTATAAAGCCTTACATGGTCTGGGCCCTGTATACTTGCGAGATCGCCTCACTCCCCGGGTCCTAGACCAGCCTCTGCAGTCAACGGGGGTGCCACACTGAAGGTCGCCTGGGTTTTCCAGGGGGCCACGCAGAATAGGGCATTCTCAGTGGCCATGCCACACCTTTGGAACTCTCTTCCGGTGGAGGCCCGTCTGGCCCCGGACCTCCCAGCTTTCCGAAGGAGTTGTAAGACCTGGCTGTTCCGTCAGGCCTCTGGTAAGGGAGAGGGGTTAGGGATGGGTAGGGGGGGGGTTGGTGAGGGAGGGGGTTGGTTTTTATTCTTTCTTTTTCATTGATGTTTTACGATGTTTTATGATATTTTATTGTGTTTATCTTTGATGTTGTTAGCCACCCCGGGTTGCCTGTGGCAAGAGGGGTGGGACATAATTTTTTTAAATAAATAAATAACAGACTGGTAGGGCAGGGCCATAAAGGAAAATGACAGGAATTGGTAAGATGTCGGAGGAATCAGAGGACACTGCCTAGGACCATCTTTTTGTGATCCTGTGGTTACCCCGTTCCTGGTTTGCGTTTCCTTGGAAATTTAGTCTCTACATCAGGGGTGGGGAACCTCAGGTAAGAGGGCCAAATGTGGCCCATGTCTAGTTTTTATGTGGCCCCTTTCCAGTTCCTGGATCTGGTCCATGGATCCAATTCTTATCACCAGGCACTGAAAGACTGAGCTCAGGTTAAGGAACAGAAATGTATTTATTTTTAATTCATTAATTAATTAATTGCCAGTGGAAATGACCCAGTAGAGAGGGAGATTGATGATGTACAGCACAGAAGGCATGCACTAAAAAATAGGGGATGGATCTATGACTCAGACCCTCCTTTTCTTGAGAGTGCATCCTTTAAAAGCACTGTCCCACTCCCAACTTCTATGTGACCCTCAGAGCTTGTAAGAATTTTGAAAGTAGCCCCCAAGAGAAAAAAGGTTTCCCACCTGTGGTCTACCAGACTTGCACTAGCCTATATTCCTACCCTGGGTCCTGACTTTGCTCCTGCTCTGTGCTCCTTCCTTGAGGTATTGCTCCTGCCTCTTCACCACTCCCACCAGGCATACCTTTCCAGCAACTCAGCTTCTATCCTGCCATGACAACCCGGCATGACTCTCTGATTGACTGATCCTGTCTGGCCACTGACTATGACTGTCTCACCCCCTTTGGCCCAATGATGGGTTGACCTGGTGATCAACCTGGTCTGATCTTTGGTTACGATACTGGTTATTTTGTGGCTATCACTCAAGTTTCCTAACCATCAGGCAAACAGCTCACACTGTGGTAGGACTTTAAGCCATGGCTCTCTAACACAGTTTGCACCAAAAAAGAACTGGGACTATAGGTTTAAACACAGAGAAAAACTCTGGTTCTTGTTGTATAAGAAAATGATAATGTACAGCTGTGATGGAGAGACCTCCTAAAAAGACAGCTTGAACCCCAAAATCATTGGACACCACTGTGATGGACCGAGCAGGGCTGTGGTCTGGCAGACCTTCCCTTTCAGCCTCTGGCCAGCCACCTATTCCCAGGTGGATGCTCTTGGTCCCCACTACCCAGTGCCCCAGTTCCCTGTCTCTGCCAGCCGCATCCCCACGGGCTCGGGCAGCCCAGAGTTGCAGAGAGGTTACCTCAATTCCTTGGGTATGGGAGAAGGATAGGGTTTCTCTGGGTAGACAGAGGACATTTTTAAACAGACTGCATGAGTGGGGGGATGGGTGTGTGACCGTGGTGGGTGGAGGTGGGTGTGGACCTTTCCCATGGGTGCACCCTCACCTCCACCCTTCTCCAGACTGTGTCCTTTGGGGAGAAGGGAGTTTATACGTTTTTCAGTTTGGAGCTGGAATTTGCTTGGAGTCTCCTATCTAGATCTTTCTGGGTATTGTTGCCCAGACTCTTGAGTTGATAGGTTCAGGCTTGAGGCCTAGGTAGTTATTCACATAGTTATACATATATTACACGTATTAATATAGAGTGATTGATTAAGATTGATTTATAATGATGTACTAATGTTAGTTGCTTGATAGGTGAGTGATTTGCTTTGAAGTAGAAGTTTTATACATTTAGATTTTAGTTTGAAGGGGGAAGTTACAGTTGAAATGTAGAACCAAGAGAGTTGCAGAGATTATATATTTTACACTTCACAAAATAGACTGAGAAATGGAATGGAAGTTAGAAGAAGTTGAGTAATAAAATTAGGGAACTTGGTACCATCTGGCATGACAAGATAGGATGTGCTAGGGTGAGGCGGATTGGACCCTAAACTTAAAAGATCTTGTTTGTCCCAAACAAGGATAACTGCAAAACTGTAGCAATGTTGGTTAATTCCACTGACGTAGGTATGTGTGTCAATTGAATTTAGCCTTATTATTGGTTAAGATTAATTCAATTTTATTGGAGCAAGTAATATCCTTGGTGGATAGGGAAGGGGAGTTGAAATTCTTTAAAACCCAGGGTAAAGATGGGAGACCATCTCCATATCTCTATCCACCTTGTCTTACACTTCCTGGTGTAAGACAAGATGGATAATCCTGGATATATCCTGGATATATCCATCCAGGAGCTGGTCTCACTGAATGGAGTGTAACTATAACTTAGCTCATTAAGGAATGAATAAAAGGCCAAGTGTAGTTTTTAGACCAGAAACCAATAACATTTACGAGTATTGGGAACAATTATATGCTAGATCACTGTTTTTAAGAATATATGTTTTGATTGCTTGTATATCTATAATTGGAGTAATCATTTATGCAATTGTTGACTACTCCTGGGGACTTTATTTGATAATCACAAAAAATAAAACATCTGAATATCCCTCAATATTGACCAATGTCTCTGTATTGAATTAGTTGTTGTCTAACAGGAAAACCCATTAATAATTAATTTATAATTTCAAAGTATTCTAAATCTAAAATTGGCCTCCAAGAAAATTGATCAGTAGTCCTGTTGGACAGGAACTTCCCAGCCCCCTTTTGTCAAAACTGGGCTGGTGAATTACTTTTGCTGCCCTACTGAGACAATCTTGGATGTGAATGGTACTCATTGTCTTACCCTGTCCTGCCCTCACGTTATCGCTTCCCCAAGCCCATACATGAATTTCCTTTCCCTAATTGTGCCTTCTGCCCCTACACAAGAGTAAAATGACGTGTATTTTAACAAAGAGAACATAACAATCCTTTCAGCAAGTCATAGCCATTCAAGATTATATAACACCCTACAATGCCCAAACACGTATTGTGTCAGCCCCCTGTCTGGTGACAACAGCACAATACCTTTAAATGAAAGGGAAGAATGACCAGAGAAGGAAGACCAAAAGAGAAGTCACACTGGGAAAAGCAGATGATGAAGAAAAAAAATATGGGGTCAAGATTTTTTGATATGTTGTGTCCCAAAGCATGGGAAGGGTGAATAGAACCAAATGTTGGGTTCAAAAGAAACTTATTTGCATGAATTCTCTGCTTCTAAGGGGGTATCCGTAAAGCTACATCATGACTACGAGTTTCTCTAAACCGAGACACAAGTGAAGGGGAAACAGGAAAAGAAAAACCCCTTGATGATATATAAAGTGAGCACAATTCTGCCCTCAACTGTATCTTTAAACACACATTTAAGGCACTAGGAGTTGCACATACCAATTTGAGAGATGAATATGCCTACTGTATGCTAAAGTTCACTTATACATTTAGCAGAATGACCTGTAATCAAAAATATTCTGTGAGCTCAAGTGTTCGATAGGGCTGAAACAAGATCTCGCAAAAGCAAGAAATCTCATCAAAATCCTGGTTCTTGGTTCATCTCAGATGAATGAAGAATCGGGTTTGTTTTGTTAAGCTCTTGACGAGAAAATAAAAGTACTAAATAAATAAATAAATAAATTAATTAAATAATTAAATAAAAATTGTGCACTTGTAAAATGGCCACCAGACTGATTTGCGCATGCACAAAATGGCCACCACCCTTAACCAAAATGACAACAATGGCATCACTCACTGCCATTTTGGATGAAGCCACTCAAGACAGGGAAGGAAGACTACCATGTCTTAGGGTAGCCTTACTCAGAATCCTTCCTAGCCTGGCAAATGTGCCACGCAATGCAGTCATTCATGTGTCCAGGGCCCATCAGATGTTTCCCATTTTCGCAGGGAAGGGAAGAGCTGGCTGCTCTGTGATGCATCCGCAGAAAAATTCTAAGGATGTGTCAGGCGCAATCTTAGTCCACATGGAGTAAGGCTGTCCAGGGTGAAGCAACCTGTGTGTCCGGGTCCCTTCTGCCTCCCATGTGACGAGCTCCGCAATGGGGTTATTTTATTTATTTATTCAACAACTTATATCCTGCTCCCTACGGCAGCTGGGGCCGCTCACAATATATGAGTTATGAGTGATGCGTACTGGTACCCATCACATGTGGCCACATCACAGCCAAGGGTGGACTTTAGGTCTGGCCGGGGAGGCAGGCAAGGAAGGGCCGTGTGTGGCCTGCCCAGCTTCCCCACAACTGTCTGTCCAGCTTCCTGCACCTGTCCCACTGTGTGGCAGCAGAAATTTCCCACCATGGGGCTGCACAGAGATCTGGCTGCTGCTGCTTGTGTAGTCTCCCCTTTGGTTAAGGGCAGTGGTCATTTTGCATATGCACAAAACAGTTCGAATGGCTATTTTGTGCATGCACAATCCACTGCCCTTAACCAAAATGGCAGCAATGCTATCGCCACCATTTTGGTTAAGAGTGGTGGCCATTTTGTGCATGTGCAATGATTTATTTTTTTTATTTTCTCACCCAAGAACTTGTTCTGGGACTGAGATTTCACAAGATCTCAGTCCTGGTTCTCAAAATTGTGAGTTTCCTTGCAAGAAATTTTTTCCTCATTTAGCCCTAGTGCTTAGCTATGTCCAATATGCTAAACTGGGGAGCTCCTGCATGCCACTGTCATCTTCTCTAGTCTAGTTTAAAACAGACTTGTGCTCATGGCTCTTGGTTGGCAATGGCCCCAAAGAGGTTTATGCTGGCTGGGGGCTCCACTGCATGGTAGTGCTCAGGGTTTTGCTCAGAACCCCCACTCTAAATTTATTTATTTATTTCTGAAAATGTATATGCCACCCTTCCCCAAGGCTCAGGGCAGCTCACAACTGTACAAATATTAAAACACATACAATAAAAATACCCTTAAAACCCCAACCCTCCAAACAATCCCCATAAAGCCCACTCAGTACAATCCCCAATTTCCCATATCCCAAAAACCCCTCACAATCCTACCCCAGAAACCACCCATCAAAGCCCACCCTAATCCCTTATCCCCACCCACCAAACGCCTTTTCAATAGAAAAGTCTTACACTGCCTCTGAAAGACATCGAGGCTCGGGCTCAACTGAACCTCCAAGGGAGTTCCATAACATTGGGGCAGCAACCGAAAATGCCTCCCTGGGAGCTCTTGTTTTATGGAAAAAGATAACAGATGATACCCACAGAGAAGTGCTCCTGGCTAATCAAAGCGGTCACAGTGGGGCATGGAAAGATAGGCAGTCTTTCAGAAACATCTGCCGTGTTGAGGGGTGATTATATAGTTTTTTTAGTCTGCATTGCTGGAATTCCACAAGGTTGTGAGAGAAGTGTTTGGTATGTGTTGAGAAGAAAAATGGGGTTACTGTTATAAATTTAACTTTTCCCTTTCCTGTCTTGGGAGTATTTAGAGCAGTTCTTCCCAAACATTTTGCTTGTATTACCCCATTTTGAGGTGTAAATGTAATCTCTTGACCCCCTACAGCAACAAAGACATGTAAAATAGATTATCAAGTTTGTAATGTTATATACAGATGGCATGAACCTACTTCGGGTCATAACCTGTAGTTCAAGAATCTCAGTTTTAGGCCATAACCCTCAAACCACATATTCTGTAGTAGTCCAATGGAAATCACGACTCCAGGGTACATTCTTGAGGCTTATGGTCTTAATAACGCACTAGCAGTTTTTACTGGCAGTCATTCTATCCTGTCCAAATACTGACCCTCTTTATTCCTGAAGTACTTAGTGTGTCCGACTTAAAAACATCCTAATGTAAAATGGCTGAGCTGCTTAAGTCCTTGAAGATATAAAGAAAATTTTAAATGATTGTAGCTCTGATAGCTCCTGGATTAGCACATCAGCAGAGGAAAGACTTGTGCTTACACACAGTAATTCAACTTGAGTGTGACAACATTCATTATCTACTGTAATGTGTTGAATTATAATTATGAAATCAGTAATTTAATTGGAGCCCTGTGCAATAAAAACATCCTCAACTAATGTCATTATCTAAGTGCTGATGTCTGATGCTTTGAAAACTCAGCTGAATTGTCAAAAGAATTATTTGGTTGCATTTGTGGCTGGAAGTGATATGTATGCACATAAGTAAAGTGATGTGGCTTACTGCTGATCATAGAAATGGCTTTACACATTTTTCTTTTCTATGAAATATACTAATATGCATTCCCCCACCCCAACCTGCTCTACACCCCACATGCTGGGGGCGTGTACTGCAAAAAGGGGAGGCAGCATTCCTGTTATCTGTTGATGGTTGATCAGAGGGGACGTGGCAGTGCTCCCCACAGCCAACAGTGCAAGCCCCAAGTTGCGCACTTGCACTGTGCGTAGATTGGAGGAAACAATCCTAGTTCTCCATTAAATAATTAGCTGTATAGCAAGAAAGAAACAGTGCACCCACTCTCCCACAGTGCAAGCTCCCAGCAGTATACTTAAGAAGGTGGCAAAATGGTCCAGAAGAGTTCCTTTCTTCAAGTTGGGGCTTGCAGTGTGTGAAAGAAGATTCTCACATCTCGTTCATTTTGCTGCCTTAGGGTGTTTTTAAATGTGCATGGCTTGAGAAGCGGCCCGTGGCCACCGAGTGGCACAGCTGCACAGCAGCCATGCACGTGGACTGTGGAGGGATTCTAACGGGTGGCTCCCAGGGTGGCCACCACACCCATGCAGGCAACATCCATACACTCTGGCCACCACGGACCAGCCCTGCAAACAACTCACACGGGCAGCCTGTTCCCCCTCCCCCCCACGTCGCTGCAGTTGCTGGCAGTCCCAGGCAAAACCGGAGGCACATACTGGGTGGAGACAGCTGCTGTCCGAGCTGCTGTCTCCCACAGTGTTGGCTCAAAGCACAAGAAACCCCCCTCACAACGCACAAGATTAGTTCCAACACAGTGTTGTATTACATGCACATGTCTTTTAAGAGCTCCTCAGAACTCCCAGCAGGGCTGTGGGCAGGACTGAGGAGGCGGCCAGCTGCTGACCTATGTTCTGGTATGGGTGACTGCCCCAGTTCATACAGGAAGGGGATACATGGGCACCTGCCCCCATGTACTTTTTGACTTGTTCAGCATGGCGCACTCTGTATTTTCTGGCAAGTGCTCCATGGGTGGCCATGAATGGGTGCTGCATGGGTCACAGGAGCGTGCATCCCCATGCACCACCTTAAAACAAGTAGTTGGATGTGTGGTTAGTAGGTAGCCATGTGTGGTAGCATCTCGTTTTAAAACAGCCTTAAATTTGCTATCCTCCTTCTCTGCCTATCCATAAACCCATCCCTGGTTGCTCTCATGACATTTGTCTTAATGCTGATGGAAAGAGAGAGTGCATGTATAATCAGAATACATATTCCTTGAAAACTGAAACTACCACTGAGAGTTAGGTGCACTTGGGTTATTTATGTCAGTCTAACTTTGGCAACATTATACATAGATGCAAACATACAATTGTGCATTGGTTTCTCCATGTCTGATGTGTGTGTGTGAGTTACAGATTAGTGTAATACTACACAAGAGAAGATGAGGAATAGCTATTTTAAAAGAATCTGAGATAAGAATTACAAAGGTGAGATTTGCAGAGCCAGCTCAATATTTTTGGGTTAGTATACTGAAAAAGTTAGTATACTGAAAAAGTGCACTCCAGGTAGGTGACTATCTTTATTCCTACTGCCACCTGAACTTGAAATTGCAGCGGGAACAGCAGAAAGTTCCTAGATCTTCTAACCACAGGTGAAGGGGCCTGATCTTCAAAGTAGTAGCCTCACAGAGGGAGGCATGTCGGCATAACCTTACAGCTGCTCACTGAGCACGAGTCAGCATGTGAGAAGCTTCACTCACAAAGGCCATGAGATTGAAGAAGGAGCACAAAAACTAAAAACATGCTGTAGTTAATAATCATTCTTCAGCTTCTCAGAGATGAATGGATCCAATACACGAGTCTGCAATTTTGATAACAAAAACCTCTCTGTGAAAAATTACAAATGAATAATAATTTTGAACTTTAAACAAAATTATATGAAATAGCATTATTAGAGCTCCACTACTGGGTCTTATCCATATGTCAGTGAAGTCAATCTTCTATTGATTTCACTCTGATTTCACTGGGCAATGAAAAAAGTAGGGATGGGTGTTACAGATTCGGATTAATCCGTGACTGTCCATAATGGGCAGTTATGGATTAATCTGTACTGAACCACAATACACCTGTTGCAGTTTGATCTAAAAATCGATAAATAAATATTTTTTTTAAATTGTGCATGCAAAAATGGTTGCCAGGCCATACTGCGCATGCACAGCCTTTTTGAAAATGGCAGTGGCAGCATAGCTGCCATTTTGGAAAAGGAAAGCCAGTCTGCACATATGCAGTGGCCATCTTGTACATGGGCAGACTAGCTAGCCTTTTCCAAAATGGCGACGACAGTGCCACCGCCAAACAGACCCCCCCCCCTTTTATACAGCTTTAGGTTTATATTGATTATATATTTTATATTTTTATATATTCTAAGCCATCTCGAGCTGCCTAGGCAGAAGGGGTGGGATATCAAATATTTTAAATAAATAAATTAATAAATAAATTTGGAAATTAAAGATACAGATCTGCAATGGATCCGGATCCACAATTTCCTCCAGGTGTCCACCCTTAGAAAAAAGACAACCTATTGCTCTAAGTCCATTTTTACATGGGCCCCGCAGGGTGGGTGGGGTCCGTGTTGATGCTGGTTGGTGCGTATATGGTGGGTGGGGGGAGGGTTCATATGGGCGCACATGCATCCTCACGCACCCCTCACCCATCAACACACATGGAGCAACCTCCATTTTCGCCGGTTGCTCTGTGCGTGTTGATGGGTGGGGGGGTGAGTGGGGATGTGTGTTCGGTGGGAGCGCATACACACATCCACTCACTGCGCGAACACCTACCACATCTTTCACATGGGACTCACCCACACATGAACACCAAGATTTCTGGGTGTTCATGCATGCGTGTGTCTCATGTAAAAAGGCCCTAAGTCCAAGCTTCATTATTAAACATTAGGAGTGTGGTTATCTACGACCATCCTAAACAGAGTCATGATTTTAACATCTTTATAAATCACTGTTAACCGCCGGAGGCCATTCTGAGACCCTAGCTACCTGATCTCTGGACCACATGAACAAGATATTTTAAAGATAATTTTTACTTTCACAAAGATGTTTTTATTTTAGTGGGGAAAAAACTTCATTTTGAAATTGGATAGAATTTTTAAAATTGATTTAGGTGGGAGAAAAAAATCAACAACTTTTGTAAACAGTTTTTCCATTAGGTAAATTGAAAAGTTTTAAAAAGTGTTTTTAAAAAAGAAAGGTGTTTCTTCTACATTAGGAAATCTGCATATAAAATGAGAAAACTGAATTTAAAAAAACAGTTTTTCATATCTTTACAATTATTATTATTGGCCAAAATATACTTACTGTACCTTTGATCAGGTCTGTTAGTGACTTCAAAATACATTATAAAATATTAACTAATTTCAAATTAAAGAGGTTCTTGTGGCAGGGTGTTGAGAGAAGTTCCTGCAAGAGCAAGTCCTCCTGTCTGGAGGCCAGGGAGGGCTCACCTCAGGGGAGTGTTTGTTGAAGAAAGGAGACCAAGTGAAAAAGAACAAGGGCTGTACTATATGTCATAATAATTTTTTTGAGAGAGAATCTTTTTGTCTCTCAGGGCATTTTCCCACACCACGATTTGCCTCCAGGAAAGAATCTAGGAGCCAAAGGGCGCTGTTAGACGATCCTGCTGACAAGCTGGATCGTTCAGTGCCGGCATCTCTCCCCGGCCTTCCTCTGTATGCCGTGTCTGATGTTCAGACACGGGCATACAGTCATTGTGCGCATGCGCGCCCTTCCGCGCATGCGCGCTCGTCCAGGGAACCGTAAGTGCGGCGTAAAGCTGGCACTTCGGGGTTCTGCGTCTGAGGGGCCAGGATTGTCGACCCGGTCAGATGCGGGGTAGGATCCGGCATTGAAATTTAGACGAGCGCAAAGAAAGGCGGCTGATCAAAGGATCAGCCTCCTTTTTTGTCTCGTCTATAAGCACCCAAAGCATGTGCAGGGTTTTGTAATGTGGAACTGCCCTCCACCCCCATGCATTTTTGCCAGCAATCCTGTTGAGGATTGCAGAGTAGGGAAATCCAGCTCTGCAATCCCACACAGGATCGCCAGCAAAAATTCACATGCGGTCCCATGTTACAATCCTTGCACATTCTTTGCCTCCCAGGATCTTTCTTGGAGGCATATTGTGTGTGGTAACGTATCTGGAAAAGCGCTCTCAGTCTGCTTTAGGTAAAAGGGTATGCAAAACTCAGAATGGTCTGACACCCTACTACAATCCTAATGTATACATTCAAAGCAGATATATTTTGGAACTCCATTAACTGTGCACTAATGTAGAATGCAAGAATTCTAGTGCAATTGGGTTAGAAAAGAATGGTTAAGTCTGATTAGCAGTGCTATTTGAAACTGGTCCCAATCAGCATTAACAGATCATTCCTACAAGGTGCTGAGCACTCTAGCAAAATCCTACTAAGCTGTTGTGTTTGTGCTTAACCTTAAATGCATGAGTAGTCCCAGCAAAGTCAAAGAGACTTCATATATCCTGAACAGTCAAACACATGCTTCATTGCTTCGCTGAACTGGAGCAAAAGACTAGCAGTATACAGGATGGGAATCTGAAGTCAATGACATGAACAGCCTGATTCACAAAGTGCACTGGCAGTACAAGTTGTACAGAAGTAAATAGGAGTTTTGCTAGCAGAGAGTTCTAATGACTATGCTGTTAAGTACTGTCAGGACTTAACCTGTACTACAGCAGGGGGACAGAGGCTGATACCATGTCCAACGGTCAAGGTCAGAGGCAAAGTCCCTTCATTTGGCTGAGTCAAGAATCAGTGAGTCTGGGAACCGGTCGTCAGAGCTCAAATTACAGGATGAAAGTCAGGAGTCAGAGTATGGTGACAGGTCAAGAGCTGAGGAGTCATATCAGTTAGGTTAGAGGGGCTGGAGTGGCAAACAGGAAATTGGAAGTCTCTTCTCACAAGGCCAGGAACTGCTTATGTTGCTGAGACACTTCCTGCTTTTTGTGTAGGCCTTATTTGGGTCAGGTCAGCCAATGGGTAGGTAGACACCAGGGGAAGAAAGAATTCTACAATAATGGGAGTTCAGGTTCTCAGGGAATGAGTGACAGCCCAAGTTCTGAGGGTCTGGTTCAAGCCCTGCTTCCACTAGGTCATGACAAGGACACATCTAAAGTACCTTGCATCATACAGGGCCTAGAGCTGCGAATGCTAATTTGTATCTCGTTCAAGCAAAATTTAACTCAACAGAAATTTAATCCCTTCTACCCTCTAATGATCAGCCATGAAAATGGAAGGAAAAGAAGAAAAACATAAAAACATATGAACAAAAATTAAATCATCATAAATCTAAAATTTCAAAATGCTAAAAGATATTTGACCAGCAAACTTGAAACCTTTCATTTTCTATTTTTTCTAATAGATTGATTCAAAGAAATAGAGAAATTATGTGCTGTGTGGATCAGAGCCAAGGAAATCCGTCTTCAGTGTTTTCAACAACATTAAAACTGACATAACATGAATGAATGTCAGAAACGGATAGAATCTGGCAGAGTTTGGGAAATATTAAATAAGTGGCGATTTTGTATAAAGTTCTTCTATTTTTGACAGCTTATATTGCATGGGGAGAGTACTCATGAATAGTTATAAAATGTGACCTCTTCACTTTTGGTTTATATTCTTTATGAGGGAACAATAGCGACAAGGAAAAATGACTGATGATTTCTTTTAGAGCAAGGGCTTTGTAATGCTTTCCTTTTTGACCAAATACTGTTCTCAGTGGTCCTGTATTCTCTTCAGGATGTTTCTTATAAAATGATTAATCAAAAGTCAATAGAAGCAAAACAAGAACCAAGAAATATTTTTAAAGAAGCAAGACACTGTGAAATCTGGAAACAGATACATTTTTCCCTTCTTTTTCCAGCTCTTAAGGACTGTGGGGTGCTGCCCTATGGAGGTCAGACCAATGGCTATCCTAAGATCAAAGAGCTTACAGTTTAAGAGGGGGGGGGGAGTTAAGTCTCTTATGCTTACTACACCTGTGTCTCTTCTGCATCCACATAACAACCAAAAAGGTAGGGACATTAGGGAGGTAAGGCCACCTCACTGCTTCCTGCCTGGGTGCTCTCCTGACACTAGCACTAGGGCTGGAACTGAGGTTCTGTAATACTTGAGCAGGTTTCTTCCATAAACAAGTGTCGCAATACTAAAGACAGCATGGATATCACCATCTTTGAAAGTGTCGGAGTAAGAGGCCAACTGCAGGGTCTCAAATCCTTTTTCATTGCCCCACTCCTCCCATATTTCCTCCTTCACTGGGTATCTCCCCCCACCTGCCCACACTGTCTGCCTCCACAGCATAGCCCCTTCTACCCCACCCACCCACATTCTCAGGCTAGCACATCCCCCTTCTCCCAGGTCTCCAATTTCCACCATCCCCCATTGCCCTCCTTCCCCATGCTTCCCTCTGCACTTTGCCTCCACACTTACCATCCCCCAAGAAAATGTTTTATTCTCCCAGATCAAAGGGAAAATTTCCATGACTTGTTACTTGCATAATATTTGTTGCTATTTTTGTGACATTCTGATACTTGTGTGACCTTCTATTGATACTTTCCCTGACTTGTTCATACCACCCACACTATTTTTATCCCTGTGTTCACACTTGCAGAGCCACCTGCATTACTTTTATACTTGTCTTCCGATTTGCAAGGACATCTGTATTATCTTTGTATGCACTGTTTTGTATGCAACACTAAACCTGAGAGAGGGAGAGTGGGGAACTGAGTGAAAGTGAGAAAAGAGGCTAAATATTTTAGCCTCTTTTCTCACTTTCACTCATTTTACGCAGGGGTACTTTCCCACATACAGATTTCAAAATTACAGCTCCAAATTTAAAAAGCTAAGCAAAGGAAGCCACACTGGGCCCAACTTGCTTCATAGAAAACCTCTAGCTTCCTTAATACCGTGCACTAGCTACCCATGCACATGAAAGTCGTAAAAGGGAAAATTTCTACTTTCTCCTCCAAAACTCAAATTGCTAAAACTCACTCATTTTTAATGCTTGTTTTTTTAAAAAAAATTAGATACATTCCACACCTAATCCAAGTGACTCACCCTACCAGCTTTCACACCAATAGGACATACCATTCTGATTTTATAATGATTAGAATGGTTGTGATTTTAATGGTGGATGCAGATGCCTTAACTAACAGAGCCGACCCCACAGCTCTGTAAACAAGTTCAGTATCCTGTCTCTGACAGTGGCCAGCACTAAATGATTATGAGGTAGTGTACAAAAACAGGAAATATTTGGAGTAATAAGTAAGTAAGTAAGTATACTGGCTTGATGCCTTGACAAAACATAAAAACACATGAAGTAACAAACAAGATGTAACAAAAATTGGCCATAAAAGCTTAAACAAAAAGAATTGTACATTTCAGTTTTCGGGTCAGTCACCATTCCCCAAGTCTGCCTGGGCTCTCTATTTAATTGTTGCAATGGCAAAAGATGCCACATTCTTGGTAATATAAGCTCTTTTGTCGATCAATAATAACAACAACAGCTGGAACCTGGGGTGACTAAGATCCATATTTACCGCTCGAAAGAGTCTTTCCCACAGCCGGGAATATAAAGGGCAAAAAAAATAAGTAATGGATCAAATCATCTATTTGTCCTTTGTCGCAGATACATTTACGATCTGTATATGCAATACCTCTGTACCTGCCCCTTGTAACCTCTGTGAGCATGGACTGCAGTGTCAGTGCCATAAAGGACATATTTGAAAGGGCAGAAAGATAATTTGATCCAGCTAAGTCTGGAAACCAATATTTGTACCAGGGGGGAACTTTAGATGTAGATGCCTGGGCCCACATAGACTGTTTATAGATCAGCAATTCTACATCCAATTAATCTGGATGCCTCCTTGTATGGGAGGGATGTTCGAAAGCTCAATGGAAAAACTCAGTTATCTCATCATATGAACTGTTTTACACCACCAGGGGTCCTTATCCTGTCATGTGTCAATCATTTTCTCCACCAGGCATAGTCTCGGTAAAGACTGCACTAGGAGGTAAAAAAGAATTAACCAGTAATTGAATAGCAGACCTAAAATCCTATAAGCCTACGATCTCATCCCTGACTCCAGTCTCAATATAGCAGGGGATGTTACCAAGGGGACCCCCAGAATACTACATATAAACGTATTCTGTAAGGTTCAAGAAATGCGACTTCCGAGGTAGCATATCCTTACACCTGGGCCCCAAAACAGATCCATGACACTATTTTGGTCACAAAAATTCTAATAGCTGGTTTAGCCAGACATCCCCCTTTAGACCTATAGAATTTATATGATGAAGTGCTAGAGAGAGCAGCAGACTGCTTAACAGATCTAAAATGGGGGGGACCATGAACCATTAAAGGCAAAAACCACTCCAAGATATTTAAAGAGGTGGATTTGTTCTAGTTTGTGCCCATTTAGAAACTAGCTTTCTTGTTTCAATCTGGGTGAAAAAAGCAAAACCTTAGTTTTGTGATAATTAATTTTCAAATCTTTCTTCAGACACTCAGCTCCAAAATCAGCCAGCAAACAGATTAGACCCAGTCTTCTAGAAGATAGCAGAACTGTGTCATCTGCATACATGAGAACAGCTAGCCTATGATCACCTACCTTGGGGGGAAAGGAGTCATTATTGTTACGGTGTTTAATAATTAAATCATTTACATATAGGTTGAACAACACTGGAGCCAACAAGCACCCCTATCTGACTCCACAGGTGGTAGGAATGGATTCTGAGAGGGTACCCCTGAATTAATGCAGACTTTAAGTGATGTGTCCATATATCATGACATGATAAGCATTAGCAGTCTTCTATCAATTGACAACCCTTTCAGTTTTGACCATAATCTTTCTCAACTGATAAGATAGAAGGCTGCAGGGAAATCAATGAAGGTGGCAAACAGCTTCCCCTTCTTGTATTTATATTTCTCAATTAAATATGAAAGGACAAAGCAGTGTCCCACAGTGCTTTTAGAAGCACAGAAACTGGCTTGCTCTTCTGCCAAGTTTTTTGCTCATACACCCAAACCAGTAAACTGTCTAATAACAATTTAGACTAAATCTTAAAATAATACTGAGGCGGCTAATTGGTCTGTAATTTGGGGGTTCAGAACCATCACCCCTCTTATAGATTGGTACCACCACTCCCATTCTCCAAAAGGGTGGGACTATCCCAGAATTATTGATCATTTTTCCTGTTGTTCTGTCCCAGTTCTTGGCAGTTAGAAGTCTTAGTATTCATTTGGGTGAACCAATGCCTTAACAGGTTTGTCACATTAGACTTTCAAAATAGAAAACAATTTCCATACACTACAGCTACTGGATACATTTTTAAAAAATAATTTGTTTCGCAAGTGAACTATGCTCTATAACCAAGGTGGGGAATCTATGGCTTGGGGGCCAAATATGACCCCTGACAAGTTTTTATGTGGCTTTGATCCCTGGATCCAGTTCCTACACCAAAGCACTGAGAAACTGAGCTCAGGCGAGCACAGATGAGGGCATGCACACAAGGATAGGGGACAGATCCATGATCCAGACCACTCTTTTCTCGAGCACAACCCTTATGCAACCACCAACTTCTGTGGCCCTTGGAGCTTGTAGTAATTTTCACAGTGGTCCCCAGGAGGAAAAAGGTTCAGCACCCATTGTATAGTCTTAGCAGAACATATGTTCACTTGTTCTTTCTAGTTCAAATTTGAATGTAATTTTCACTTCCATGTTTAGAGTCAACTGAAAACAAAGGTTCTATTTTCCTAACACGCTTTTACTCAGTTTTTCTCCTTCACCATTTAAATTCCTCTTGCTAATTCGAATCTCCAGTAAAGTCAGCATAGAGGAAAGAAGCAGTGGGCAACAAGGCACTAACTTTGGCCTTCAGGTTAATTGCTTTGACCTTTGGTTAAATATATGGGGAAGACTGAATAGCACATCAGCTTAGAATAGAAATGCTTGATGTACAAAAAATGATCTGAAAGTCACATACTTGTGCAGAATAGTGGGCCATCCTGTTCCTATAAAAGAAAATCCTGGCAACCGTTAAAAAGTTTGAGAAGAATGATCACTGCAAAATGAGAGGAAATGAAAGCAAATGTGTTGTTTAGAAACATCTATACTTCCTTTTCTTTCTATAAGGTAAATGGTAAATGAGCTTTTGTGCTTTGGAAGCAGAAAATAAAAAATCTTTTTTATTCTTTGTTACTGTAGCAGGGAACAGCTTTGGAGGACTGCTACCCTTTAAAGCATATTGAAGGAAATACAGAGTGGGCAGACACTGGTCCTTTAAGGCTGGAGAAACTGGAGCATAGCCACGCCCACTCTGCTGGTATACAAGGAAGGCTGAGTAGAAGAGGAGTCAGTCTGGACTTGGGAGCTGAAGAGTAAGGAGTTAATTGAGGACTGCTGCCTATGGTGCTGAAACCCAGGCTGGAACCTATGCTAAAGAAGAGTTGCCCCCGCACTAGGAATAAGACTCAGACACAAAGGATATGGGTAAAACTGGCCGCAGCTGTTTTATTGAATCCGAATTTTAATTAATAACCTGTTAAGAAACAAGACAACCAATTACGCCAATTGAACTGATGAATAACGGTGGATAGAGTTAAAACCAATTACCCTGCTTGAATTGTTTCCCATGCCGAATTGTGAGGCAATTAGAATGCCAATTAGATCCTGCTTGAATTTAGACCCAATTAACCAAATTAACTTGGGTGAATAACAATAAAGGGGGGAAGGGGTGAAGAGATGACATAACTCAAACCTTAAACTATCTCTCACCCCCACCCGCGTTCAGTACCATACTACCAACCTTCTGGATTGGAGATACCAGTCCAATCCCCCTCCAATGGACCAACTTGATCCATTCTTCAGAAGGACAGACGTTGCTGCTGCAAACATCGGGACCGCTTAAATCCTACCCGTATGCACACAACGCCTGTCCTTCCGTCCTGTGATAATTTGGGGCGCTCCTCCCCTAAATTACTCGCCAGGTACCCATTGCAGAATGATCCCAATCATCTGCCCATACACCCAAGGCCCTATAGCCCTTTCCATTTTTAAACCTATGGTACTGAAACACCGCCACAAGTTCAGCAGCTGAGCTTGCTTGAACACCCCCTTAAACCAACCACCTCACCCAAGCAAAGTGTTAATACTCCACCCTCTTGTTACACCAGCCTCTGTAACAATCTTTTAATATTCCCAATATACAAATCCAATCCATGCTCAGATAAATGGACCCCATCTTGCCAAAAGAGCTCCGGCCTGTTCCATCTAATTTCAGGATGGCAGAGCCAAACCCCACCCAGTGGGGTAATCCATTTTCTAACCTCCCCATTAACCTTTTTCCTAGCTCTATCCACCGCCCTAGGATTAATGGCTCCCGGCCACTTAATCCTCTGTAACAACTCTGAAAAAACCAAAATGGTCTGCGGGAACAGCTCCCTCAACCTGACCCAATCCTGTCTTATCATGATTGACAGGTCCAACCCAGATCCCCTTGAAAAATCATTCTCACCCAGATGGATTAAAATCACATCCGGCTGGAACCTATGCTAAAGAAGAGTACTGAGATAAGAGCCTGGAACTGTGAGAAGCCAATCAGAGGGCTCTGTCTGGCTGAGCTGGGCTAGTCAGGGTTTGGGTTGCTGGAGGGGTTGCATTCCCAGCAATGGTATGGAAACTCTATATGGTGGAGATACTGTCTAAGAACTGGAGACTATGTATATAAACACTGTGAATGAGCTAATCCCTGAGATTGTGACTTTTTGGGCCTGATCCTGGCAAGAAATACCCCTGGGCACTGCACTCTGTTACAGTTACCCTCTCAGGCCATTTCTAGATGAGCGCATGGTGCGCTCGCGCATTGTTGCCAAAATCCCACGAGACGGGATTAGACGAGACGCTACCGCGAGTCACACACATGTTAGGGGGACACGCATTCTTTTCCGGCCGCAATCTGACCACCTCGATCGCCAACCCGGTCAGATCGCGGTCAGAAACAAATGCGTGTCCCCCTCCCGTGCGCGTCACTCATGGCAGCGTCTCGTCTAATCCTGTCTTGTGGCATTTTTGCAACAACACGCGAGCGCACCTCTAAAAACAGCCTCCATGTAGTCCCACTATAGGTATTTGTGCCAGCTAATGGCCAACTCAGAGAATAGCAAGTACATTTTAAATAGAAGCACATTGTGGTTTTTGACATCACCCATCCCTTGCCATCTCCCCACACATAAATAGGTGCTTGACCAAGTCTCCCCAGTTCTTTTCTTTCCACCTTCAGAGGATCTGGAATAGCACGAAAAACTCATGTATAGCCCTTGACAAGAGCTTCAGAAGTGTACTGAGAGACTAGAATCTCTGATTCGGACTCCCACTCACCGTGCCTGTTCTGTTTGGAGCCAGAGCACAATACCAGCACATGCATGGTCTGTCATGGCTTTAAACTCTGCACCAGAACCGAGAGAGCCCGGGACCATGCTGAGTTCCTCACAGAAAATACTATGGCCGCTTTTAGACGAGCGGTGGTCCGTTTCGCGTCAGCGGCGCGCATATTTTGAAACTTCCGCCTGGTCTAATTAGACGAGACGGAAGTGGCTTAATATGCGCATATTACGGCGGAGGCGCATTTTTTAAGTGCGTGAATTAAATACCTCGATTATGAGGNAAGATGAGCCGCCGCATTCTGCACTAGCTGCAGCCTCCGAACCAAGCACAAGGGAAGCCCCACGTAGAGTGCGTTACATTAATCGAGCCTCGAGGTGACGAAGGCATGTAGAGGAAAAACTCAAAGTAGCAGCATTACATTTATCAGCCAATGGAATATGAAGAAGAACCACTACAGACACAGCCATGGGTCTTGTGGAATGATCCCTGACCTCTGAAAGTGGTGGAAACTCGTAAATGTGATAACATTCCAAAATACACTCTCTGGGTATTTTCAGACGTGATGCCACCACATCACGTTTGATCCCGCCTGCCAGATGTTACCCTGGGGTGGGATCATATATTTCCCTGGACCATGGCAGGATTTAGCCCGTGCTGTGAGCTAGGGTCCCTGCCAGCTCATAGCACGGGATAAACCCTGCCACGGGATATATGCACCTGGATATAGTTTGCTTGGATGCTTGGCATCCCTTCCTTCCTGGCCCAAACAGGACAAAAGGGCGTCAGAACCCTGGAATTGCTATGTACGTCTAGCTCATGTAAGGTTTCTTCTCGTTCTGAGCCATGTGGAGCAGGGGGTGGGAGGGGGGGAGAAGGTAGGAACTGGGAGAGAAATATACTGTTGTAAATGAAAATCAGAAACAATCTTAGATAGTAAGACTGGGCATGGTCTGAGCACCACTGATTGAGATTGGAAAGTGGCATAAGGTGGCCTAGATACCAATGCTTGTTTCTCACTGACTCTTCTTGCTGAGGTAACAGCTAAAGGAAGTATTAAATGAAAGTAAATCCAGGGGGTTTGAATCCATAAGCTCAAATGACTCCTCCATCTTGTAAAACAATGGTCAGATCCCAGCAAGGGAATATTACTCTAGATGGGGGGAAAGATCTTACTGCCCTTTTCAAGAAACGGCAAACTATAAGGTCCATGGACAAGGAGCCCCCATTGCAAGTGTCCAAAATGTGTTTATTGCAGCTAAATGGACCTTTACTTATAATACTGCTGATCATTTCTCTAAGAGAAAAAACAAATTTATGTATTCGCTCATTCCTTCATTCATTCATTCATTCACATTTTTACCCTCCCCTTCTCCAAAGACTCAGGGTGGTTTATACCATAAAAATATAAAATCCAGTCAAATGCATTAAAAACCCCTTAAACCCCACATCATCCAAACCACCTACCCCACTTGGACCTGGGTAGTTAGGGTTCAAATCCTGTCCTAGCCATAAACTCACTGGGTGGCCGTGAGCAAGTCACAACCTCTCAGTGACAATTCCCCATCTGTAAAATGAGGATGTGTGTGTGTGTGTCTGTCTCTTCCTGTGTCCCCCTCACCCTTGTCTATCTTAGGGTCCTGGCCCTGAAAATCTGTGACTGTAAAGTGCTGTATATGCCAAGTAGGGCTACAGCAATGATAAGTAGGAATAGTGGCAGGGGTATGCCATATATCTTTCTCCACTGGCTCAGTTATACCCTTTGCTAAGAGCAGGGCAATACATTCCCTGTGTCCCATATTCAGGGTATCAAATAACTGATATGGCTCCTGAATGTCCTGAGAGCCTAAAGACACCCCCTTGGTAGCTGTCATTTGGGTTTTAAGGTCCAGGAGAGGAGGGCCCGCATCAGGTTCTATCTCCTGAGGCAGGATCTGTCCCTCTAGAGGTTGAATGGAGAACCAATCCTGGTCTATCAGTGCATCTAGTCTATCCAGAGGGGAAACATTCCTGTTGTTGGTGCGTGGAGCTAAGGGTCCTTTAAGGGGGCCTGTCTCATCCCAGTAATCCATTCCCATGCCAAGGTGGAGGGTAGCATACCGTTGTGTTGAAGCCCTAATCATCGTGGATGTGGGAGGAACAGCCAAACCAGATGTATGAGGTGGGTGTTAAGTAGGGTGTTTGCATGTGAAGGATGGTACCAGACTCAGCCTTAGAGGCTGGGGATGAGGTATCTCTAGCTCCCATCAAGGAGGCTTTTTGTCGTCATCATATGACAGGGGAAATTGACAGAGTACACAGAGCATAGATTTACGTATTAGTGGTGGCAGTTGGTGTTCTAGTGGGGCCAGCTCTTTGCTTGCCTTATCCAGCGGTACCTCTCTAGGGAGAAGGGAATTTGACAGTCCCAATATGTCTGTGTTACTGGCATTCTCCTCACATGGAGGGTGTTGACATGATACATCAAGTGTTGAGGGTCCCTTTCTCTTTTTATCTTTCTTTTTCAGGGGCCTGTCAGGTTCAGGGGAATGGTGCCTGTGAGGAGAGTTCCGAGTAGGGGAACTTCCTCGGCGTGGGAAAGACCTCCCTGGGGAGGAGTGAGGCATCCTCAGCTTAGGAGAAGCCTGAGAGGACTTAAGAGGTGCGTGTAGCTGAACCCTGTGGACACTGGTCAGAGTGGGTGATGAATGGGCCTGCTCTGAATGCACCTCCATAGTTAGGGCTGGGTCCTGTGCTGACATAGGCCGCTTTTAGACGAGCGGTGGTCCGTTTTGCATCTGCGGCACCATATTTTGAAACTTCTGCCTGGTCTAATTAGACGAGACGGAAGTGGCTTAATATGCGCATATTACGGCGGAGGCGCATTTTTTAAGTGCGTGAATTAAATACCTCGATTATGAGGTATTTCATTCGCGCACTTAAAAAATGCGCCTCCGCCGTAATATGCGCATATTAAGCCACTTCCGTCTCGTCTAATTAGACCAGGCAGAAGTTTCAAAATATGGTGCCGCAGATGCAAAACGGACCACCGCTCGTCTAAAAGCGGCCTATGTCAGCACAGGACCCAGCCCTAACTATGGAGGTGCATTCAGAGCAGGCCCATTCATCACCCACTCTGACCAGTGTCCACAGGGTTCAGCTACACGCACCTCTTAAGTCCTCTCAGGCTTCTCCTAAGCTGAGGATGCCTCACTCCTCCCCAGGGAGGTCTTTCCCACGCCGAGGAAGTTCCCCTACTCGGAACTCTCCTCACAGGCACCATTCCCCTGAACCTGACAGGCCCCTGAAAAAGAAAGATAAAAAGAGAAAGGGACCCTCAACACTTGATGTATCATGTCAACACCCTCCATGTGAGGAGAATGCCAGTAACACAGACATATTGGGACTGTCAAATTCCCTTCTCCCTAGAGAGGTACCGCTGGATAAGGCAAGCAAAGAGCTGGCCCCACTAGAACACCAACTGCCACCACTAATACGTAAATCTATGCTTTGTGTACTCTGTCAATTTCCCCTGTCATATGATGACGACAAAAAGCCTCCTTGATGGGAGCTAGAGATACCTCATCCCCAGCCTCTAAGGCTGAGTCTGGTACCATCCTTCACATGCAAACACCCTACTTAACACCCACCTCATACATCTGGTTTGGCTGTTCCTCCCACATCCACGATGATTAGGGCTTCAACACAACGGTATGCTACCCTCCACCTTGGCATGGGAATGGATTACTGGGATGAGACAGGCCCCCTTAAAGGACCCTTAGCTCCACGCACCAACAACAGGAATGTTTCCCCTCTGGATAGACTAGATGCACTGATAGACCAGGATTGGTTCTCCATTCAACCTCTAGAGGGACAGATCCTGCCTCAGGAGATAGAACCTGATGCGGGCCCTCCTCTCCTGGACCTTAAAACCCAAATGACAGCTACCAAGGGGGTGTCTTTAGGCTCTCAGGACATTCAGGAGCCATATCAGTTATTTGATACCCTGAATATGGGACACAGGGAATGTATTGCCCTGCTCTTAGCAAAGGGTATAACTGAGCCAGTGGAGAAAGATATATGGCATACCCCTGCCACTATTCCTACTTATCATTGCTGTAGCCCTACTTGGCATATACAGCACTTTACAGTCACAGATTTTCAGGGCCAGGACCCTAAGATAGACAAGGGTGAGGGGGACACAGGAAGAGACAGACACACACACACACATCCTCATTTTACAGATGGGGAATTGTCACTGAGAGGTTGTGACTTGCTCACGGCCACCCAGTGAGTTTATGGCTAGGACAGGATTTGAACCCTAACTACCCAGGTCCAAGTGGGGTAGGTGGTTTGGATGATGTGGGGTTTAAGGGGTTTTTAATGCATTTGACTGGATTTTATATTTTTATGGTATAAACCACCCTGAGTCTTTGGAGAAGGGGAGGGTAAAAATGTGAATGAATGAATGAATGAAGGAATGAGCGAATACATAAATTTGTTTTTTCTCTTAGAGAAATGATCAGCAGTATTATAAGTAAAGGTCCATTTAGCTGCAATAAACACATTTTGGACACTTGCAATGGGGGCTCCTTGTCCATGGACCTTATAGTTTGCCGTTTCTTGAAAAGGGCAGTAAGATCTTTCCCCCCATCTAGAGTAATATTCCCTTGCTGGGATCTGACCATTGTTTTACAAGATGGAGGAGTCATTTGAGCTTATGGATTCAAACCCCCTGGATTTACTTTCATTTAATACTTCCTTTAGCTGTTACCTCAGCAAGAAGAGTCAGTGAGAAACAAGCATTGGTATCTAGGCCACCTTATGCCACTTTCCAATCTCAATCAGTGGTGCTCAGACCATGCCCAGTCTTACTATCTAAGATTGTTTCTGATTTTCATTTACAACAGTATATTTCTCTCCCAGTTCCTACCTTCTCCCCCCCTCCCACCCCCTGCTCCACATGGCTCAGAACGAGAAGAAACCTTACATGAGCTAGACGTACATAGCAATTCCAGGGTTCTGACGCCCTTTTGTCCTGTTTGGGCCAGGAAGGAAGGGATGCCAAGCATCCAAGCAAACTATATCCAGGTGCATATATCCCGTGGCAGGGTTTATCCCGTGCTATGAGCTGGCAGGGACCCTAGCTCACAGCACGGGCTAAATCCTGCCATGGTCCAGGGAAATATATGATCCCACCCCAGGGTAACATCTGGCAGGCGGGATCAAACGTGATGTGGTGGCATCACGTCTGAAAATACCCAGAGAGTGTATTTTGGAATGTTATCACATTTACGAGTTTCCACCACTTTCAGAGGTCAGGGATCATTCCACAAGACCCATGGCTGTGTCTGTAGTGGTTCTTCTTCATATTCCATTGGCTGATAAATGTAATGCTGCTACTTTGAGTTTTTCCTCTACATGCCTTCGTCACCTCGAGGCTCGATTAATGTAACGCACTCTACGTGGGGCTTCCCTTGTGCTTGGTTCGGAGGCTGCAGCTAGTGCAGAATGCGGCGGCTCATCTTCTTACGGGGACAGGCCGTCGGGAGCATATTACACCTGTGCTCCGAGCTCTGCACTGGCTGCCGATAGCGTGCCGAGCCAAGTTCAAGGTGTTGATGATGATCTATAAAGCCCTACACAGTCTTGGCCCCTCATACCTTAGGGACCGCCTCACCCTCGGTCCGCCGGGGGTGCCTTCCTGGAGGTCCCCCGTGTTAAGCGGGGGGCCACGATGGAGAGGGCATTCTCGGTAGTGGGGCCGCGGCTTTGGAACGCCCTTCCGGAGGAAGCTCGCCTGGCCCCTAGCCTGTTAACATTTCAGCGACATTGTAAGACCTGGCTGTTCGCCCAGGCCTTTGGGAGGGAGGGGTGGGGGGTGGGTGTTTAGTGCCCCCACCTATTTTGGGTTTTATGCTGCTCGTTGCCCTGTTTTAATGTTTTAATGTTTATAATATGTTGAATGCTTTTAAATTGATTTTATTGTTTTGATATTTTGGAAGCCGCCCTGAGGTGCATGGCAGGAGGGGCGGGGTAGAAATGCAGGGGAAAAAAATAAATATATTAAACGTTATGCTCTGGACCTCGCTGCTCAAGCTCAAGCGCGTTTTGGTAGATCTGTTTTGAATTTTTGTTTTCCTGAATAAAACAAATGACATAGTTAGATTTCTACAGCCCACCTCCTCTTCTTGCTTTCTACTCTGTCTTTAGTTGGACTACACTGAGAGGGTAATGAAGAAGAAATACAAGTTGCTTGCCTGTAATGTTTCTTCTTCCAGGTGTACCCTGTCTTCAGAGTCCCAGGTCCTTCCTTCCTCCCCTCTTGCAGTTGCTTGAAATTGAACTGGGGAGAGTTGGCCATGTGCCTATTTATGGGTGGAGGAACGGCAAGGAATGGGTGAGGTCACAAAGGCATGAAGTGTTTCTGCTTAAAATGTGCTTGCTGTTCTCTGAGTTGGCTGCTAGATGACACAAATACCTATAGTGGGACTACACCGAGAGGGTACAACTTGAAGAAGAAACACAGGTAAACAACCTTTATTTTTAATGAGCCCAAAATATATCTGTATGCTGAAGCTCAAATCTTGTGAAATGCTTACATTGTTTAAAAAAAAAATGGAACAAGAAAACAGACTTTGAAATCAAATCAGTGGAGAAACTGCTCCTGCTGTCGGCACTAGGGAAGTTTTCAAACTTCCTCAGGAGCCAACTGTTCAGATTCTGGAGCACTGTCAGACTCTGCTGAAATAACAGAAGAAGAATTCATTTCAAGACCCTAAACTTAAACTCTGCTGCCTACTAATTATACACGCATCTATTTGGCTGCTGGGTCAAGCACCTCTTTCTCCCCCACTACGTCCTTCATATGATTATATTTTTAAATATGTCATACTAAATCAGATGTAAATGATGTACTATACCTCAGAGATAATACTAACATTTGTGCCATTATGAAATGTTAAATAAAATATTAAATATTTGAGGGCAATGAAATGCCACTAGATCCAAAGAGGGGCATCAGCACATTGCTGTGACGAGCTGTGTGGCTGACAGTGTCATGCTCCTGCAAAACAAAATTTACCACAAAATGTGAGGAAATGTATTTCTAACTATGCTTCACTTTAATGACTGGTGACGTATTATTGAGGCCTTTGCCTATGTTTGTAGGTGCACTAGCACCTGCTTCTAGGAGTCTCTCCTGGTGCAAATGCATTTAGGAATGCTCTCTAAATCAGCAGCCCTCTTATGATAACTCATGGTTTCTAAGGTGGGAGTGGGGCAGAACTGTACTATCTTAGAAGGCATACAGGAAGGAACAATCTTACCCATTGCCACTACTGCTCCAGGCTGAGGTTTCTCCTTTATTATTTATCACTATTATTCATCACTTCTGTCCTGATTAAGTGGAGAAGAGGTTTGATTAGGCTGATCACATGTTTGGGTTTTGGTTGGAGTGGGGAATGTACTTGAGATCCACACTCCCAGCCTTTCTCTTTCATCCTGCCTGAAACATGACTGAAGCTTCTGTCAGAAATGCAGCAGGTTATCCTTGATCACTCATTTGTCTGCACAAGTGGTATGAATGAGCAGAAATGACCTCTTCTGCTAGTACTTACCATTAGCTTAGTATTCTGGGTGACAGTAGTTATGATGATGCATCTTCATTGTTTGTTATGCACTCTGAGGAACATTATTTTTGTTTCTCATTCAAATTTAAGCATATGTGGGAGCATGGAAGCCATCAAGCTGATCACACCTACTTCAGGTGTAGGAAAAAGGTCACCTTAGTGCAGGAATTCTCAATATTTTCCATACCAGTACTTCCACCAGTAACTCTACTTTTCCACACTGAGATTCTCACTCTCACCCTTACTTATTAGCATGTGATGGCACCTGACACCTCTGGCACCTCTTCTTGAGAGTCAAAAAGCCTTCATGTTGAGATTCCATTTCATGGTGACATCATGGAAAATTGCCAGATTTAATGGTCATAGTATCAGAGTTTGGACCTCTGTAGACAGGTCAAGCATTAATTGTGGCAGAGGTGGAAATGTTCCTTTCTTTTAGTTAACTTAGATGTGTTAGAAACCTAGTAATGGGATTACTAAAAATCAGGACGTTGGCTGTCTTTCATATGTCCCTGTCAGGATATGGTTTACATATGAGTTAAAGGGTGAAAGCGTCTGAGGGTTTCGGACCCCTAACTCCAGGCCAAACTCCAGTCAGAATTGTCAAGTCTTTGGCTGTCATTTAAGAATTATCCCTAAAAAGGGGCCCAGAAGAATATCAATACCACTCACTAGTTGATTGTGGTAACCTCTGAGCTACCATTGACCTTCTGTGTAATGTTATTATTACATAGATTGTGCAGAAGGCTGTTGGAGTGTTTTTGACTCTGGTGGACCTGAAGAACACTGAAGATGAAGTCTCTGGACTACATATGGTAACAGATATGCATATCTAGCAAAGGCACAATGTGTGGTTGAGATGCCCAAAATCTGACCAGAGTTAACTACCAGGCTTTGGACAGAGATGCAACCAAGCCATTCCCTGGCATCCTCAGTTACCAAGGGAGGGTGAGAGACTTTCAAGGACCAACTTCTATGGTAAACCTGAGCACACAATATAGGATACGTGGAGCCTAGTAAGTGAATAGGGAGAGGAGTTTTCAAGGCATCAAGGCATCCAGGGCATCCAGGCATCCAGGGCAGTGCACAGTACTGGATACCCAAAAAAACCTGCCCACCCGACACAAACCTCACACTTGATATCTACAAAATCATCTCCAGTAAATGCCTTCTTACTTTGGCCAGTTAGTGGATGCCCTATACAGGCCCAGTTGGATGCAAAGGAGGTCATTAAGAACCTTATCAGGCTTGGAGGCATATAGAGGATGCAAAATAGGAACAAGATTTTCTAAGCAGTTTATTTTGGGATTAATGGGAATGGAGAAGTAGCTGGTATAATGGTATTCTTTTATTTTAAAGGGTCTTAGCCATCAGTTCCCAACCTCCAGCACAACCTGATAAGTGACAACTAATATTCACTCTGAATGTCATTGTCCATTTTAGTGTGCTGCTTGTATGCTACTGAAAGGTCACCAGGTGGAACAAGAATCAAATGTCATCTATAGATTCAATGTACAGACAATGTTTAGTTTTCCTCAATAGCAAACTCTTGAAATGTTGAAAGTAGAATTAATTATGAATTTGGTTGCTCATGTAGAATAATCTGCTTTTAAAAAAACCAAGTGTTGCAATTTCCTGAAAGGCAGAAACATCTGCTGGGGAGCAAGGATTCTATACATCTTGGTAGAATACAGCAACCTGAGATTTCAGTGCTGATCAGCTCTGTTCTCAGTAGCATGTAACACTGCAATTCACTGGCATTATAAACACTGTAAGAATTTCATTACTTCAGGGAGAGGTACCAAGCACAGTGTTCAGGTAGGATGAATGTGAATTCAGAGAGCTAATGTCAAAGCACATTAACATAAAAAGGGGGAAACATGCCTCTTCAGCATGAATGCTCATGCATACATAGATCTCAGAAGGATTCTTTTCAAGAAACAGATGGAAGTGTGCATATTTCTCAAAATGAAAGGTGAAGAAATAGGAAATCGCCTGCAGAGAACAAGTCAATCCATATTGTTCACCAGTAACTTATCACTCATGTACAGGAGGAAAAAAATAATTTTAAAAAATCAGTTTGTGAAGTCAGAAGTTATTGCAAAAATATATTTTTCCATTTGACATTCAGCTTGCTTATTTCATCCATAAAAAGAGGATTAAGAGCAACATAATACAGGAGAGAAACCCTGCCTGACTTTATTTGTTGTGATAAAAATAATACTGACAACACTGAAGTATTCAGAAAATGTATCACGCCACAAAATTAGGGACAGAGGTTTTTTTAAAAAAATAACAACAACACTGAACACCTTGGGAAATTTGCAACTAGATAAGTATACAAATGCTATATTTGACCCTCATTGCCACCAAACATTCAATTAAACTCTTCATGTAGGTGCGTTGGTATCATTTATGTTTGGATGTATAAGGTTATACTTGGTCATATGTTTATTTGGTTATTTCACACATGATCCCAAAAAGCAAGCCCCTTTAAAGACCTTTATGTTATGACTTCTGACAATAAGCATCTTGCTTATTGCTATGTCGATGTTTTACAGGGTGGGCTTGAATAATAATAAAATCTCAATCACTTAAGTTAGAGGACCAGATTCTAATTTGTGACCAAACAATCTAGAGAAAATGTGTTTTGACTGTACATCGAGTGCTTCCTAGATAAGAAAAAAGGATAGGCACTATATTTAAAGCTGAATTCAGCTAGACGTTTTGATAAAATTGTCAAACGTGGTCAAAGAGATCTAGGGTCAGAATCCCTGGCCTAACATCGGGTAATAGCATATGACTTGAAATAGCACAGTGCTGTCATCACAAACTGATTCGGACTGACCATGGAACAAAAGTTGACGTGGCTGAGCCAGGGGGGAGGGGCGGGGACGTGGGGAGCCACACAAATGTGCGGCTGGCCCCAGCCCTGCACTGCATCCAGCAGCCTGCCCCCATAACGGGCTGCCGTGGGGGCCCATCATGGGGGCCACTCCAGACTGGGTTGGAAACAGGCGGCTATCCCACAGCGGGCTGTCCACAGGCAGATAGCCTGCTTCAACCTGGTTGGGCAGGCCTTCTCCAGGGCATGTTGGAGGTCTCTCAGGATGACAGCCCGAGCTAGCCACCATCATGGCCAGGAGAACTCCATGGCCAACATATGGGGGGCCTCCAACAAACATGATGGTGGCCTCTGAACTATAGCAGGTCCAACCGGGCCACCATCTTGTTTGTTAACACCCATCATATCTTCTGCATCACTGCTTCTGAGCTACAGGTGTGGAAACCCCCAGTAGAAGGTTATTTACAGTAGCCAGCAGGCAGAGAGCTGGCACAAGTGGCACCTACTTCACCACCCTGACCCTGTAGCCTCTAAACAATTGTGCCTGCTAACTCACTTTAAATTTCCCTATCTTCTTATGAGCAGGGGTTTAAAACAAGGATAAAGGTGCATAGTAACCTCTCCAAACAAGAGGGGAAATGGAGAAGACGTCTTTTAATATAGTGGGGGTGGAAATTGCTCATCTCTATTAGAAGCAGCGGAATTATCTCTCTCCAGGAGTTCTACAGTGTCACAAAAAACCTCAACGCTCCCTTCTTTGGATTTCCCTCTAAACATCTCTGCCTCACTGACTGCTTGACAGTTCTGCAAGTTCCCAACCAGGAAGATACAGGGAAGGAAAAAGAGGTATTTAAGTCACAGTTCTCCCTACTCATGGGAAGAAGGGGGGAGGGAGTAGATTTAAGTAATAATTAATAATAATTTTATTTATATAGCACCTCCTTGCCTTACATGGCACTCAGAGCACTTCACATACAGTTAAAAACCATATAAACAATTTAAAACAATTTAATAATTTTAAACAATTTATAAAACAATTCTTAAAAAATTAAAAATGGGGCAGAAAAAAGGGAAGACAAAGTACATTGAGGGGCCCAGCCATGGATCCCAAAACCACCTGGAGAATAAATACGTTTTTAGGTGCTTTTTAAAGGTAAGGAAGGAGTAACTGAGATAAAAATCGGAGGGAGCGAGTTCCACATTGAGGGGCTTGCCACAGCAAAAGCTGATTGCCTGCTGGTTTCAGATGTGATGGCAGAAACCACAAACAATGGGTGGTTCCTGAGCACAGATACCCAATAGTGTGAGGATTACAGATTATCACAGGCGTGAGATTATCATCTCACACCTCGACTACTGTAACTCCTCCTTGCTGGCCTTCCCCACTCTCACCTTTCTTCCCTCATCTCTGTTCAAAACTCTGCT
>QEPC01003681.1:2266118-2371218 GCA_003113815.1 Sphenodon punctatus
TATACTGTAACCAAGCCAAGAACATGTACCTGAGTTCTCGCATCCTCATGATTGTTGCATCCCTTGTCTCTCCCTCTGTTCCCCCTTCCCTGTCTCCCCTCCCCCTGTCTTTTAGATTGTAAGCTCTTGGGCAGGGACCGTGTCTATCTTATTCTCTGTAGAGTGCCAGGTACATCGCTGATGCTATATAAATGCTTATAATAAAATAATAATAATAATAATAATAATAATAAATAAGTAGGTCTCAAATGTAGCCATGGTCTAAACACTTCAGGGCCCTAAAAACCAGCAGTACAATCTTAAACTCAATCTGTTGCTCCACAGGCAGCCAATGCAGAGAACACAGGGTGGGCATAGTATGATGGCTGCCCAGAGTAGTAAGCAGCCGTGCTGCCGCATTCTGAACAAGCTGCAAGTAAGGGATAAGTACTGCCAGCAGCCTGGAGAAGAGGGAGTTACAATAGTCAAGCCTCAAGTCACCAGGGCATGGATTAATGTGGAAAGGTCAGCCTGTGATAAGTAAGGGCATAGTTAGTTACACAAATTGCATAGTTCAGCATTTCTGAACCACCTCTGATACCTGGGCTGTCATGGACAAAGCATGGTCAAAAATGATGCCCAAGTTCTTTATCTGACCCACACTACCACTACCTGGATCCCAGCCACATTCAGAGGCCTGAGATTGGCACAGGAATCCTCCTATTGGCTGCTCCTTCCCACCAACATCATCTCAGTCTTCCCTGGATTGAGCATGAGGTTGCTCCAATGCATCCAGGTGGCTACGTCATTCAGGCATTTCTCCAAGGCAGGTGCTGAGTTGGCAGGGCTCACAGGGCAAGAGGTATACAGTTGTGTATCCAGCTTGACCAGTTGCCTGCCTTGGACTGACCCCTCCGGCTTGACCCTCTGCTTGACTATAAACACCTTCTGGATTGTTCTTTGGTTCTGATGTTTACCTAGTATTGATGCTGCTGGAACTCCTGTCTGCACCTGATCCTATTGCCATTTGGCCCTGATTCCAAGAGATTTATTTATTTATTTATTTATTGAGATGCCTGACAGTTTGCTCCACTTCCTCTTGAGCCCCACTCCAGATTAGGGGCTCACGGTAACAGGATCAGGCCAGGATTGCAGTGACTTCCATATCTCTCCGGAAGGTGAGAGATGGCTTCTTCTGATTACAGGTCCAGGTAACTACTTTACAGGGGGGAGACTGACTCCACCTTGTTGGATCTGCAGTCCCAACTTGCTGCTCTCAAAGAGGTCAATGTGAACCTGAAGGCACGTTTGGATACACTATAAAACCAGGATCGAGTCTTCTTATTAACATCATCAGGGAGCATGAAAGAGCCAAAGGTTCCCCTTCCTGACAAGTTTTTTGGGGGACCCTCAGGAATACCGGGGATTCTTGAATCATTGTTGGTTCCTGTTCATTCTGCCACACCAAACCTACAGCACTGGCAGGCCCAAGGTGGTACTTATTAGCCTGTTGGCCGGTCCTGTACTGGCATGGGCTTCCACCCTGTTAGATAGTTCCAGCCCCATTTTGGATCAACACAAACAGATCCTGCAAGCTATGGATGTATTATATTGTGACCCCCATCATTCCAGGATTGCAGAAACCACCTTGTAAGACCTCTGCCAGAAACATGGGACGTTCGCTTGCTATGTAGCAGAATTCCGGCAACTAGTGGTGAACACTTGGAATGATGGGGCTCAGCTCTACCATTTTCAGCATGGCTTAGATGACAGCATTAAAGATGAGTGGCCTGGGTGGATACAGCAGCACAGTTCAATGAGTTTATCGCCCTCTGTCTGAGGTTTGATCAGAGACTGAGGGAGCACTGCCAAGAACATCAGGGAGAGCTCTATCCACCATCAGGGAGAGCTCTATCCACGGGACTCCCAGTGAACTGGAACCCCACAATTCCATGCAGTTGGGGGCTGCCCACTTCCATCTCCCAGATGAGAAAATAAGAAGATGGTGGGACTTGGGACTGTGCTTCTATTGTGAAGACTACAACCATCTCATTTAGACTACTACTAAATAGTCTAGACTAGAAGAGAGTAATGCGCTCTACAAGGGGTTGCCCATGCTGACAGTCCACAGGCTGCAGCTAGTGCGGAATGTGGCAGCCCATCTCCTTAAAGGGTTGGGCTGGTGTGAGCATATAACTCCGGTTTTGCATGCACTTCGCTGGTTGCCAAGTCTTCTTGGCCCAATTCAAGGTGCTGGTTTTGACCCTTAAAGCCCTACACAGTCTGGATCCCACTTATCTGCAGGACCACCGCACCCCCTGGGCCCCAGGCCAGCCTTTGTGGTATGCCAGACCTGCTCTCCTTGAGGTCCCACACTGGCAGCAGATGGCTACCTTGAGGAGGGTGTTCTTGGTGGCCACACTGTTGCTGTGGAACTCCTTCCTGGAGGAGGCCCATCCCTGCTCAGATCTACTTGCCTTTCGGTGGCTATGCAAAACTTTATTGTTCCACGAGGCATTTGGAGAGGGAGAGGGTGTGTGTGTGTGTGGGCAGGGGTGTTATGTTGCGTTATGTTTGTTTGTTTATGCTGTTTTATGATGTTTTAATATCGTTAGCTGTCACAAGCTGCCTGAGGCAGGAGGGGTGGGATATCAAATATTTTAAATAAATTTTCTTTGTCCAGAGAAACCAGTGGTTGTGAGTAGGAATTTCATACCTACTCCTTGTGTTCCTGTTGCCTGCCTGTATGTGCTCACTTGCACCCTAGTCCATCCAGTCCCTAGCACCCCAAGGCACCTATCTGCCTGGCAGCCAGCAGGCCCCAGCCAACCCACCCACCAGCAAGCTGGCCCCATTCAGCTCACCAACATTTCTGCCCAGATCCATTAGGTCCTCAGATGCAACTCAACACCCAGTCTTAGAATCTCCTGCTGATTCCGCCCAGCTACCAGTTCCAGCCCCCAGTGACCTGCAACCCTGTGATTCGTCATTGGAAGATGATGATATATCAGAGCTAGCCATGGGCACCTGTACCTCGGCCTGGGCAGAGACACCCACCTTGGAAAACGGATTCCATTCATTCCTTCAACAACAGGGAAGAAACCATAAAAATGTACCCTTGAATACTGCCAGGCAGGGAAAGGGACCCAGAGGTGTAACGTCAGGACCCAGGCTTGAACTGCCATCCTTGCAACCCTGGACGTGGCGGCTTCAGCACCATCATTGTGGTCAGGATTGGGTCCTTTGAATCAGGCCTGCTGGCTCTGATCCAATGTCCGAATAGCCAATGGAGCTCCCCACCCACCAAGTTCTGATTGACCCGGCCTTTGGTGGGGCCTATCGGTATAAAAAGGCACATGACAGGAAGCAAAAGGCAAACAGAGCAACACTTAGGCCTCCTGTGTATCCTGCCTCCTGTTCCAGCCCCACCTTGACCTGTTTGCGTGCCTTGGACAGACCCATCCAGCTTGACGCTCTGCTTGACTCTGATCACATTCTGGATTGTTCCTTGGTTCTGATGCGTGCCTAGTCCTGATCCTGCTGGAACTCCTGTCTGATCCTGTCACCACTTGACCCTGATTCCAAGAGTCACCTGAGAGCCTTTCCCTCTTGCAATAGGCACATTTCAGTAAAGGGAAGAGCATGGCGTAGAAAACTACCTAACTTGTTGCTTGCATCACTGTTAGACACTTAAGAATATTCCATTTTCAACACTCTCAAACTCCCCCAGCATCACCCCAGCTAAAGCGGATGGGATTAAACTTCTTAGAGCATGTAATTCATGTTTTTAATCAGCTGAAGAGGGCACTGCTTAAAAAAAACAACCACACACCCACCCACAAACTATTCTTATCCCTTGCGCTAATGATGCTTCCAAAGACTGATGATGCAACAATTGAGATCTAGGGGAAGGAAATGAAACCAGAGCTCCAGCAAGACAATATTTGGAACTATAGCTGAATCAATAGCATAATTTAAAAGAATGCTGATTGGTTTGAAAATAGTGGGATGAGGATACTGTTATACCCACAGAATTTACATAAACCCTCAGTTACCATATGACAAAATATGTTGGAAACAAGACCTTTTGTTCTCAGCTTCTTTCCTTACAAACTGAATGCATGTATTATTGGATTTGCAAATTATTTTACGTTCTCTACACAGTAGATCATTAATGGAGAAAATAGTAAAATATTTTATTTGAAAAATATTTCCAAATCTGTGAAATAAACATTATGAAATTGCTTGGCCAGCTTTCCTCAAGAGGACCCGTCTTCATGCAGCATTCCCTGGAAAGCCTCACTATTTCAACACAAAGGGTGTCCTTGGCTGGCTGCCCCCAGAGCTGCTGTGGGGGTGTGCCCCCACATCTGCCCACTCCCAGCCCTGCCTGTGTCTGCTTTAGATGGACCCGGCAGTTTGTCTGGCCACGTTTTGTTTGTGCGCCCTCACCCCCACCCCGCACAATAGAGTTTCAGGCAATCACCTGATGCTCTAAGCTGGCACCCGCAACACTGGCTGTTTTCACACAAGACACTCTCCACCCACTACCCACCCACTTACTATACATGTTGCAGGGCTTCAGTGTTGTCCTATGGGTGCCCTGTAACATGCATAGTGGGTGGGAGGTGGGTGGGTAGTGGGTGGAGAGTGTCTTGTGTGAAGACATCCATTGGTGCTGTCAGTAGCCACAGTTGGTCGGGCATGGAGTTGAAGCATGGGTCCACTCAGCAGGTGGACAGGAGCTCTGCTGTAAGCCGGTGCCCTGGGTTTGGCTGGTCTACGCTACTGCCAGTGCTCCAGGATATTCTGGAGTGCCACTGGCAGAGATGTCATGCCAGCTCTGCACGTCTGGCAGAGTGCTTTTAAATGGACCAGTCAGTTCAGGGGCTGGCACAGACAGAACTGGAGCTGCCGGCCGTCTAAAAGTAGCCAAATGTTTGGTAGTTAAGAGGAGAAGTCTAGCAACTAGCAGAATTCCATATGGGTGTACTTCAGTTGGTAACAGACTGTGATCATGATCATGCAAGTATTTATGTACATGAATAATATTCAGAAGTAGAAGTTTATAACTTTTAAAGGCTCTTTTCCTTATTCTCACAGAGATTTTATCAGAAATAACACAACACTATTCTGTCTTAAAAAGAAATTGTACATGAAACTATTTTCACCTGCATTTTGGATTTTTCTGTAAAAAGAGAGGTCAGAGAATTTTTCTTTTGAATTATTAAAAACTTTGATTTGTACTAAATGTGTAAATAACAGAAGTAATGATAGCAATTCTGCAATTCTTTGTGTAGCAGTGAGTTAATTCTTAAAATATTTATTTATATATATATAAATATAAATAAGGTTCAGGGCAGCTGAGTTTGCAATACTCCAGTTTCACCTTATGATACGTTTAGAAGTCATTCAATGCTGGTTCATTAGTTACCGATCATCAGCAAAATGTTATCCAACTAAAAACAAAAATGTTATATTTCCATATTTATGCAAAAGTAGCACCATAGTTCCAAAGTCCATTGTTGCACTTCGACCAGCTTTTACTTTGCACTTCTATCATTTAATTTAACATTTGGAAGTTGTCATCAAAAGGGTAAATAGTTTAACTGAAAGAACCAAAGCACAAATCTGCCTAGCCTTTAAAAGGTTCAGTACAACAAACCTATTCCCCCGCAGGAGTAGTATACTGAAATACTCCTTCCTCTCCAGCTCTCTTTTCTCTTCCCTTGTGTCCACTTGGGAAGCAGTTAAAAATTGCCTTGATGTTTTTTTAAAAAATCAAATGGAGTGGAATGAGTTAGACTTTTAACTCTATTGTCATCAGGAGGACAAGACGGATGCTAAAAAGCCTTGGGTTTTTTTTTTAGGGCTGTGAATTTGGGTTTGGATAAAATACAAATAAACACAAAAAGTCCTTTTCAGCTTCTGTATTCGAAATACAAAACCTGCCATGTAATTTTTGGGTGTGTTATTGTGCTTTGTGCCTCTCAATTTCCACTTCTAATTTGATGTTCTTAATTATTGGTCTAGCAGTTTAAGCATCTTTCAAGTTTCATGCCATGTTGAGCTGGGGAAGTTTAGCCCCCACAATGGTAATCTCTGGGAATGGACTGTGGGTGATGTCACACAATATGTTTTCCCACTTTGGGCAGCCATATCACACTTTGGGCAATGTTATCAAGCGATGCAGTGACTTGTATGCCCAGACTATCTGGTCGTAGGAAGTGATTTGGAAACTTGGCTTGACAGTTGCAATAGGAGCTTGAGGAGCAGGGAGCAGTGACCAGGACTGGAGGAGCAGCAGCAGCAGCAGCCTGGTGCAGGCGGGCTGTGATGGGTCATTAGCTCCAGGAGCGTTTCAGCAGGCATTGCCGGGGGACGAGGAAGAGTGGACACTGCCAGGCTCATAGGCATTTCTGGCCAACCCTACATTGGGACACATGGATCACGCCAGCGCTGCGGGCTCTGACGGGTCGTGAGCTCCAGGAGTGTTTCAGCAGGCATTGCCGGGGGACGGGGAAGAGTGGACACCACCAGGCTCACAGGCATCTCCAGCCAACCCCACATTGGGATACACGGATCACACCAGCGCCCTTGTGCACGTGGCCTTAGGCGACGGCAGGGCGAAGGGCAGACCGTATCCCCAGCACCACAGGTATTGTCTTGGAACATTAAGATCGTTTGATGATCCTTCGGAGAAGTTCGGACCTTACACTTATAAGCTGATCTCTTTGGATTCCCCCTCCTGAGGTGGTTGATTTGGGATTTTGTCACTGTGATTGTTAACTTTTTACGATTCTGGACCTGGCTCAGGCTTTGCAGGCTGTGCCTGTTTCCTTGGATGAGCTCCATGGTCCCTTGGATGGGATTCGGTTTGGTGTATCTCCATTTGGTTTGGCTCAGACTGTGACTTCTGTGCACTCTATTTCCCCTGCCGGCTTAAGCTCCCTTAAGCTTTTAGGGAGGCTGGTTTCCTAAAATTTATTATTTTGCTAACTCCCCTTTTGGTTATTTCTAGTAACCATGGAACTAAGATCTCATATGGGTAAATCTGGTATTAATTTGGTAATGGAAATACAGCAGGCCAAGAAAATCGATGGAGCAATTAAATCTGAGGGTTCCATATAAGCTAAACAGACCCATTTTTTTCCTCCTGCCATTCCTGCTGGTGAAGAGAGCTTTGGTTTTAGTAACAATCCTACCCCCTCAGCTAGTAATGCTAGGGTTCTTACCCCCTCCCATACCTCTTGTGTCCCGGAGCTACTGCCCATTATAGCTGATATTAAACTATCCCTGAGCTTTCACTATAGCCATCACTTACAAATACACAACATGATACATATGTCCATAATATACATTCGTACCTACTGGCCAAACAACTATCTTTACCACAAAATGGGGAAGACATTCCCACCGCGATCAGTCTCATGAGTTGCTGCCAATACAAATTCCCAATCAGTTTACAGACCCCATGCAAATAGCAATAAATTCATATTCAAGCACTGAGTAATAGGCAAAAGGCTCCAGCAGAGCAGATTGGATCAAGCCTGATTCCATTACCCTACTGTAGCCATTTGATGTTCCTACAGGTCTGCTTGTAACTCCTTCCGTCTTTTAGATGCTAGCCAGACAAAAGTTGCCAAAGCCATTTTATCTTCTGGGTTTGACTTCAGAAGGAGCCATTTATAGCCCTGACCCAGTTTCAGGAATATCGTCCCACCAATCAGTGGTTGAATCCAGACTGACCTGAGCACGTCAAAGTAAGGGCAAGTTAACAGAAAGTGTTCAACTGTCTCGACACCCCCTAAGGAGCATGAACATATACACTTAGCATGAGCGACCCCTCTATGTCTTCCCTCCAGCACAGCCGTCCGAACCTGCTGAAAGCGGAGGAGCCTATAGTTCCTTCGAAGGTTCCGATTCATTAGATCATTTAGATATACCTCTAGGCCCCATACCAACTTTATTTGCTTTAACCATGGGGCAACCCTCCAATCCCCTAAGGCCACTAGATCTTCCTGCCGATCAGTATCTTCCAAATGTGTCTGTATTTCATTTTTAATTCCCCCGATTTATCCTACCGATAAAATAGCTGAATGAGAAGCCATGGGACTGGCACAGAACTCACAGATATCTAAGCCACACATATCCCCTGGGGCCTACATACAGCAGCTCCTCTTGGAGGCATAGGCAGGGAAGAGAATCCTCCTGTAGGGACAGCAACCTCAACCAATAATGAAAAAAAGGAAGTTTGGCGCACAGTTGGAGGGAAAGCATACCAGTCTCTGCCCTCAACACTGGACCAGGCACATCGTTGCCCACTTGGAGCATTCGGCGCAGAAACTTGTTCTGCACCCTCTCCGGGGGTTCGGTCACTGGATGAGGGATAATATTCAACCCAAAAACCACCGAGGGAAGCACCTTAGTTCGATAAACACCCAGGAATGTAGAAAATGGAACTCCCCGGGATATTCTGGCTGCCCTACCTATAGTACCAGCAATCTTGGTTGCTCTCACTGCCCGTCCCTGTATGTGTTTTGCCCAAGAGCCGTTCGATGAAAAAGTTACTCCAAGATAGGTAAATGACTGAACTATTTCGAGTGGCTGCTGACCCAACCTCTCATTTGAATGGGGCCTTGCGGCTACCCAACATCATGATATTTGACTTCTGGGAATTAACCACCAACCCATTCGATGTACAATATTCTTCCAGTTTGTAAATCAGGTGCTTCAGCCCAATCACAGTCTGTGAAATGAGGACTATATCATCTGCAAATTGCAGTATATTGAGAGGATAGTCCACGACTTTAGGAGCATGGGTGTTTTCAAACCCCATAAAGTTAACAAGATCTGCTAGATATTAAACAACAGAGGGGCTAGTACGCCCCCCTGCCTGACCCCTCTTTTGATATTAATGTTCCCACTCAGCTAATTTCTTGGGCCTGTCTTGACTCTCGCCTGAGTGTTGGAATATAATTGGCTTGGCAATAGCAGAAGCTTATCATTAATTCCCAATGTCAATAATTTGCCCCAAAGTCTAGCCCGAGGGACAGAATCAAAGGCCTTTGTGAGGTCGACAAAAGCCAAGAACAATTTGTCCCTCCTGATCTTCCGATATTTGTGAATTATATGTTGCAAGATATAACAACAATCCATTGTAGACTTCCCTTTTCCAAATCCGAACTGTTCCCGTGGTATGATTGATTGGCCTTCCACCCATTGCTCTAAGCTCTTCAATACACCTCTTGCAAAAAGCTTTCCCACCACTGACAATAAGCTTATGGGCTGGTAGCAGGCTGGATTGGATCCAAGCCCCTTCTTAAAGATAGGGACGATCCAGCTCTGCTGCCAAGAAACAGGGATCTTATTATAGACACTAATGTTGTAAAACACTTTACTTAGTATAGGCACCCACCACTGAGGAGCTGCCTGCAGCATCCCTACCATTATGTAATCCGGGCCTGTGGCTTTATTTGGTTTTAACAAAAAAATTAGCTCTACAATGGCCTCCTGGGAGAAATCTATCCCTACTCCCTGAGTGTCCGAGGTTGGTCCACCCCTATTTGCCCTCACCTGGCAAGGAACCTCTATCTCATGTGGTTCATCATAGAGTTTGCCAAAAAATTCCTCCCAGGCGGCACTTGGTACTTCGAGATTACTGATCGTTGTACGGGGTTTTATTAACCGATTCAAATTTTCCAAAATTGGTAGGTGTTTCCTGTCCGCTGAGCTACAGTCAACTTGTCCCAAATTGTATTGTAGTAGGCAGTCCTCTTGCTTTTTATTAGAAGTGCATAATCTTTTTTTACGCTCTGGTAACAAACTCCAGAGTCTGAATCAGGGTTTAAATCTCTTGCCCACCTCCTCTTAGAGGAGGCTAGCTGAGACTTCAGCCGTTTACAATCCTTGTCATACCAAGGAACTTTGTTCTGAGGGTTTGGCTTGTTGTTCTTAAGCAGGAACGCATCCTGGAAACTACCGATGATTTCCTCATAGCACTGGAGAACGATTGAGTTCTCTTGGGTAGTCAAAATTAAGGAAGTCAGCCCCTTTAGCTTGTCTGCAGTGAAGAGATCCTGTATGTGGGCAATCAGTGACACCTGGGTCAAATTCTTTTCCTTCCTAGCTAAGTCTCCCAAATTCTGGGACATCCTAATGGGGTCATCACTGATCTGGGTCTCAATATCCACCCTTAGTACCAAATGGTCACTCTCCGGCCGGACGAGTAGCGAAAAAATTTTGAACCTGGGAAAAGCCCCAGAATTGGACATAATTAGATCTACAGTACTCCTCCCCTGTGGGCCTATAAAGGTACTACCCCTCACAGGGTCCCAGAGTATATCCTCTCTAACTATTATAAGATCCAATCTATAAATAAGGGACTTCAGCTGTAATTCCATATGATTGAGACCCTCCAATGGGTTTGTATACTCAGTAGACCCATCACCATGGATTGGCCGAGCCAGGCCTACCATCAAATGGACGTTTAAGTCTCCGACCAAAACCAGGGTTGCCAGGGGGTACTGATCCTCTGCTCTGAGGATTGCTTCCTCAAGCACCTCCCAGAGATCAGAATCATAGTAAATTGAGGAAGAAGGAGGTATATAGATATTAAAGAACACCACTCAATCTGCTTGCCCCGGTCCCAATTTTAACAGTTCCTGTTGGTATTCTGGTCTCTCGGAGTGCATCACACTAAACTAATTTCCAAATTTACTAGCTATGAGGAATACCAGACCCCCAGAGGGACGGCCCATCAGGCCCCTTTTTTGGCCATTATGAAAATATGGGACAAAACCTTCAATATGCCAGGGTATCTCCCCTATAAGCCAAGTCTCCTCAAAAAGCCACACCAGTCCAGATTCCACAATTTAGATTTCAATCCTGTAATGTTCCAGGAGGCTAATCTTAGGGAACCCCGCAGAGATCCCCGGGCTGACCCAATGTCTGATTGTCTAAATCTCAATAGTCCCCCAACCTGGTATTTGGCCCTTGAGATTCCCTCCTCATTTGCTGGTCATAATATACTCGGAGCCGGGGCAATAAGAGACACCTCAGCATCCACCACCACCACATTGCTAACATCTCTATTCGTTACCAGGATTGGGGTCTGGTGCTCTGGTTTTAGTACCAGGGTCCCCTCCATGGGAGACCCTTGTTCTGAAGCATCCAAGACCCTTAGCTCTGTAAGAAATTCCGGGTTATTCAGGGGTTTGTACAAAAGGCCAGAGGGACCCAGAGAGGGTGCCTTATAATCTAGCTCTGCTGACTGTATACATTCTCTTATACACTTCAATCTGGTTAAGAGGTTACCTTGGTCAACTACAGACATTTTCTGGATTAATTCCCCTATATCTCCTACTTCACCCAACTCCCCATCCCCTGCCAAAAAAGATTCCAGTCTATAGCCAAGTGACTGGTTTTGGGTATACTGGTTCCCTTGTTCCTTAACCAGGATATTTCCTCCCGAACCAGTATTGCTGGGCCTCATTTGCCAATTCACTCCCCCCCCAACCACCCCAAAATTGGGGGTCCCTTCCCCCTGAAAAGGATAATGGGTCTTGCCCGAAGTCCATAAGCTCAGTCTGGGGCAGCAAAACCTTACAGGGTATTGGAAGCACATTACTCTCTGGGCGATTCGGGGATCCAGTCCTGCCCTGGGATAGATCCTCTGGTTGAGACCCTAGTTGGTCCTTGTGCTCTGCTTCCAACAACTGGCGTTGTCCTACCTTCCCCTCCCACACAAGTCCTAGTGTCATGATACACCTTCCTTCTTGTACCTACAAAAGTGCGATTTGGGGAAGAGATAGAGGCATGGTTATAATTGGCATCGCTAAATTCCCTTTGTAGCATAGGCTCATAGGTCAGTACTCGATCAATAGAAATCCCCCTACCTTTGAGCAACTTCCTAGCCCTAAAAATGGGTCTAACCCAGGAGGCATTGGTGAACTGCAGGTGTAACCTAGCCACCTTATCCCAGCAGGGAGGTAAATAATCCTTTCAATGTTTGCCCTTTTAACCATTCTTCCCAAAAAATAAGGTAGATTTGCTGTCACATCTTCCTGCCTCCCCCAATTATGGATTACCCCATCATGGTCCAGGTCAATAAACACATATACCTCTTTGGCCTGAATCCCCACAAAACGCCTTGGCCGAGGCTGCCAAAATGCCCTCCTTTTCCTCACATTTCCACTTAATGGGGACAGCTGGCGAACATAATTACCATCCAACAGCTTTTGGTCTGTCTCTTAAATCATCCAGCTTTGCCAAAGTCTCTTGGAGCTGGATTTTGACTTTAGCCACCAAGTTGGCCAGAGCTGAAATGCTCGCAAAGAAAGCCTCCACAGTCCTAGCGATCAAGTTGACCTGGCGAGATGTACAGTCCTCCATGATATATTCTCCTCTCTTCTGCGGGGGGGTCTCCTTCCTAGAAATCGATGGTTTAGTCGTATCTATCAGCAACTTAAAAGACCCATCTGAATCCTCCACTGGGTCCACTGAACACGCGCACTGGTTGTAAGTTGAAGGAAGGGGCGGAGTACCTGGCTGGGATAAACTATCCTTCCGCCTAAATTTCAAGGGAAGGTCCTCTTCTGAAGAGGAGAAGGAAGCTTGGCACCCCCTCTTCCTCTCCATCATGGAAAAATAGGTCCCAGCACCACATGTAAGATAACCCCCTGGCCACACCTGGCCAGCGCCTAAAGGTCGTGTGCACAAGGGCGCGCTCTTGCACGTGCGGCCCACAGGTGTGTGCCTGCGGCACAGCCATAGGCAGTGGCTTGGGTTTTAAATGTCCCGCCCTGGGGGTCAGGTCAGCTGATCCAATCGGAGGCCTGCATTCATGGAGTTACCTGCCAATACTGGGCAAAGTTAAACAGCAGGACTGGTCCCTCCAATAAACAGATCACTCTCACTCCCACTCAGCAGGCAGGGCGTCTAAACTTGGGGCAGCTGCATGCTGCGGCACCTGTCCCAGTTCCTGCACTCTCCCCACAGCTCCAAGATCAGCGCGGCCGAGATCAGCAGTTTGGGTTTTAAATGTCCCGCCCGGGGGGTCAGGCCATCTGATCCAATCGGCGACTGCATTCATGGAGATACCTGCTGACACTGGTACAAACAGCTCCTCCCCATGTGCTGATCAGAAGGTTGCTACCTTGTAAAAAAGGTTTTTCGAGATGACTCCCAACATTCTCACAAATGGGTTGTGCATGCTCACCCTGTTCAAATAATAGACTGCATGATGGTCTCAAGCTCCTCTAGTATAAAAAGCACTCTCCCCCTCTGAATGACAGGTCCTTTCAACCCTTTCTAGAAATATAAGAAAAGAATTCCATGCGGGGCTGCAAGGGTGGGTGTTGTGAGAATGTTTGGAGCCATCTCAAACAACCTTGTTTACAAGGTAGCAACCTTCTGTTCTTTTTTGAGTGGCTCCTCACATGATATTTTTACATGGCTCTGCCGGGTGGGGAGTCTGTGGGCGTGCCAGTGCATGGGTGGGGCATGCACATGGCTGCACACGCACATGGCTGCACACGTATCCCCACTCACCCACCACTCATCCACACCCACACAGTAACCACCATTTCCCCCAGTTGCTCCATGCGTGGGGATGAGTGGAGGGGGTGAGTGTTAGGTGGACGCGCACGTACCCTCACTCACCATGGGTGCGTGCACCGCGTTGTTCACATGGGGCTCCCCCACCCATGAACACACAGAAATCTGTGTGTTCATGGCTGGGAGGAGAGGCCTGTGTAAAAAGAGCCACATTCTCACAACTGTCTTACTTATACTATCTTAGGTAGGAATTTAGGATGTAAAGCAATATCTATTCTGTCTTGGAAAATAAATCTGCAAGGTTCTGAGATTATTATGGCTGCTATTTCATTAACTCTTCTTAATGAAGTTATTGTTAACAGGAATACTGTCTTTAAACCCGCACCCCATAACCAGTTCATTTGTGCCCCCATATAATCAATTCACGCTGCCCCGTGGGCACAAATTAAATGGTTATGGGTGGGGGCAGCATGAATTGATTATATGGGGGCGGGGGTGCAAATGAACTGGTTATGGGGTGGGGGCAGCATGAACTGATTATGGGGGCACAACTGAAGTGGCTATATGTCTCTTTTCATGGCATAATGCGCTTAATAAGCTAGCTGCATTTTGGGTGTCTTGTGCGTGTGATAGCAGCACCTCTGGACTGGTCACACTGCATGTATGCACAAGGCACAGGCGACACCGGCAGCAAGAAGCAACAGGCCCTGGAGGCCAGACTGGTTAAGCTCACTCCCTCCTCCAGTAAGGCAGTGGACGCAGTCAGTCTCTCTGTGCCTGCCTCACTGCTCACTTGGCTGCCCCTGCAGTGGAACCACTCCTGGGAAGTGGTGGTAGACACTCGGCTGGGGAGAGGGGGGAAGCTTTCGGAGCCCATGCTTCTCCATGGTTGCTAGTTGTGGAGAATGGGAATCCTTCCTGTCCAGAGGGAGTAAGTTTTATGTAAATTTATACATTTGCATAATTAGGTGGGACCTAATTATGCAAATTAGGCCCCGCACCAAGACTTCGCACATGGCCTCACAAACCCTGGGGCCGGCCCTGCAGACAGGAACTAGATTTGGGCACACGATTCAAAGAAATGGAGGCTAGATTAGCTCAATCTAGTGATCTTCTGTTCTCTATGAAAGTTTTGTTGGGGGGCCTTTGGTTGGAGTTTAATAACACATTCTCCAACTCGCCCTTCCATTTCTCTGAGAAAAATTGAGGGGATGTGATGCTACCACCCAGACTATACGTATTTCTGCGCCCCCCCAAGGTATCTCTTTTAACCAGCCCAGTCTGAGTACACTTCCTGTTAAGACTAGAGCTTCATTATTTAACAACTCTGCACTAGGGGAGGGTGTCCTACCCCCTAAGCTAATTATTCCAACAAGCAGTGCCGCACCGGAAGCCTCTCGGAGATCCTTTTGTAGTAAGGTGGCTCCAGGGAGCCTTCAGCAAGCTGCTCCCAAGCCTATTTCAACCAAAGGCCCAGGGAGGTCTGTCCCACCCAAAATCTGGCCTCAGGAAACTAAGGCTCACTGGGCCCCCACTATGCTTTTTCATTTGAACAAAAAGAAGTCATTTAGATTCCTGAGGACTTTAGAGTGGGATATGAATCCTTTGTTAGACTTTATTTTTGCGACTTTGGGGCTGGATATTAATATTTGTGATGTTCTCACCATTCTGCCCCTTCTGGATAGAGGCCGGTTTCAGAGGTTTGAATTAGTATTTAGTTCTCAGTCAATAACTAACAAACTGTGGGCAGCTAGGGGGCATTTAAAAGCTTCTGGGATCTTTATCCAGAGAGTTGAAAACTCCTTGGCTTGTGCCATCTTTCAATCTTCCTTTGCCAATCCCCCCTGACCGGAGGCCACTGCTATTAGTCCCCATGGGGAGAGGCTGTGTTCCCCTTGCCAGGAGTTTGAGTCACTTTCAGGTTTGGAAACTTTGGCTATCACAGGATTTAGGGATAGGCATGGTTCTGACCAGCCAATAGAGCAAGGGGTTTTAATCCCTATAGGGGATTAGCCTATAGGGGCTAATCCCCTGCACAGCCCAGTCTTAGGAGGGGAGCGTCTTCTCCCCGACCCCACAGTCATGGAATCAATGTTATTGCCTAATATTGCCCCTCTCCAGCCAGCATCCCCACCTTTAGAGGTGGTGTTATCCTGGCAAAACCCTAGTAAAGCTGTAGCTCTCCCTTCAGCTTGCTGTGTAGTGAAGGGATCTAGAAATCCATTGCATATCACATGACAGCCGAAACCTGACCAATTATCTTGTCTGTCATGGAATATAGAGGGTTTAAGATCGAAATTGGCAGACAAAGACTTGGTGGATTTTATCACCAGCCATGACATTGTATGTTTTCAAGAAACATGGTTAGCACCGGGTGAAGAGGAATCACTCTTTTTTGACCGTTTCCAGGTGTTTGCTACTCCGAGGTCCAAAGCATCGATGAAGGGACGATTATCTGGGGGAGTAGTCACTTTGCTGGCTAGCAGTTTACAAGCTAGCTTCAGTCAGATTTCAGTTAAGTTGCGTAACTATTTAGTCCTCCAGGTTACATGCCTGGATTTCGATCCCCTTCTTGTAGTTAATATTTATTTGCCGCCAGCATCCTCCCCTTGTTATTCCCCTGCTCTCTGGGAATCCTTCAGTGAGATATTGGATAGTTTAGGTCAGAATTACCCCAATGCCACTATAATTATTATGGGGGACCTCAATGCTCAAGTAGGAGATCAACTTGATGAGGATGAGGACTTGCAATTGCATGCGTTTTTGAAAATTCCGTCTTGGGCATCGATGGACCCATCACAGAATGGCCATGGGAAAAGGCTGATACAACTCATCCACAAGCAGGGTCTTTTTGATTGTGAATGGCAGGACTTTTTCAGATCCGTTTGGCCATGTTACATTCGATTCCATACTTGGTACCAGCTTAATTGATTATGTGATTGTCCCTCTCTTTGACTTCTCGCTTATTAAAGATCTTGAGGTCATGATTAGATCAGAAAGGAATTATCTCCCACTCCATTTGGAGCTGGCTATCCCTCTTCCTCACAGACACGCTGGCCCTGGAGGTCCATTCTCCCCTTTAGTTTACTATTCAGTTAAATGGAACCCCCTTGTATCAACTCAGGTGACAATATTCCTTAATTCCTCCAAGCTCTTGTCAATTCATGATTTGCTTATAGCAGCTAGAGACTGTACAGAAGTATATGCTCTGTTTCACAGTGTTATTGACCGACTTCTACCATAAATCACTAGGAAGCTGGGTGCCCACCAGGGGCAAAGACAGTCTAGTCCCAAAAATATCTGGTATGATTCTGAATGCAAAATTGCCAAAGCTGCTTTATCTAAAATCAGAAGGGCCTGGAGTCGATTCCACCTGAGTTCTGACTGGGAATTATATGTGGCGAAAAGAAGGGAGTATTTTAAGTTCCTTAGGGCCAAGAGACTTAGTAAATTAGCCCATATTTGGGCAGAACTGGAGGTAGCTGCCAGGATGTGGGATTCATGTAAGTTTTGGAAATTAATCAACTGCTGGTACCGGAAAGGGAGGACCGTCGGCCACCCTCGAGTTGGGGACAAGTGATGAGTTGCTTTCTATGAGGAACTTTATCAGGATTCCTCTGTTGGGGTAGACCGTAGGGATTTGGCCTCTGTCTCTGAGATTGCTCCCATCAGTAAGGAACAGGGATATATATAATTTTATTAACAAACTCCATTATTGAAAAGCTCCAGGGGCAGATGCTATCCAGCCAGAATTGTTCAAAGACAATCCTGGCTGGTGGATTCCGGTACTTACCAAGTTTTTCTCGGCTATAAATGTAAGTCAAATTATTCCGAGCTTTTGGACTATGGCAATTATAATCCCAATTTTTAAGTAAGAAGATCCGATGGATCCGGCCTGTTATAGGCCTGTTAGCCTCCTATCGTTTTGGGGCAAATTGTATTCCAGAAAGTTGCTCACGTCGTTGGAAGATTGGGCTTCTTCACGTTCTTTATTAGCGGAGGAACAGGCTGGATTTTGATCAGGAAGGGCCACATTAGGTAATCGCTTTATTTGATCACATTTAATTGAGAAATATGTGCAGATAAGGAAGGCAAAGCTGTACGTAGCCTTTATTGATCTGGCGAAAGCCTTTGATTCTGTAGCATGGGATCTTCTTTGGCAGAAGCTTTTAAATCTGGGGATTTTCCCACACCTGCTAGCCTTAATAAAACATCTCCATAATGATACAACAGCTGTAATCAGGGTGGGCAATGAGGGTAGAACTACTGGACCATTTTCGATTTACTGGGGCATTAGGCAGGGTTGTCTTCTGGCTCCGCTGTTATTCAACCTTTTCATAAATGATTTGGTGCAACTGGTTGAGGCCAATCACTCTACACCACCCAGGATAATGAATAGGCCAATCTCATTATTACTTTATGCTGACGATATTGTGCTATTTTCTCAAATGAAGCAGGGCCTGCAGCAGTGTCTTGACTCTGAATTTTTTCTGTTTGTCTAATTCACTGTGGGTCAACATTAATAAATCCAAAATAATCTCGTTTGGTGCCCCTCATATCAAGTATAGATGGACGATCGGTCACCAAGAAGTAACACAGACATCCCAATATACATAACTGGGTGTTGTTTTTTCAGCCTCCCGCTCTTGGTGGGCCACCAGGGAATTTTGGCTATCTAAGGCAATGCAGACAACAGCTGGTATCTTAAAAACGTTTCGTGTCTCACCTTTGGCCTCGATGGTACATGTTCTTAACATCTTTAAGGCCCAGGTTCTTCCTCAATTGCTTTATGGCACTGAAATAATGTTCTTTAGTGATCTGCTCAGATTGGAGCTGCCCCCAAACCACTTTCTCAGGAGTATTCTGAGGGCCCCCAGTGCAACGCCACTGCCTATTGCTGTGCCTTGAAACGGGCTCAGTAGCAGTGGAAGATCAAGCTAAATTAAGAACCCTTTTCTTCTGACATAGATTACATCATGCCAAGGCAGATTCTCTGGTGAATAATTGCTATAGTGAGCAATGTTTGCACTGAGGGAGCTTACAATATAAATCGTGGAGTGCGATTAGAGAATTGTCTCAGAGCCTAGCTTTTTCAATGGACCTGGTTGTGTTTCCGCCCGATAAATTGGAGATCAGGAAGACATTACGTAAATGGGCCTTGAACCACAACCTTGTGGAGATCCAGGGAAATAGGATAGCGCCTCTATATCCTCAGCTGAAGCGTTCTGGCATACTTGAACCTTACCTCACATATTTACAGGATCCTAAAATCAGGAGAATGGTGACTTTCCTCCGTTTCAATCTTTTCAAGACTGCAGTGGTTATGGGTAGGAGAGAGCAGGTAGAAAGGGCCAAAGCCTAAAGGGCATCAAATACTTAGCTCAGTTAGCTATTTGAATTGGACCAGGTGCACCTTGTCCCATTGTGCTCTCTGCTGAGGGCGATTATTATGGCTTTATATATTGGTTACTTCTGTCAATTTTGAGATCTGGTTCTATGCCATATTTAGCCTGATATTATTGACACTTGACAGTATTGTTAGTAAATTTCTTTTACATGTTTTATTTGTAATTCTTTCATTTTATATTTGTTTTATTTATTCTAATTCTAGATTGTAAGTTGGTATAGCATCATTGCTCGACACAATAAAGATATTTGATTTTGAGGTGACTTGTATGCCCAGCAGCTGCCAGATGTTCACCCTGCGGCGGGGCAAGAAGCCAGCTACTACATGATGTGTCCTCAAAAAAAGGCCAAAGAGGCAGCATGTAGTAAGGTTGCCCAAAGTGGGATAAGGCTGCCCAAAGGGTGTTTTTAGATGGACGGGATGTTCCGATGCTAGCCGCGCCAGCCTGCTTCACCCCGCAGGTGGCCCATCCATTTAAAGGCGACCCACACAGCTCTTGGGCAGCCCTGCTAGTGGTGCTCCGGAACAACTTGGAGCGCCAGTGGCTGAATGGGCCAGCCAAACCCAGGGCATCGGCCCGAATCGGAGCATCAGTATCTGCCCTGCAGTGGAAGGTAGCATGGACTGTATTCCATATTCCTTCCCCTAGTCTCAAAGTGTTGTGTAACTGAATCCTTCTAAATGTGAGCCCAGATGCAGTTATCCTTGCCTTGTCACATTGATAGTGAGCTGCTACAATGGCAGTCTCCTGAGTTATTTGGAAACTGAAACTGGTGTAGAATGTTGCTTATCATGCAATGTTTTTTGCTACAAGCATATAAACAATGGTGTTACATTAGTTGCCTTGGCTGCCAATTAGTTTCTGTGTAGAAATTAATGATAACCTTTAAAGCAGTGGTTCCAAACTTTATTCCCGTGTGACCTCATTTTGAAAATTAAATATAATCCCATGACCTCCAACAGCAACAGAGACATGGAAGGTATATGAAACATCAATCAGGATGGCAACCTTATCACAGATGGCATGACCCCACTTGGGATTTTCACTTATAGTTTGGGAAGCTGTGCTTTAAAGCCCTGAAAGGTTTGCAATTAGGCTGGCTAAGAAACTCTCTCTCTCTTACTGTCCTACTGAAGATTCTGCAGGTCAGAGTTCTAAACAGGGTTGAGACAAATGTGTTTTTTGTGGTCATTTCACAAATTTCCATATTTGTTTCAATAAAAAAATATCAAAAGCCATTTTTAGTATCACAATAGAATTCACATCTTCATTTAGCTATTAACATTTTTAGGCTCAAGAGGAAAGACAAAAACCTTTTCTCTGAGAGGTAACCCAGCAAACATCCAGAAGTATGCACAGATGTATCTACCATGGCTACTGCTCTGTGCAAAGCTTCACCCTAATGACTGCTGACACCAGCTATATTATGGTGACATGCAATCAAACTGGCCCACAATGGGTGTTTTCAGACATGACGGGGCCAATTGGCCCCGCCACGAAAACAATAAAGTCATCCCCCGCCGGGACGACCCCGTCACACCCTAACAGACATGCCGGGGTCGTCCCAGCAGGGAATTGGGGAGGGGGCAGGGCCGCACGGCACAACGTGCGGCTGCACAGCCCCGCCCCTTCCATGCTCCCTGCCGCCCGCCCTCTGGGGAGACGGGCGGGCGGCGGGGCCAATGTGGTCGCAGCATCTGGCCGAATCAGCCACGGCCCGGAATCCCACCGGTGCTTCCGGGCCGTGGCAACTGACCAGACGTTACTTTTCTTTGATCCCCGCCGGGGATCACTTTCACCATGCTTCCCGGGGAAATGGTGTGGCTAGCCCGGGAAACATGGTTGAAACTGACCCCATGTGGGGATTGAGCATGGCGAACATCTGGCGGCCGGCAAACAGACGTGCAAGTCACAGTGACCACAGGTGGGTATTCATCGTTGTTCACTGTGATCTCGTAACGTCTGAAAATACCCAGAGTTAAAGTTGATGTGCAAATTTTGCTTCCAATAAGTCATCAAAGTCTGCAAGAAGGAGAAAGCTGTCTATTGATATCTGCTCAAGAGCAATGAGAACTGTGAGAAGAGTGCTGATGAGTGATGGTGTAGGAGAACCAAAATACTCCAGAATTGTGGCTGACTAGTCATGGCAGAGACATAGGACATTTTAAAACAAGACATGCCCACGCAGGTCCACCCATCTCCCACCCACCTGAGCACCCATATGAAGGTGGCATTGGTGGGCACACACACCGCCTGCACATGTTCATGCATGGAGCTTTAGGGAAAACTCTGGGATTCTCCATGCAAGGGCAGGAGTGGGAGGTGCATGAGTAGGGGTACCCACCCAGTGCATACCCATCCCAGGCCATTTAAATCCCCCCCTCCACCACGTACACACTCAAACTGTATGTCAGCAATCCACATGATGCACACGGACCTGACCCTCCAGTCGTGCCCATTTTAAAATGACCACAGTTCAGAAACACTTAAGCCAACTTGACTGGGACCACCAATAACATAGTTGATGTCAGCATTGCTTTGCAGAGAGTAAATACTAAGATACAGAGGTCTGTATGCTTTCAGCTAGTTGCTGAGGTAATGTCAGGATGCCGGATTTGAACTGATGCCCTTAAGGTGGTGGCTGACTTGGCAGTGCCACCAGCTCACTATGGCTAGGGCCCAGGGGTAGCACTGAAGGCTTTCCCCAGTGCCAGTCAGGCCACACCCCTGCTTCAGCATTGTTCCATGGCCCCAGCTTAATGGCCAGGCTGTTGGTCTGTATGTAAGGCCAGCCTGAAGCCATAGGAAGCTGGGTGGGTCACCAGTCAACCTCCCGATGTCTTCTTGGATCCCAATTACCCTCTTGTCTCCAGCTCACCTCCTTGGTTCCAATGTGTTTCCTCAGTCTGCCTGCTTACCTATCTCCCTGTGCAGCTTGGCTTCTGCTTTGATGGTGGCTCGGTGTCTGCTATGATGCATAAGATGTGTGAATCCCCTAAGAGCCAGCTGTGCAACTAATTAAGAGCCCACTGGCCACCTATCTGTCTGACCCTGCCCGTCCAGCCTGTTTTGTCCATCTGTCTGTCCAGCTTCTTGGTCTGTGCACTAGTCCCACCCCCCATTGATGCCCTTAACTCTTGGACCGTTGGCACCTGATCCTGCATCAACACACCTAGACTCTGGACCTGATCAAGCATAACACTCTGGACCCCAATACTGCCATGACTCTCTTTGGCGGAGCCAGGTTCCTGAGAGGTGTATCTCTGATGAAAGGGCTTTGTCTTCTCATATTCAAAAAATATCTAAACCTAACTGGAGGAGTCTGCACTAGAACTTCCTAAATGCTGAGGGCTGAAGCAATGTAAATGAGTATTTGGAACTGTGCAAATTAGGGCTGAAACAAGAAGCAATTATCTTCTTATGAAAATATCACAAGAATTGAGAATTGTCACTGAGATCTTGGTACAATCTCGACAAGAGACCAAAATGTCGGTTGAGACATTTTTCTCAAAATACCATTTACCAAAATTTACTGTTTAACGTATACTGATTTACCACGTACTGCCTTCAACCCAGTAATATGCATGCGCAAATGCAAAATGCCACTTCGTGCATGCACATCACCAGGATGAAGGTGGTACACAGTAAATGGTACGTGGTAAATTGGTAAATTCTGGTAAAAGGTAAATGACATATGGCAAATTGTATGTTGAGAAAAAATTCTCGACCAAGAAATAGAGAATCTGTATTTTTCTCGATTATCGTTTCTTGCTTAAAATGAGTTGAGAACCGTGATTCCTGACAAGAACCAACAAAAACTTGAGATTGAGTTTCAGTCTTAGTACAAATATACAAAATTTGTCAAGTTTGATATTTGCATTTGATATTTGTTTCAATCATAGCTGTACTCTGGAATTCTCTCTTCACACTCAAGCCAAGCATCCCAAATACATTACTTTCTATTTCATCTCTTTCACAGGCGTTTGTAGAGAAAGGGTGATAAATCTTCTGTGCGAGCATGAGTCTTACTGAAATGAGTGAGGCTCACATGGATGCTAAGGTAGAGTACCAGTGCTAAACAGTGGACTGCTAGTTAAAATAGCATTTTATGCTTGAACCAAGACTGATTTTGAATTCTTGAGGATCAAGTTGAGAAGCTCATGTCTGTTACTAATGAGTACAGGAAAAGGGGTTTGTTATTTGCATCTTCTTTCAGAAAGTGCTTGTGCTAAGCTTCTCCACAGCTTCATATATACCATTCTAAGGCTGTTTTTAGACGAGACATAAAAATGGAAGTCCACCCACCCCCCACACATCCAGATGCCCATCAGAAAGCTGCATGGGGGGCACACACTCCTGTGACCCATGCACCACCCACTCATGCCCATGCACGGAGCACTAGGGAAATATCTGGGATGCTCCATGCAGGGTCAGCCTAAACTGTGTGTGGGTAAAGGCGCACGCCCATCGCACACCACTCCCTGATCCATTTAATTCCCCTCCCACTCACCGGACCTGTGTAGACACGCCACACAGTGCACTCAGATCCCCCCTAGCCGTGCCTGTTTAAAAATGGTCTAAGTGGTGTTTTATCTGTGTGTGCAAAGCATTCTGAATATTCTGAGACAGCAAGAGACGGAGGCAGAAGTCTCAGAGGCTGTTTTTAAACAGGTCTGGCTGGGGGTGGGGGTGGGCCCATGTGTGCTGCGTGTGATGGCTGCAGACCGCCCACGTAGGTTTGGTAAGTGATGAGGGGTTCTAACAGCCGGCTCCCTGGGTGGGTACCCCAGCAGCCTCCACGCACTCCCCCCTGCCACAGGCAATGGAGGAGGGGGAAGCACATCAGGCTGGCCTCAGAGATCGACATGTCCCAGCCAAATGCTGGGAAACCCGGACTACGTAGCCCCCCCGGGCCATACAAAGGCTGTTTCCCCACCCACAATGTCTCTGAACAGCAGACCACTCAGTCAACATACCAGCTGGGGATGCCTGGGTGCCTTTCCTCACACATCATTCTGCCTTGTTCTCCACAGAGCATCCCCTCTTTTCCTCAGATGCTCTGAGTGGGCATGAGTGGGCAGTGCATGGATCACAGGAGTGCCTCCCCAAGCCACCTTCAGATGGGCGGACCTCCGTGTTTGCATCTTGTCTAAAAATGGCCAGAGTATCTGTGCCACCTGCTGTTAATTGGTTGTTGGGGAATCTCTCTATAGAGCCAATAGTGACCCCCCCCCCACACCCATCCAATCACGTTTTAAGGTGTATGGGTAGATCAAACACTGAAACAGCCACTACCCCTTTATCCCAGCTGCTGCTCTGAACTTCTAGGAGAATGTAGAGTGCACCAAGTCTGCCAGGAAGATCAGAGGGATCCTGCAATCCTATTCAGATGTGTGTATGCGAGACAATTGAACTTGGGGATGGGACTGTGGGACCATATTTGCAAGGGGTCTGAGCCAGTTGCAAAAGGAGTTACTTTGGAGCATCGGCTTAGGCCTTATGTCTCGGACTCAGATCTGGCCACAATCGTCCATGCTTTTATTACCTCGAGACTGGATTACTGCAGTGCATTCTACGTGGGGCTATCCTTGGTGCTGGTTCAGAAGCTGAAGCTAGTGAAGAATGTGGTGGCCTGTCTCTTGACTGGGACGGGCTGATGTGAGCACATTACACCAGTGTTCCGTTCTCTGCACTGGCTGCTGATAGTTTTTCGGGCCCAATTCAAGGTGTTGGTGTTAACCTTTAAAGCCCTAAACGGCTTGGGCCCCACCTACCTGCGGAACTGTCTCACTCTCTGGGTCCTGGATCAGCCCCTGCGGTCAGTCGGGGGTATCCTCCTCAGGGTCCCCCGGGTTTCTACCATGAGGAGGGCATTCTCTGTGGCTGCACCACAGCTCTGGAATGCCCTCCCATGGGGGTCTGACCTCCCCTCTTTCCACAGACACTTTAAAACCTGGCTGTTCTGCTGGGCCTTTCCTGAGGGAGGTGGTGTGGGTGGGTTGAGTTAGGGTGGGTAGGAATGGGTTTATACTGTTTTAATTGTTGTTTATTGTATATTTTAATATGTTTTTAAATGCTGTGAGTCGCCCCGAGATGTCTGAGGCAGGAGGGGGCAGCATATAAGTTTTAGAAATAAATAAATAAATAAATACACCCATAGAACCAAATTACTGTGACAGAATGAATAGATTCTTTTTACCTTAGTAGTAAGTTAAGGGAATCACAAGTTTGCATATTAAATACTCTCTGCTTTTACTATACTTAATTAGGATGTGCCAAAACAATGATATTTTATTTATTTAATCGCTATGGGTCCATTGGCATTTAGAAGAAAAATGTTTCATGTCATGCATACTTTGCTAGACAGATAGATATTAAATAATATCTATTATTTAATATCCCTATGGAGATCCTATGGAGATCCTGGCATCTATTTTTGGTAACTCCACAAAGAAACTCTCCTTTGCTTGAACAGAGAGCCTCACAACTTTCAACTAGCTGTATGTGGCCTTAGTGGCAATTCAGAGAATCTCAGACTCTCTAAGTAACAGCACTAGATAGAGTCGCTCTTTCAGTGAACCAATATGCCATTTTACTTCTGTATTACTGGCTCCTTGGATTGTAATATATTGTTGCTTTCTATTCTAAAAAAGAGTAAATCATGACCAAATAATTTTTGCAAGTAGAATATCCATCTAAATTTTACAGTTGCAAACCAGACTTCCCTAGTGTAATTGGGGCTTAGCTTATAGAAACTAAATTGTCAAGCAAATCACCAAAGGGTAATTTTCTAGATGCAGCTAGTGAACATTGAACCATAGATAAGATTTTGAAAACAAGGTAAAATGATTGATATTATTTTAGCTCCAGATGAATTAGAAGTGAGAAGCTGGAGGCCTCTAGTAAAAGGATTCAAAGTGGAAGGAGGAGGTGGGAAGGGACTAAAATGGATTGAAATTCTTTCATCAGTCAATACTTTACCAAAAATCAGATAACAGCACTAAGCAGACAGCCAAATATGGTTTACCGTTTTACTAATTAAAATAAATACTTATTGCTTTAGGCTCTAGGTAATTTAATTTAAATCTCATTTGTATATACCAAATTAAATAAATTGTAACAAGTGAACAGGATCATCAGGAAAGCCAAATAGTACCTCCTGAGGTTTATCTTATTATTCCGGCTCTTTTCTCCTGCTACCTCTACTGCCATAAATATAACACAGAGCTGCTGCTATTTCTCATCCCACAGTGACTCACCTCTATATGTAATGTGTGTTTTCAGATGTGAGCAATGGGAGAGAAAGTGCAGTTTGTTAATGAATATCCAAGTGACAGGAAAATCAAAAGGAGGATTCTGGCGTTTGTTTGCTTGCTTTTTCTCTGGACTGTGATCAGAACAGTAAGAAAAAATGCATATACAGAAGCATCATATCTTGTAAGAATTATTTTCCTAGTACTCTTAAGAAATTTCCACTGTCATTAATACTGCAGAACAACATAATTACTCTGTCAAATGCTACAATGATTTTTTGTTTTTTTGTCTCATAATGCAACCTATCAAAGATATCAGCAAATCATGTTACCCCGAGATTCTCCCAGGAATTAGCTCCACCATGGGATCAGGGATCCCCGCAGGAAAGCTTAAGTTTCCTCACCAAAAAGTCACAATAGATGATTATTATGACTAAAATACTCCAATTTATTGCCCTGCCAAACTGACTTACACACTACTATAAAAGCATGGGGAAAAAAGTTATTAATTACAAAATATATATTCTCGGAGAATATATCTCATCAAACAGATATCACAGGTCCCATAAAAGTTGCTCAGGTTCTGTGGGGTCCTGCTGAGGAAGATAAGATGTGAATTTGCTGCTATGCTGGAGACTTAGTAAGAATTAAAATAAAAATAGTAAAAATAAAAGATAGAAAAGAGAAAGAAAAATATAAAACACAATTTGTTCAGAGGTTGAGGAATGGCCCCTCAACAGACAAGGAACATTAAAGCTCCAAAAAGGGAGGGGAAAGGCAGTGAAGCACTTGAGGAACTCTGCCCACAAGGCTGAGTAAAAAAATTGAAAGAAAACAGTCCCATCTGAGAGCAATATAGTGCTTCTCTAAAGAAAAGTACAGTTGGGAAGTAGGGACAAAAATGAGAGAAAAGTAGGAATTGCTCTTTTCTCAGGCAAAATATTAGAAAATCCCAACTGGGAATTAAACTAACTTTTAAAAGAATAAGGAAAAACAAAACAAAACAAAACAAAAGAGAAATTTAAACAAAAACGGGCTTGGAAATCGTGAAAAACGAGAAAGTGAAATAAAAGAAATAAAATTAAAATAAAATAAAAGAGAAAAGTAAAAGCTTAAGAAGCTTAACATTAACTTTAAAAATGGAAAAGAAAAGACTTAAGAAAAGACATAGGAAAAAGTAAAGTAAAGAATTAAAGAAAAGAAAAAACTAAGTTCCTTCAGGCCTATTCTGGCCTTTGCCTTTCAGCAAGTCTCCATAGCAAGCTAGATTTTCCCTTCTTGTCAACAATATCTTGCCAATTTTATAGGATTGTTGAGAGTCTTTCAGTATGGCTGCCATCTGTTCCTCCAATCAGTGTTCAGCAGGTATGGGGTCCTCCAATAAAAAAGAAGTTTGCTTCTTGTCAAGTGATTTGTTTGGTTTCTATGTCTGCACTCTTCTTGATTATTTTGATTTTACCTCTCCTAACTTCTATGAACCAAGACCATGGTAACCTTTTACCAGTCTTGACCTTTGTCCCACTTTAATAGAGTCTTTCAGTTTAACTGGAGCTCTATGAAACCCAATGGAATATATTAGCCTCACTGAAGTTTTATTAAATTCTATTAGTTCTACATAATTTCATATATGGATTCTTTCCAGGAAGTTGTTGAAAAACAGAGGTAAGATCTGCCTTGGTTCTACCTAATATAGAACGGAAGTTATAAAGCAACATTCATTTATAAGATTGTGAGTCATTAAAACACAATCCAAAAGAACAATTACTTATTTATCTGAAGGGGGTATTTAGGTATAATTTGAAGCCAAATTTTAGGTTGAAATAAACTTTAGTTTACTAATTAAATACATCACTCAATGTATATAGCCTCCCTTATTTAGCTTAAAAATTAAACCTATTTCAGCATTAAGATATGATTGAAACAATAAAACACCTTTTTCCTCAGGGTGTCGGTGTTTCTCTACTATCAATATTACTGCCTAATTATGAGTTGAAAACATGTTATGAGTAATGTAACTGTTTTGACCCAATTTACAAAAAGACCTTGGGTGCCAAACAAAAAAAGCAAACTGCTTTCTAGGCCAAATTAAATCCCTATACTCCTTGTCTCCCCAATAAAAATCAGACCCCAACTTAAATTATTATAATTATTATTTTCAAAATTTATATCCAGCTTTTTCCCGCCACAGGCGGCCCAAAGCGACTAACAATAATACATATAATATACTAAAAACATTTCAATTCAAATAAAAAAACAACAACAATTCAACAATAAAATAAGAACCATAAAACACCCCCATACCACCTTCCCTAGCCCCCCACCGTACCCTTCTCCCTCACCAAATGCCTGACGGAAAAACCAGGTTTTGCAGCTCCTTCGGAAGGCTGGGAGATCCGGGGCCAACCATGCCCCCACCAAGAGGGAATTCCAAAGGCGTGGCACGGCCATCGAAAATGCCCTATTCTGCGTGGCCACCCAGAGAACCTTGGGGACCTCCAGCAAAGTGTCCCCAGATGACCGCAGGGGCCGATCTAAAGCCCAGGGAGTGAAGCGGTCTCGCAAATAAGCAGGGCCCACACTGTGTAAGGCTTTATAGGTTAAAACCAACAATTTGAATTGGGCCCAGAAGACTATTGGCAGAGATGGGAGAGATTGGAGCACTGGTGTAATGTGCTTCCAGTGGCCCAACCCCACCAGGATCCAGGCTGCTGCATTCTGCACCAGCTGCAGCTTCCGAGTCGTCACCATAGGTAACCCCACATAGAGCGCGTTGCAGTAGTCTAACCTAGAGGTAATAAAAGCATGGATGATCGTGGCCAAGGCTGGAACTGAAACCAGCGGCCGAAGCCACCGCACCAGATGTAACTGGCGGAAGACACTCCTCGCCACAGCCTCCACCTGCAGATCCAGGCAGAACTGTACATTGAGGAACACCCCCAGGTTCCACACCTGGGACGTCAGCGGAGGGCAGACTCCATCAATCGATGGAGCCGTCACCTCTGCCAACCTACTTACTAACATCACCTCCATCTTGTAAGGATTCAGTCGCAGTCAGTTAGCCCTCATCCAGTCCCCCACAGCTGCCAGACACCGGGTAAGCACCGAAACAGTGGGGCCTGGAATGGTTGAAAATGAGAAGTAGAGGTGGGTGTCATTAGCATATTGATGACATCTCACCCCAAACTCTCTGATCACCTCACCGAGCGGCTGCATGTACACGTTGAACAGGAGAAGGGACAGAATCGAACCCTGCGGGACCCCACACGGGAGGTCTCGGTAAGATGAAAAAGAATCACCGAGTACCACCCGCTGAGTTCTTCTGGTCAGGAATGAGCAGAACCATTCAAGAATGATCCCACCCCCCAGGCACGTCACCAACATCTCATGGTCAATGGTATGAAATGCTGCCGATAGATCTAATAAGACCAATAGGGTTGATCAACCCTGGTCCTTTTCTCAGCGAAGGTCATTCACCAAGGCCACAAGTGCTATCTCAGTGTCATGACCCGGACGAAAGCCAGACTGTGAAGGATCAAGATAACAGATGCGATCAAGATGCTCCTGGAGCTGCTGAGCCACTACCCATTCAATAACCTTCCCTAAAAAGAGAAAGTTAGAGACAAGCGGAGAGCTCGCAGGGGAGTCAGCGTCAAGCGATGATTTCTTGAGCAGAGGCCACACCACCGCCTCATTGAGACAGCTCGATATACTGCCCTCCCATAGGGAGGCGTTGACCACCCCAGCCAGCAATGGGCCCAATGCATCCCAGCAGCTCTTAATCAGCCAGGATGGGTATAGATCTAATTCGCAAGAGGTAGCTCGAACAACCCCAAGCACCCCCACCACATCAGCGGGTGTCACTGACTGAAAGTGATCCCAGAAAAATGGACAAGTCGAGGCTTCTACATCCTCTACCTCCTCCACTGCATTAAATGCGGCATTGAGGTTGTGGTGGATCCGAGCGATTTTATCCGTGAAATAATCCGCAAAAAGGTCCCAGTGGGCAGAAGATGACTCAACCCCCGGGTTGAGGGAGGCCAGACTGACCAGCCCCCACACCACCCGGAACAGCTCCGCTGGATGGGATTTAGTGGATGCTATGAGGGCAGCAAAGAACTCCCTCTTTGCTATCCGCATAGCCTCAGCATAGGCTCGCAAAGTAGCTCTATGTTGAAATCTGTCAGCTTCAGTACGAGATTGACGCCGTCGCTCCGACAGTGAAAAGAATGGGCTTCTTGGCAAGATTCTCCAGGTCAAGAATCTCATGAGAATCGGTGTTCTCACCACCATTCTCTGCAAGATTATCAAGCACTGCAAATATGTCCCCCAAAGCATTCTGTGCATGCGCAAAATGGTTACCGGGGACACACATGCACAGAATTGCCACAGTGGCCTTTTTGCACACGCTCAGAGTGGTTTGGGATTTTTGAGAATCTTGCAGGATTCTTGTGAGAACACACAGTGTTCTTGTGTCAGCTCTAATACACACAGTGTGAAAACTGGGCATATATGGACCAAATCAGCTACTGAAGAATATGATCCTTTCTAAAAGAGCTAAGCTTAAAATACAGAACGCTGGGTGAAAATCACTGTTCTGTATATGAAATTACTATTTTGCATATAAGCTATAGATTTGTACATTTGAAATATTCATTGGACACAACCAGCTTGATTTTTAGAACAGAATTACTATTCTGTATATTAAATTACTATTTTGTATATGAGCTGTGGAGCTGTAAATATTCAATGGAGACAACAAACTTGATTTTTTTTAATGCATTAAATATACCTTTAAGCCTCTATGCAATGACAGTTATTGTGTTTCTATAATCTATTTCTTTTTTAAAAGTTTATTTTTCTCACGACAGTTGATCTCTTACAAACTGCAGGGGAAATGGACTAATCTCAAGATTCTACAACCACTTAATAACATGCTGAACTTTGTGCATGTGAATAGTCCTTTTGCTTTTTAAAATCTATCTCTGTTCTAGTAATATTACCTGTTACCTAAGGGGGGGGGGATTTATTATTTTTATTATTGATGGGAACAGCCACTTCAGCATCTTCTGCTCTACTGGAGAGGATGGTCAGATAGCACCATCTAGACAGTGAGTAAACTCATCTGTACTCATTCGTATCCAAAAATGCTGAGTCAACTTGGAGTCTGTTGCTATACTACATTCAAACTACAGTTTGTGGTCTAACATCATGGCTATTTTAAATAAATAAATAAATAAAATTAAATAATGGATAGAAGCCCAGTCGGAATAAAGCTGTGTTACAATCACTGGTGCAAGGAGAAAATGGCTTCTTTTGTGAATGGTAATTTCACCAGAAACTGAATTAAATACGAGGGCAAAGACTAAAGGGACACACAAATGAATTTCCCCATTTCCTTTAAACGCTTTTGAATTTTTTTTGCAAAGCTGAATCTTCAGCAGCCTTGCTATTTTCCACACAGTTTGTATTCATCAGAGCAAATTGTCGCTTGGCTATTACTTTGAAGCAGCAAGGACCTTTCTGTAGTTAAGCCGAAAAAAGATAAAATGATAAATCTCTCTCTCTCTCTCTTTTTTTTTTTAGACACTAGGATTACATAAATTCTGTGCACTGGAGTGCAGGGACATCAGCTTCTTTTTATACAAAAAGCACTCATATGTGTGTTAGTGAGATACAGTATTTAAATGTAGATCATTTCTCACTTTATGGTTCCTGCTCTTCAATCTCCATGCATGTATGCAATTGGAATGCAATGAAATAAAATGTATATAAATTCTCATCTGGAATTCTCTATTGTTGCTACATTTTAGTCTTTAATTAACATGCACGCAGCAGCCTTCATAGATGCACTAAACACTGCATGAATCAGCTTTTAAACGTGTTCATAGCTGCTGGATACAGTACTGCATGCTCAAAAAAAAGAAAAATAGTTCAATCCATTGTTCTCTCTGTAGCCTCTGAATAATTAGTAGTTGATTATACTTAAAAAGCAGGTTTCAAAACCTTTTCTAGACATAATTATGAAAATCACTATTATGTGAATAAAGTTGTATTATAAGTGCCTTTCATAAATTGCGAATTTCACCTCAAGAGCAGTGGAGAGCAAGGCCAGTACACTCCTTTAACTAGAATATATTTGATCTGAGAAAGTAACAGTGAAAAAGACCTTTTTAAAAACCTGCAGATAAAAACCTATATATATCACAAATATGCAGGCCTTAGAAAATATATAGAAATAGTTCAGTTTTTAAACGTGTTCAGAGTACCAGATGGCATACCTTAACTTGTGCCATATGTTCTGTCCTAATGATTGTATACACTTTCTGTTGTTGCACATGCTCACTGGGAATTCACCTTAAAAAAAAATCACTGCACATGGCCACCGGGGCTGTTCTGCACATGTGTGCTCTTTCCCATAATGGTGTCAATGCTGCAAGCGCCATTTTGGAAAAGGGTGCATGTAGCAGGGTGGCTCCTGGAAGTCAATAGTATATCTGGGTTTAAAAAACGACTGTATAAGTTCTTGGAGAGTAGGTTCATTAATGGATATTAACCTGTCACACATATAAAATAAGTACATCTTTTCCTTTGACAACTTGGGCCCTTTTCAAACAGGCTGCGGTAAGTGGGGGGGGATGGGTGTGCGACTGTGGTGGGTGGAGGTGGGTGTGCGGAAATTCGCATGGGCGCTCACCCATTTCCATGCACAGAGCAACTGCTATTGGAGTCCGTTAGGGGTGTGCGAACACATGGGAGTTTGGGGTTTGGCCCGTTCGAGTTTCGGCCCCCCCGAAACCATTTGGGGTTTGGCTGTTCAGCCCAAACCTGTTCAGGGGGGCAATCCCGTTCAGGCGGGGGGCAGAGGGGACCCGGTTTCCCCTCCCTCCAGGCTGCATGGGTGGAAGGGGTGCCAGAGCTCCCCGCCCCCCCACCCTGCGCAGCCTACAAATTTATTTTTAAAAAACAAAAAGAACCCCACCCCAGGGATCGTCCTACCTGGTGGCGCCGGGGCTCCGGCCCCAGATCCTGCAGTGGCAGCAGTGGCGGGGCCAACTCCGGAGGCACTGCGGAGCGCTTTAGGCCGCTACTTCCGGGTCAGGTGACCCAGAAGGCCTAGTAGAGTCCTGAAGCGGTCCGCAGCGCCGCCAGAGCTAGCTCCGCTGCCGCCGCTGGCCCCAGCACCAGAGCCCCAGCACCACCAGGTAGGTCAGGCTCTGGCCCCGGGTCCCACGGCGGCAGCAGGGCCAACTCCGGCGGCGCTGTGGAGTGCTTCAGGCCTCTACTACGCCTTCCAGGTCACCTGACCCAGAAGTAGTGGCCTGAAGTGCTCCGCAACGCTGCTGGAGCCAGCCTCGCCGCCGCTGCCACCACGGACCCAAGGCCGGAGCCCCGGCGCCACCAGGTAGGGGAATCCCTGGGGTGGGTTTGTTTTTTTTAAATGTGTAGGCCGCGCAGGATGGGGCAGAAGTGAGCTCCGGCGACCTTTCCACCCATGCAGCCTGGAGGGAGGGGAAACTGAGTTCCCCCCCACAGCCGAATGGGTTCGGAACCCTAACTTTGTTCGGCCGGTTCAGGTGGGGGGCAGTTCGAGTTCGAGGTGTTCACGGACAGCCTGAACACCCCAAGTTCGGGCGGAACCCAGAACCCTGGAACCGCATTCGCACATCTCTAGAGCCCGTTGCTCCATGCGTGAGTGATCGGTGGAGTGCGGGAGCACACATACACTGCACACCCACTGTGGGCACTGTTCCCACGGACACCTACTCCACTGCACACCCACCGTGGTTGGCATTCACACAGGCACCCCCACTGCCACCCACGTGTGTGGTGGCGGGGGGGCGCCCGTGTGAAAAGGGCCTAAGAAAAGTCAACCTCATCCTCAACACACCAAGGGACATGTGCAAGACAACGGCCCTTTTTACATGAGACTCATCCACGAATGAACACCCTCTGGGTGTTCATGTGTGGAGTGAGTCTCGTGTAAAAGCCACAGCAAGTGGATGTGCGTGTGAGCTGCCGATGAACATGCATGCACACCCACCTCCACCCATCACCAACACATGGGCCCTTTTCACACAGATACTCTAACACCAATAAAATGGGTGTTACATTTTTTAATACAGCTATTTTTACATGGATGGGAGTGGGTGGGGGATGGGTGTTCTGGCGCGATGGATGAAGTTGGATGTGTGTCCCTTTACACTGTTGGGAAAAGGGCCTGGAAGAGGGCGGCACGAGCATGCTCCAGCCAGGGAATAGGGGGGGTCAGGGAAGGGTAGGAGGCTCCCCTGCACAGGGGATCCCCCTGCCTGACACTGACTCCCAGCCTCCCCAGTACAAACCCTGGCCCCCGACCATATCCAGACCCCAGAGTCATCCCCTTCGAGCAGCGAAGTGGGGGCTGCCCCCGCACCGCATAGGGATGAGGGGGCAGGTCCTTCACATACACTTACGCCAACTGGAAATAGGGGTGCAGGGAGAGTACAGTCACCGTTGCTCACCAAGGGATCGGGGGCTGGGAAAGTCTGGGCGGTAACAGCTGGGCGGAGGGGAAACCCTGAACAGACGCCTTGGCGTTCAGTACACCTGCAAGCACGTAAACAGGTGGGGCTGAGCATTCATAAGGAAAGGCACAGCTTTTTGCACTTGCCGGCGATCAGCAGTGCTGTGAAGCTGGCCCCTTTGCGATTCTTGTGACTAAGCTTGTGGAAACCCTTGTGCTGTGTGAGAGAGTGTGTGGCGTGGAGCGAGCGGGGAGTGAAAGGTGAGTGCGTGAACCGAGAGTCTTGTATGTTGTCCTTCTTTGTTGCAATTCCACTGTTCTTCCAGGCGGCCCCTCTTTCCCTAGCGCCCGGTGGTGTCGGCTTTCCCTTCCTTCCCCCTTCCAAAGGTGTTAACCCCTTCCTCACTGGTCAGTTCACAAAGGTGAGTTCTCCTGAGCACCGTATATGTGGGTGTGGGTTTTGGGGCATGAGTGTTGGGCAGGGACCTGGTCCCCCTGCGGGGCCTGTGAGGAACACTCACTCTTCCTGTTGCTTGCCAGCGCCCCGATGATGATACGGCCTCGCCTCTATTGGGACATCTAGGGCCAACCTATACCCTGAGGGGCCTTTTTCCTCAGCAAAGGAGAGTGTGTTCCCCTGTACCGCAGGAGTTCCCTGGTGTGTCTGACGTACTACCCAAGGCTAGGTCTGTGGGTCCCTTTCCTGTACCCCATTGCCCTCACATACACGGGCTCACACCCTCCTCCATCCATCTCCACCCATGGGGCCTCCTCCATTTTTTCGGAGGGCCCCGTGGGTGGAGATGGATGGGTGATGGGTGGTGGTGGGTGTTGTGTGTGCGCGCTCCCACACACACACCCCGTCACCCACGGTGTTCGTATGAATGAACACTGAGTGCACATCCATCCTCCCACCCACCGCCAGCCATTTCTACGGACGCCCACACCAACGGAACACCCTCCCGCACACCCAGTGCAGGGAGGGAAGCATCCATGTGAAAACAGCCTACATGTTGCAGGGCACCCATAGAGCACACTTGCAGCCCTGCAACATGTATAATAAAATGTAACACTCATTTTTACATGGACGGGGCTGGGGGGGATGGGTGTTCTGGTGCGGGGGGTGTAGGTGGGGGGTTGTGTCCCTTTACACAAACACACACACACACACACACACACCTCTAACCACAGGGCCTCCTCTGGTTTTCAGGAGGGATCCGTGGGTGGAGGTGGGTGTTGTGTGGGAGCGCGCACACCCCCCACCCATTGCCTGCAGTGTTCACATGGACATATACTGACTGCACATCCATCCCCCCCACTCACCGCTGGCTGTTTACATGGATTCCCCCACCAGCAGAACACCCTCCCACACCCCCAGCGGGGGTGGGGGGCGTCTGCGTAAACACTGCCTGTGTGAAAAGGGCCATGGAGCTGCTCCGTGTGTGTAGATGGGTGAAAATCAATGTGCGCCTGTCTACACCATCCCCCCACCCACTGCACACACATCAGCATGCACACCAACCCCCACGCCGCACATGCGGCCCATGTAAAAAGGACGATAATTTTTATTAATGCCATTACAACTAGAATCAGTGTGAGAAGAGGCACGGACCTTGTAGGAATAACTGACCGCAGCATCAATATAATTCTCAGGGACATTTCCAAAGAGGAAAGCAGTAAATCAGAGAATTTTTCAACCACTTCTATAGGCACCATCCACGTTTTCCAATGTTACAGTATCTTCAGGGCAAGCACAAATTGTCAGAGAAATAAATGATGGCCATAACCTTGAGCTGCAGAAGTTACCAGTGACTCAAAGCCAAATTAAAAAGAGGAGCACAAAATGTATTGGTTTATGGGGCACCGTATTTGATAAGGAATTTGATGAGAATATTCCCAAACTATATCTTAGTATGTTTCTGCATAGAATTAAGTAGTTTATTTTTTAATTAAAAACATACAGAATTGGAACAAATCCTTATTTTTTCTGTGTGTTCTGAAAAGTAAAACCAACTATAAATTAAGTTTGGTATTCATCCAGTATTTCTAGCAATGTTGGAATAAGAAATAAACTATCAATTTGTCAGCACTCTATATGTAATGAGAAGAAACTATCTGATATATGATAATTTCCTATCATTGTTATTAGTCTTGTGTTTCCATTAAGATTTCTACTAACGTTTAGCTTGGGGTTTATAGACTATACTTAAACGTTCTCCTTTAAAAAGAGATAAGAATTCAGTTCTGATTCTCCACTTGGTTATACTGGGTATTTTCAGACGTGACGGGGGCCTGTATTGACCCTGTCATGGAATCACCCTTTGATCCCCCGCCGGGATCAAACCGGCACGTGCAACAGACGTACCAGCTGATCCCGGTGGGGAATCGGGGAGGGGGCGGGGCCACGTGGCACAACATGCGGCTGCACAACCCCGCCCCCCACATTCCCTTGCCGCCCGCCCTCCTGGGAGACGGGCGGGCACCGCGCCCAATGCGTCCGCAGCGCCCGCCCACAGTGACCACGGCCCGAAATCCCACCGCTGATTCTGGGCCATGGCAGCAGGACAGATGTGATGATCCTCTTGCTCACTGTGGGGGAATCACCACGCAATTGGGGATGGTCTGGCCAGGACCTCTGATTGTGTGGTGAATGTGATTCCCCTCCGTGATTCACGGGGGTGAACATCTGGGGGGGAACTTCGTTCCCCCCATCAGACATTACGGGATCACGATCACCATGTGGGGATCCACTGTGGTTGAACGTGATCTCATAACGTCTGAAAATACCCACTGACTTCCAACCAGCTGCAGTAGTTTCAAAGGCATACAATCCAAGTAATGCAATGGAGTACCTGGACGTACAAATGTTAAAAAAGCCAATTCAGAAGATCAGTTCAAGCAAATAAGGAGGCAGCCAATATTGTAAAAGTGATTAATGACTGGGAATGTCCAACTTGAGACACTTTGAATGAATGGATGGCTACATGCTTGCTGCTTTCTGGAAATCTGGCACATTTAACGTCTATGAAGTTGTACACCCAAAAATTGAGGCAGCCAACTTGTTAGTTGCTTTTGGCTACAACGTTAATGAAAACAGCCAAGTGAGGAAAGAGTTAGCAATTTAAATAGTCAACGTAAAGGAGATAAAACAGGGGCAAATTTAGTCACCCACTCTCCAATTCATAGCTTTTATTATATGTGAGTTTATGAACCATAGACATATGGTCAAATTAGCCTTAAATAGCTAATCTACTTCTAATATGACTTTCTATAGATAGTGAATGTTTTATTTGACTAAATTATTGTTTTTGTAACATTATTTTACAGGTGAAGCAGGTTTGAACATTTAATGCTACTTTGAATACTAAAGATGCTGTTTCAGCAGCACAGTCTACCCAAAGATTTCTAAATGCCAAAATTATTTTATAGCTGTAAAAAGTGGACATCTTGTACATGATAATGGCTGCAATTTAGCCTCTTTTGGCTATTATGAGTGTCATTATAAGGGCAAGCAATAAGGTGTTATTGATCAGCTAGGAGAAGACAAAGTATGTCCATTTATGTTTTATAAACCGTTTAAAATCAATATTTAAATATATATAGTCCCATATAAGCAGGAGAGAGACTTTTGTTCCATCTGTTGTGATTGCTTTTCCCTAATCTGAAATCCATTTGTGATATTCATTTTTATAGCTACAAATAGTATTGCGACTAGGGCTAAACAAGAATCCCTTTTGATGTTGAGAAATCTCTTGCTGGGGACGGAGATCTCAGCCTCAGTACAAAATCTCACAAGATCTCACTTAAAAAACCCTGAAAAACCTGTGCATGTGCAAGATGGCTGCTGGGGCCGTTCTGCAGTCCATGCACAGACCTTTTCCAAAATGGCACCAGCAGATTAGCTTCCATTTTGGAAAAGGGCAGCTAGTCTGTGCATGTGCAAATGGGCCGCCACAGCTGCCCATTTCCAAAATGGCAGCAACACAGCTCGTACCATTTTGGGAAAGGGTTGTGTGTGCGCAAAACAGCCTCAGCGGCCACTTTGTGAGAATGCAGTTGAGATACTGCCATTCTTGTTTATCAGAACAAGCCGAGAACCCAATGTATCCATTGAGCAAAATGGGATAACTCAGATGTATCATAGATCTGTATTACAAACTGAAATCAACTGATTTTGCCACTGGATTGGATATCTTCCATTGCAGTCTAGAAGGAGAGTGTGGTTGCTATGTTGTTCCCAAATGTAAGAGATGAAGACAAAGGGTAGAACAAATGTGTAGGGGGCAAGCCAGTTTTCCAGCTCAGCCTGGGAAACTTGTTTACTGCCACTCGCTGACCCAGAGAGTGGTAGCTGCGGTTTTCCAGGCTGAGCTGGGAAACTGGCTTGCCAGCCCTGCCCCCCACCATGACAGGCATCCATGGCAACCAGTCATGGCACTGGGACCAAACAAATGTACTTAACATATTGGCCAGTGTGGGTGGCCATAGGCCCAGGATGCACCTCAGAGTTTTCCCTGACGGCACATCCCGAGCCAGCTGCTTACCCACCCCAGGGCAGTAGCGAGCCCACATCTGGTGGCGCAGAACCACATATGTAGGCTACAGCAGGCCAATGCTGGCCACTATCATATTTGATTTTATCCAAAGTAGTTTAGATGATAAACTTGGAGGGACCTGGGACCCCTGTTACTGAAGGGGTCTGGCCCCTTCTGGCTACCCATGTTCACAGCCTTGGAGTGCTTCTGGACCCTTTCCTGCACCTGGAACAACAGGTTGTGGTGGTGGCCAGAAGTTCTTGTCACTAGCTCCATCTGGAGAAGAGGTTGTGTCCCTTTCTTTATGATTCTGATTTGGCCACCATCATCCATGCTTTCATCACCACAAGGCTAGATTACTGCAACGTGCTCTACATGGGGGGCTGCCCTTGGTGAATGCCCAGAAGCTGCAGCTGGTGCAGAATGCAGTGGCCTAGCTCCTTTAGGGGTGGGTTGCCATGAGCACATTACACCTGTGCTCTATAATCTGCACTAGCTTCCTATAGCTTTCCAAGCACTGCTGGTTTTAACCTTTAAAGTCCTAAACAGCTTGGCCCCCACATATCTGAGAAACAGCCTTTCCTTCCATGCTCCACTGTAATTCCAATGGGGAGCATGCTCTTTCAGGTACCAATCTTGTTTGTACGACCAGGGCCCATGAAGAGGCATTCCCGGCTGCTGCCCCTATGTTATGGAACTCCCTTCCCTCTGAGGTCTGTCAGAGCCTGAGCATTTTCCGGAGACTGTGTAAAACTTTTCTCTTTAGCAAAGCATTTGGCAGGCGGATTTAGGGGTGGAGGTGGAAGGGTTTAGGGGTGAGGGTGGGTTTTTTAAAAATGAGTTTCTTTAATGGCATTTTACTGTACTTCTTATTTTGTAAGCCTCTCTGAGCCTTATGGAAAGGATGGGGTAGAAATTCAAATAAATATATAAATAAACTAAATTAAATGATATCATCTGAACTGCTTTGTCTCCACTGTATTTCCACTCCACTGATTCTCCACATGAGAATCTTAGGTACAGAAGCTGAAAAGCAAGAAACAAAAAACAAACAAAAAAAAACAACTGGTACCACTAAAATCAGATAATATGCAATACTATATATTATCCCATATCTTCCAGTACAACTAATCCACCCCATTACCCAGTAAGAGCAAAAATGTTTGTTGAGGAACTTATTTCACTATTTTGCAATGTAAGGGTATTTAGTATGGAATATTAAAAAAAAAAAGTTACTACAAATTGGAAAAAAGGAAAGGTGATGCTGGTGAAGAGGGGCAGTTGATATTATTATTGTTGTTGTTATTATTTATATAGCACAAGCAACGTACCTGGTACTGACCAATCCACAGTCAGAGACAGGTCCCTGGCCATAAGGGGCTTGCAATCTGAGAAACAAGGGCCTTTTTAGATGAGCGCTTGGTGCGCTCGCGCGTTGTTGCCAAAATCCCGCGAGACAGGATTAGACGAGACGTTGCCACGACTACGCGCACGGGAGGGGGACGCGCATTCTTTTCCAGCCGCGATCTGACCACCTTGATCGCCGACCCAGTCAGATCGCTGCCAGAAAAGAATGAGCGTCCCCCTCCCAGGCGCGTGACTCTCGGCAGCGTCTTGTCTAATCCCGTCTCATGGGATTTTGGCAACAACGCGCAAGAGCACCGCACGCTCGTCTAAAAACGGTCAAGGGAGGGGGATACGAGGGAGAGGTAAACATCGGGAAAGACAAGAGTACATTCATGAGGTTGAGAAGTTGCAGGCTCACGTACTTCACTTACTTATAGGGAAATAGGTTCTGAGTGAGGGGGAAAGGGTGCAGTATCACTCATGACAAGCTATAGAAGGCCGAATGGAAGAGGTAGATTTTCATGAGGGTTTTGAAAGTTGGGAGGGAGGGAGCAGAGCAAATGTATCCAGGACATGAGGATGCCCTTTCTTCCCTCAGGTTCCTACATGTCACAAGAGTTTGTGTGGAGGGTCAGGTAAAGAACTAGGGCATAATGTTCAACAACACTCTTTCTATGAAAACTCAGGTATTGGACCTAGTTCAAAGATGCTTTTTCCAGCTGTGCAATTTACATCAACTATGCCATATTTATCCCAGGTTGAGCTTGCCACGATAACAAATGCCCTGGTCTATTCCAGGTCCCTCTTCCATGGACTTCCCGTAGTGCTTTTCTGTCATTTGCATTTTGCTCAGAACACAACAGCGCAGCTGCTTATTGGTCTGAGCAGCTGTGATCATATTAACCTCGCTCAGCGCTCTTTACATTAGCTGCTGTATACAGAGCAGTGATTGAATTTAAGATTGCACTGCTGGTTTTGAGGGCCCTGAAAGGCATAGGTCCTGACTCTATTCGAGACCTGCTCCTGGAACCTCACCCTGCTGACTATCTGCACCCAGACACCACCCAATGTTTAGTGATCCCAACACCGCACCGTATGTCAGCAGACAATCAGGTCTTTGCTGTGTCAGGCCCTCAGTTTGTGGACATCACTTCCTCCTGATGTTTATTTCCGAGCCTCCCTCCTCACTTCAAACACCACCTGAAGAATTTTCTATTCTCCAACTGCTTGTAGAGGATCTGCTGCTGGTTCCCCATAATATAATTTTCCTCCCCATTACCCTCCCCTTTTAAACTATTTTAAATTGATTTTATATAGATTTTTAGTGGTTCTGTGGTGTTTTACTCTACTCATGTTGTGAATGAAGCCATGAGTGCTATTTGTCAGCAATAAAAAAGTTTAATATTAATTATTATTGTTATTATGATTAGCAAGCATTTATACAGCACCAGCAATGTACCTGGCACTTTACAAAGTAATGGAATAGACCTAGGCAGCATTTAGACGTGCGTTTAAATTGCACAGCCGCCGCGCACTTCCGGGTTTGTGTGAATGCGGTGAGTGCACACATTTCTGTCTAACCTGAACTGTTGGAGTGCGGTTTGAAAAGCTGTTTGGGTTAGGCGGAAATATTGCATTCACACCAACCCGGAAGTGCGCGGTGCTTTAAATCGCACGATGCCGCCACGGCGGCTGTGCGATTTAAAGCACGTCTGATTGCGCCCTTAGTCCTAGTCATAAACTTTATTTGCCTTAACTCAAAGGTTATTGGCAATATTAGCAATATATATCGACACAATACATTATCTAACAACAAGTTAACCTACGACTGCAATATTTATACAATAAAGTACAATAAAATTAAAACTTTATACCAACCACCACCAACCAATTTAAAACATAAACATAAATCTTAAACAACCATCAGCATTTCTGCACATGTTCCACAGGGTTACTTATAGCATACAAATAACCCCTCATCCCTTATTCCACTCCCAGTCTCCGCTTGCGTCTCTCATTCATAACTGCGATACCAAACACCGCCACGCCCGGGTTATTATCCAAGCACAACTCATACGGTTTGGCAAAATGAAACCTCACCTGAGATTGCCTAAGAGCCTCAAGCAGCTTAACCCTCTGATTTACATATTTTGGGCAGACAAACAGTATGTGGTTAACCGTGTCTAGAACTTGCATAACGCAAGATACACAACACCTCTCATGTAATGGGACACCCTTATACCACCCCTCCAAAACTGCTGAGGGGAAAACTCCGCAACGCAAGCATGTTAAAGCACACCTTAACGGGAATTTAGGCAAAGCGGCCAAATAACTTGTACCCCGCAAAGGACTAGTTGGCGCCTTATATAGGGGGTTAACCCTCTGTGATTGGAGCATATCGGCTTCAACTTGGAGCTGTTGGTCAGCAATCCTCTGTTTAACCATTATCATGGCGTGCTTGAGACTCAAGGATAATAAACTCTCAAACGAGAGCCCAAGCCTCCCCATAAGGCCATCCATCTTTCCCAGTCAGGAAGACAACAACCCCTCATCACGCGCTCTCCCCAGGAGTGAGTGATCCCCTACAGGGAGGAATACCACCTTCAGCCAGAAAAGGGCAAGGGCTTGAACCGCAAAAACCCTAATTGGCATACAGCCCGTCTCGGCTTCTAAAAATACCTGAGGTGTTCCCTGGGGGACCCCCAGAATAGCCCTAAGAAACCCATTCTGGATCGATTCCAGCTGTTCCAAAGAATCCACACCCCACACCAGGAAGGCATATAGCAGCTGGGTTATTACCTTTGCTCGAAATAATCGGATGGCCAGCATAATCAGCTGACCCCCTTTGCGAATGTAAAACCCGCAGATTGCATTCACTGCTTGGATAGCATGGTTTTTTGCCAGGCTCCAATGATCACGCCAACTGGGGGAATTTGAAAAAGTCACCCCCAGGTACTGGAACCTGTCAACCTGCGAGATTTGGTGGCCCTCGATCCTCCATTCATGCGTAACCCTATGTTTCCTATGGCCGATAATCAAAACCTTAGTCTTCTCATAATTGATGATCAGTCCCTCATTTTGACAATATTCCCCCAGCCGCTGCATCGCTCGGTGGAGACCCACCAGAGAGCGAGAAATTAAGGCCGTATTGTTGGCATAAAGTAAAGCCGCTATCCTCCTATCACCAATCTGAGGTGGGTGGGTATCAACGCTGGATAGAAAGTGGGGGGGAGATCATTTAAAAAGATGTTAAACAAGCAGGGAGCCAATAGGCAACTGTGTCTCACCCCCCTATCCACCCTCACTACCTGGGTCAAGGCCCCCTCCCTGTTAAGCTTAACTTGTAAAGTGTTGTTCTCATGGAGGTGAGATATCAAAGCAAGGAGTCTTGGCTCCATTTGCAGCTCACGCAGCTTCGACCACAATCGATCCCTGGGGATGGAATCGAAGACCATCCTCAAATCAATAAAGCAGAGATAAGCCTTCAGTCCCTGTTCTATAATTCTCCCTACTAGGTGAGCCAAGACCATGGCATGGTCCACCATTGAGCGGAACCTCTGAAACTCCGCCTGCTCAGGCACGATGACCTTTTTATCCTCCAGCCAATCCTGAAGCCTACTCAGTAAAAACCTGGCATAAAGTTTGCCTTGTAAGAAGGCTGATAGGGCAGTAGTTCCCAGGGGGCCTGGGATCACCCTTCTTAAATATAGGCACCATGATACTATTAATCCATGATCTAGGGATCCTACCTGTTGCATTGATGGACGTAAAAATCAGAGCTAAGAGCCCAGCCCACCACTCTGGCACCTCCTTCAGGCACTCCCTTGTTATTTGATCCACCCCAGACGCCTTTCCACTTCTGCATTTGGAAATCAAATCCCTAACCGCCTCCTCAGAGACTGGCGGCCAGTACGGAAAGGAGTCAAATTCCTCAACCGGGGGGCTAGCTCGTGATAGAGGGGGGAGTGAGAAGATGGCTCCATAAAATCTTTCCCAAACTCCCGGCATCAAAACTACTGGGGCCAAAACCGCATCTCCCGATTTCAACTGGCAGATACAACTCCAAAACTGAGATGAATTTCCACTCTTAACCGTCTCTTCCAGCCAGCTCCACAGCTTTGTTTGAAAAGCCAGGCGCTTAGCAGCAATCAGCCGGCGATATCATGCCCGAAGTCTCAAAAAAGCTGATCTACTAGCTTCCGAAGGGAAATACTTCAACCTGGATGCTGATTGCCTAAAGGATGTTCGTAAGGACTGACAATCTCGATCAAACCATTTCCCAGTATTCCCCACCTGGGAGGAGGGAGAAGAACTTCCCGATCTCAGGAAGGGACTAAGGAGAGCGTGACCTGGTCAAGACCCTCCTGTCCATCCAGGCCCCCCGCTTTTATTAGATAGCACAACTGCTCCATAAGAGGGTCCTTTAAAAAGGCCAGGAAATGCTGCGCCACCCTTGGAGTCCAACACATCCTTTTATATACTGTCTGCGCTACCCGCCGACTCGCCATATCTCCTGTCTCCACCTCCACCAGTTGTACCCCCGGATCGCTCCAGGTTATTTGTACTGGAAAGTGGGCTGTTTCCACACTAGGGAGGACAGTAAGAGATAAGACCTTCAAAAAGAAAGAGATTGGGGTTAGAAAAAAATCGATGGTACCTGGGGGGAGTGGAAGGTGTAACAACCCTCCCAATCCCCCTCTAACCTACCGTCAAGTATTACCAACCCCAACTCTTCCACAAACGTCTTCATCTCTCTCGCATTTGTATTAATTACTTTGTCCTGGGCCCTTCGGGGAGGCACGCTAGGACAATCCAAGTAGCCCCCCTCAACTCCAGGCCCCTGCCACTCACCCAGTCTAGAATTAAAATCCCGCCCCCCCCCCCCATAATAAGGAAGGCCGATGGAAACATCTGCCGCGCAATTTCCACTCTGCTAAGTATTTCGTCCCACATATCTACACCGAAAAAAATGGAGGCAGGTGGCGGGATGTACACGTTACCTATCAGGAATTCCGTAGCCGAGGGAAGCTTGCAATAATAAAGGGCAAAATAAGACTGATAACTATTTATTAGTTTAATATACACAACAAATGAATTGGGGATCACAAGTGCCAACCCTCCACTCGGGTGACCTAGCGTCCTCGATGGGGTAGCCCCCACAGATAAAACAGTAAAACCTGCCAATTTTATGTCCTCTATAGCCCAAGTTTCCTGTAACAGACAAAAATCCCAAGATCCCAACAGTTGGACAAATTCCACGTCCCGGCAGCACGCCCTCCAGCCAGAGATGTTCCAAGAAGCTATTTTAATAAAAGGTGGCTGTAACTGTCATAAAGGGGCACTTACATCGGAGACTCCCGGGCCCCGACCTGCCACATTAAATATGTCTATTGCCCTATCTTCCATGTAAGCCCTCTCCTTGGGAGCCTCCAATATCATTTGGGGGGCCATTACCCGAGGCACTGAATTCCCTGGAGGTATCCATGACAATCCTGAGGAAATAAGCTCCTCTGATCTTCCCACAACATGCAGGCCACCCTCTGATTGGCACCTAAAAATGGACACACTTTGTACCTCTTCATCCACGTCTCCTACTATCAAAGGACCAATCACCAACTCACCAACTGTCCCTTTACTACACTGCTCTATCTTCCCCTCGGCTTCACTCCTGGGGGGGGCACCACCGGGGACCACAGCCCCAACCTCCCCAGAGATGAATACCCCACCTGGGTCAAGAGACCCTGATCCCCTAGACGGGTCTGATGGGCACCCCCTTCACACCACAAGGCCCCCGATCTCAATTGGTTTAGCTGTGAACACATCAATTCCAGTTTGGATAGTAAATGTAATTCAGGGGAAGTACCCTCACCAAGCCTGCCCGGGATGCCTGGACAGGCGCCCCTCGGGGGCTCTTGTTTATGCAGCTGTGATGATTGCACGGGGCCCTGGGGAGCCTCAATTCCAATGTCCATACTTCCGGTACTCTCTCCCCCTGCAGATGGCAATGAGCGATCTAAAGCATTATTTATAACCTGTCGCGGCGAGGGTGCAGAAAGAACACGCACCAGAGCTACCCGCTTCTCTGCCTGCATATCTGCCTTCACTTTTAGCATCCCTGTTATATAACAGAATATCACCTGCGTTGGAGTGGAAAGCCCTAGAAATATACACCGCTCTCTCCTCCAGGGACTCCTTAGCCACCCAAATACCTGCAATGGTCTCCTGAGAAATAAACTCTATGCTGATCACTTGTCTATCTTTAGATATTAACAACTGCTCTACAGACCTGATGTCGTGTCTTGTAACTGGAAAATACCTCAGGATAGGAAAATTTAACAAGAGCCTGAGGTGTTCAGCCGTATCCAAGGCTGAACTCCAGGAGGGTGGACACCTCCCCTGGAATGGCAGAATTGTGAAAATTAGATTAAATGGAAGCAACTTAAAGAGAGCTACTTGATCTGGGGGTAACGACGCCCTAGGGTCTGAAGTAGGGTGATTACACCCTACTTTAGTCTGTAAGGTCAAGGGGAAAACCTCTAACTGCATCGCCTCTAAGGGGTCTGTAAATTGCACCGGCTGCCTAGGGACAGGCAGAAATTCTTGAGTTGGGGCCACCGAAGCCATCCCTGGAATCTGAGGGGGGGGAGAGGCAAAGGTCTTAGGTCCAACTTGACCACCACCCCCAGAAAACACCATCAAATCAAATTTCTCGTGGATTTGCCTGACTTGAGAACACATAAATCGTGATTGGTAAGGAACTCACCAATTTGCCTGACTTGAGAACACATAAATCGTGATTGGTAAGGAACTCAGTCAAGGGAACCTTCCCCTGATAATATCCATGCTCCTCCAGGGGCTGGGAATGTGGGAACTTTCCCTGACGAGCAGTGACCGGGGTGGAATCTCTCAAAAAGGAAGCTAATGACCCCTGAGTTTCTACAGGAATCGATTGCCAGAACAAGGACTCTGAAACAGAGTCCGGAGAAGCAGAAACTCGATCACCGGTCCTTCGATTATCAATCTTCATGGGGAAAAAATAATCCAGACGGCGTTGTTTCAACTGCTGGAGGGGACACCCCCGACTGCTCTGGCTGTAGCCTTTTGTTCACAGACATAATATCAAACCGGTAAAACAACTAGATACTTACTCCCTGCTCCCGGCTTGCGCCTAAGGCTGTGCGCACAAGGGCACGCTGTTGCGCGTGCAGCCCTTAGGCACGCTGCCCGGGCGCGCGCCTCCCAGCGCCACCTCCGGCAGGTGGATGCTTTTAACCCCTGGCAGTAGCTCTGGAGCCGCCCCTCACCATGGAATAGACATGGTCCCTGCCCTAGGGCTTACAATCTAAGAGACCGGGGGTGGGGAGGAGATGTAGGAAGAGGAACAGAGGGAGAGACAAGGAGTGAAGCATTCATGAGGATGCGAGGTCCCAGGTGCACGCACTTGGCTTGGTTACATCAAGAATGATGGCTGGTTGGTCCATGTGGTGAAGATATGAGTACACAGACCTTAGGTAACAGATTGTACTGGATGGAGGGTATCATCAGGAGTTAGGTGAAGGAAGCAAGAAGTCGGGGATGGCAGAGCGGAAGAGGTGGGTCTTGAGGAGGGATTTGAAGGTATGAAGGGAGGGGGCAAGGTGGATGTGGGCAGGGAAGGAGTTCCAGGCATGTGGGGCAGCTAGGGAGAAGGGACGAAGGCGTTAAGGCATGGGAGGGTGAGAATGGGGACAAAGGAGGAGCGGAGTTCACGGACTGGAGTACAGAGGGAAATTATTAATTATTATTATTATTATTTAGTTGTAGAGGTAGTAGCAGCAGCAGCATCCAAAGTATGGCTTCTGGTCACAAAAACACCATTAACCTCTTTAAAAGACCTTTTCTTTTAATATCTTCCACCCCACAAAAAAGACAATAGGTCTGAGCAGTAATGAAAATGTCATTACTTTTCTACTCATTTGTTCATTTGCTAAGGATGGTGAAGAAAGAGAGATCTTTAAAAAGTATTTGGCAGCCCACTCTTGAATGTTTATATCTGAGCTAATTTTCTTTTGGTGAATGAAACCTGCCAAAAATAATTTCTAAGTACCATATTATATGAAAAGTACATCAATATGATTTATAAGACTTTCTATAATAGTGACATCTTGGCTTTCTACAAGGCTAATATCTCAGAGTCCAATAATAAAAAAGACATTTATCTCCCCACATTACCATTAGTATAAAATTGACTCATATGGCCAAAAAGCAGGTTAAGGAGCTGGATGAGCAAAAACAGGAGAGGGTGAAATATCCTACAGAACTCTTATGGCTAGTGAAAACATATTTAAGCAATTAAGGGTTATGCTTTATCTTTGCTTGTGCTCATAAAAAGTATCCTGAAGTTTGATCTTATGTAATTTGAATTTTAAAATGGGACTGCATAATTCTCACACTAATTCTTTAAAAGGTCTTTCTCTTCTCTCTTAGAAAAACCCAATTTTAACAAGACGGTCTCAGAAATCAATAAGGACAAAATCTACAGGTTATATCAGATCCTACAGCACCATGTATCATTGCAACAGAAACCGACAGAAGCTGCATCCAGTCAAGATTAGAAGACCCTATTAATATACTATGGACAGTAAGCGATGAAAGCATGCAGTGTAAAGAAGTGGCCAACTGAGTAACTAACAAGTCTCTACACTTTTTCTTAGTCTTAGGGGGCGGAAATAAGCAGACTGTCATTTGTTGCCATACCCCCCAAAGAAGACGAGGACATCATGTGTGGGTTTAAACGGCCGCACTCTTTATTAATAACCAAAAAGGCGGAAGGGGCAGCCCTCCCACTTCCCCCTTTGAACTGGGGTCCTATCTATTTACTGTTCCTAACTGTTAACCCAAACCACAGGAGGTTCCCATCCCACACCAGGCACTATCCTGTCTGCCCGGCGCCCTTCTTTCCCACGTCTTCGGGTTAAGCCTGAGGGGAATCCTCCTGTGCCCTATCTTACCCAACTTTATTAACTTACCCCCTACCCCGACCACCAGGTTTCACCGGGCCGGAGCAGGTTGCTCGTACCTACCCCCCTTTAGCCCACTGGGGGCGGGGGTTTAAACAACAAGGGTGAGGACACCGTAACCTACTGTTTGGTACATGGTCCGCCCAGCGGGTTCGGCCGCTAACCTCTCACCCTTGGGCTGACCATACAGTGGGCCGCACTGTGCGGCTATGCATGACCTATGCCCATCTCTTAAGGAAATGTTCCTACTCAATGCTATACTAACAACTTCAGCTTCTAATAATTGGTCTGAACTCAGCCTATCACCACCAGAACCGCCAGCTCTGCTTGGCTGGTTCGCCGCCAAAACTCAACTTTCCAGGATTTCCGTTAGTCGGCGCTTTAGGACCCCAAGGTACAAGTTGCATCCTGCATCCGATAGATGGACACCATCACTTCTGAATAACTCATCCCTGTCATGACTAATCTCCGCATGACGGATGATGAACCCTCCTGCTCTTTGCAACCAACTCCCAATTTCACCATTTGCCCTTTTCCTGGCCCGGTCTATTCTACCCGGGCGCTGGGCGTTAGCCTACACTCTCCTATGCAGCATTTCCGACCATACCCTTGGAATTGTTCCTGAACCATTCGCAGGCCCGTAAACCTAGGCAGATTTTTTCCCCCTAAATGTATTACCAGCACCGCCGATGCCGGGAATTTCTCCTTTGCCGCAGTCAACGTTGGGAGCAATTGGTCCCAAAGCATTCCGCGCCTACCTAGCCAAATTATGTCTGCCTGGTTTAGGCCCAACTGGGTACCCCACCCGCTGCGTGCGGCCATATTTCCTGCCCAATGCACGATGCTGTGACTGACGATTCATACCACCTTCTGTCCCCGCAGAGCTGACACGTCTTCAAGAGAAATCAGAGTTATGCTGTTGCCATGGTATCCCCACTTGCCCACACATTCTTGGTTTGGTGTTCCTAATGTACGTGCGATACGCCCCTGTCCGCCACCACCCTATCCATTGTATTTGCTCCCCGGGCAGTCCCATGTTTGCGCCGACTGACACTGCCCCTATCCGAAAGGAGTGCGCACTGTAGCAACCTGGGTCAAGGCCCACTTCATTAGCACAAACGTTGAGGACTGCCCCAAATTGATATCGTGTCAGTGGGATCCCATCCCTGTGAAGAAACAACAGGCCCGCCGCCTTTGGGCAGGACGCTAAATACTGTTTCATTACTTCCACTGAGCAGATTTGGATATCCTCCGAACGGCAAAGCCGCACCAACCGGCCCCCTTCCCCTTTGGTCAGTTTTTGATCTTCGTAAGTATAACAGGAGGGTTCCTCCCTGCCATGCCACATCGTGGATTTGCAGGGCCACACCCGACCCATCCACCCTGGATTGAGGGACTATCTCACTGATCCTGAAGGCCCTGAATAGTGCTACACGAAATACAGCAGTAAAAAGCACTACCTCACTGACCGAGTGACACACAGTATGTAATGCTCGGCAGATAATACTCAGAAGCTGGGGGGTAATAAGGGTCCTGGCGTCCGATGCTTGGGGGGTACTTCTGACCCAACTCGCCTTTAAACAGCTCATTAAAAAGCCGTTATCAGGAGAGGAGTGGCCTGCCAAATGGCTCGTAAAGGCAATAGCCGATATTTTTCCCGCTATTGTCCCAGGTGCCAAACCTTGTTGCCTAAGCTGGAGCACAAACTGCAGTATGTGTCCCTCAGAGATGGGGAATCCTAGTTCCCAACCTTTCCGTGACCTATATACCTGGAATTATGTGAAAGCCGTTTCATACGCCCACCTGGTTCTGAGTGCGAGGGATCCCTGCACTGCCCGATATAAGTCTAGGATCCAAGGCTCCACATGTCCCTCGGGAATGGCTCGGGGTCCTCCCTGGCATCTGTTGCCAGCTGGTGAAAACGGTCTATCTGAAATTGAGAAAGGGCATCGGCTATGCCATTATTGATCCCGGGCATGTGCCTGGCCATGAACAAAATGTTTGCCCGCAGGCACTTGAGTACAAGGTGCCGGACCAGCCACATAACCCTTTCCGATTTCAACGACAGCTTGTTGACAACGTGGACGACAGCCATGTTATCCCACCAGAATAAGACCCTTCTATTGGCAAATTCCGCCTCCCACAGCTCTGTTGCCACTACTATAGGGAAGAACTCCAGGAATGTCAAGTCACGGGTTAGTCCTTGTGTTTCCCATGCCTCCGGCCAGGGGGCTGTGCACCATTTTCCTCTAAAGTATACTCCAAAATCGTGGCCTCCTGCAGCGTCGGAGTATATTTGCAGCTCCACTTCCAACAGGAGTCGTTGCCGCCAAAAACTCACCCCGTTATAGCTTTGGAGGAAAGCCTCCCAGATCGCCAAATCCTCCCGCATCACCTTCATCACCCGGACGTAGTGATGTGGGGGACAATCGCTTCCAATGTGGGCGTATAATTGAGACATGAATGCCCTCCCTGGTGCGAGGACTCGGCAGGCAAAATTAAGACTACCTATGAGGGACTGCAACTGTTTGACTGCTATCTTCGGGGCTGCCGCTACCACTGCTATCAACTCTCTGAGGATTTGGAGCTTGTCCTCCGGAAATCTGGACAGAGAGCGCACGGTGGTGTCCAGCTCTATGCCCAGATAGGTCAGCCTAGTCGTTGGGCCCTTGGTTTTTTCAGGCGCCAATGGCACTCCCAGCTCTTTGGTCACATCCTGGAATGCGCACATTCCCAGTGCACATTCCGAGGTCCCTGCCCTTCCCGCGAAGAGCAAATCGTCTAAATAATGCATCAAGCTCCTCCCCGCCCATTGGCGTGTAATCCATTCGAGGACCATGCTGAACTTCTCGAAGGCCGCACATGAGATGGAACATCCCATGGGCATTGCCTTGTCGAAGTAAAACCTACCCCTGAAATGCATGCCTAAGAGCTCAAAGTCCTCGGGATGCACTGGCAGGAGCCGGAACGCAGACTTGATGTCGCACTTCACAAGGAGGGCCCCCCTTCTGCAGGAGCGCACCATTTAGACTGCGGAGTTAAATGATGCGTACCTTACTGAGCAGAGATCGGGAGGGATCACATCATTCACCGACTCCCCCCTTGGGTGGGACAAGTGGTGAATCATGAGAAACTCCACCGGGGTCTTCTTCAGCACTATGCCCAGGGGGAATATCCGTAGAGTGGGGATGGGCAATTTGTCGAATGGGCCCTGGATCCTGCCTTCGTTAACTTCCTTATCAATTTTTTGCTGGACTATTTGCTCATTCCCCATCACTGATTTCAAACTTTTTGCACACAAATGGTAACAAGGGCCCTCCATTGGGATCCTAAAACCCATCCTGAATCCCTCTACAACATACTCGGCAGTCACGCGGTTGGGGTAGTCACAAGTGGCCATCCACAAGGCTTCATGCCGTACTGGGGTTGGCTCCCTTCCCCACTGTTTGGGTGGCGCCCCCTTGGCTGGCGGGGGTCTGTTTCTTGCCCACCCGCCCCGTTTCTAGCTCCATACTGCCGAAACCTAGTGCACGCAGAGGTGGCATGATCGCCCGTGCATTGTGTGCACATGTTTAAATCTACATTGGGCCCGAAAACACCTGCCCCATCGTTGAAATCCCAACATATTGGGCCTACTGGTGGCTGCCTTACTCTGCCTCTCTATCCCCCTTCGGTTTGCTGTATGCTCCATGCACAGGGCAGCACGTGACCGCTATCGGACCGCGGTGCATACCTGGAGCAGCTAATGCATTCCAGCCAAATGTCGTCGGCATGTATATCCAACGCAGGCGTAGATTTTTGGCTGCACTACGTTGGAAAGATTCATCGTAGCGCAGCCAAGCTCCTGGTCCTCCTGTTTCAAAAGCTCGGCACACAATATCCGAGTATTTGATCATTTCCAGTCCACGTTTGGGGAACTTGACCAGTGTCACCCCCATATAAATAGTATAGGCAGCAGTCCAGTTGGACCAGGTGCGCTCCGCCTTCCACCTTTTAAACTTCTCTTTCCTCTCTTCCTTATCATTGGGGTCAGGTATGGGGTCGCTGAAAAGGAGGGCGAATATATCAATATATTCACCACTCCAGATCTTCTCTTTAGTGGCCTGGAGAAGATATTTGCCCAGCAGGGCTGACACATCCGTGTACCCTCCTGACAAAGGGCGGGGCTCCTCCCTATCTCCAGAGCACCGCATGGCTCAACCCGTGCAGCACTGGTCCGCCCCCCATACCTGGGCCACCACTTTGTACCTATGGGCCGGGCAGTGTCCACAGGCACCGGCCTGGCACTGCGCGCCCTGCCCCCCCGAGTGACCACCACATTCCCAACATGAAGGGTACTGGCTCTTTCCCCGTTCCCCGTGCATACACGTTACTACAGGGCACTCTTCCTCTTGGCATCTGTTGGGCCCCTGGCCCCTATTGTTTGGCATCCCTGTCCCACCAACTGTTGTCGACCTGCTCACCTTCCACCGGTTCGGGTTCGTACCTGGGGCCACTGCTGGGACCCACTGGCACCCGATGCCTGTGCTGGGCCGCTTCCAGACTCTCCGTCAGCACCTGCATGCCTTCTCGGAGCACCTCAATTTGCGCCTGGTAGTTGGACGGGAATTCTTCCCTCCGTCTGCTGGTCCCTGGTTCTTCATCCCTGTAACGAGATGGCAGGACCCAACGCCGCCCGCTTTCTTGGCGGCGTGGGCCCTTCCCGCTGCCCGGGGTCGACCAACCTGCTACCTCACTCATTGCGCCCGCCTTCCCGCGTTTTCCCGCATCGCCGCCCTCGCGATCGGTCACCTGTCCGCGGCCACCCTCCAGCTCCTCTATGCGGGCCTGATAACCGGCTAACTGGGCCTGCATGGCTTGGAGGACTGCCTCCTGCGATCGGTCACCTGTCCGCGGCCACCCTCCAGCTCCTCTATGCGGGCCTGATAACCGGCTAACTGGGCCTGCATGGCTTGGAGAACTGCCTCCTGTGTGGCCCTGCCCTGTTGATTCCCTTTGGCCCCTTTGGGGGGGGGCTTAGTGACCCTTTTTGCCGGGACTTTCCTTTGGCCCTTGCGGTGGGGGGGTCATATTTACCCCTGCTCATCGCAATCCCACTCGCTTTGCTCAAGTCCCCACTGGGGAATTAGGTTGACCCACGGTTTGCTCGCTGGGGCAAAGGCTCCAATAGTCCTCTGCGCCCCTCGTGACCCAGGCCCTGGTGTCTCCCACTCAACTGGGGGCGGGTCCGCAAGCCCCTGGGTCAGGTTTCTTAGGACCGGCCTGGGGCAGTTCACTCGGTACAGGGGGGGGGGAGGAGAACACCACAGTCCCGCCCTGGGCACCCAACGTCTGATCAACCTACTCCCTATAGGTCTCACCTGCCCTCAAGCCAAGTGAGAGGGGGGGTGGCTCCACAAGCCCTCTGGGGGAAGCCCCTCGTACGGGGACCCAAATTGCCAATGGGGGGCCTACCTTGTATGGTCCCCGTCTCCCCCCAAATCACTGGGGCTTCTGGGGGTGGAAGGCAGCCCTCCTGCCCACTGCCTCACAGCCAGGCTGCAGGTGTATATTGTGCCCGGGGAGGGGGCCTCAGCCAACCCTCTAGGGGTCCCCCGGGGATCCAGCCCGAAATTTCCCTCTGTCTCAGTCCCGGGGGCAGATTCATCGTATGAATCGTTCCTCACCCGCTTTGAGGGGGCCGCTCTTCTCCCAACCGGCCAGAGGAGGAGACACAATCCGAACTCGGGGGGGGCAAGCCAGCACGTAAGACCCTACAGCGGTTCAGAGGCAAGCGGCCTGATTCCCACCTCGCTGTCCGTCCTAATCCCTGCTCCACACCCAGCCAAATGAGGCACGTGTGCAGGGAAGCTAAAATAGAGCCCAGGAATCCTGACTCTTGCGAGAGTCCCGGGCACCTTGGATTGTGGTTGCTAGGCAATCTCGGCTCCCCGCAATCCCTCCTGTGGCCGTTCCTTCCCTCCTCGCCTCCTTTGTTCCAGGAGAGGAAGGGGTGCTGCCAAACCCCCGCCGCGGCGAACGCGGAGGGGACTTTGCAACATACAACACTGTCTTAGAGATGATCTTGAAATCGTTGTGTATGTACTATTTTCCAGTTATTTAACTACTGTGTTTCACTTTAGCAATTTATAGACCTCTCGCTATTGCAGGACTTAAGCAGTGTACAGTGTGTAACTGTATTTAGTAGAAACAGTCAAACTGTGGCTCTTCGGCAGGGCTCACCCTGGGTCTCATGCTGGCTTACTTGTACCAAATGTAATAGTCACCTATAAGTGGGTGATTATTGGTCTGTTTGATAGATAAACAATGATCAGGAACTCACAGAGGTCTCACCATGCGGGCTAAGATAGGAAAACATGTTTGCCCCTGGGTCAACGCATGTCCCTGCCATCTAATGGGGGGTAATGGCCAGGGGGAAAAACTTCCCTCCCCAGCCATGACCCACCCACCTCTCCCCTTTCCATCCTCACTGCTTTCCTTTCTCTGTAGGAAAGGAATGGAGATCAAAGGCAGCACACAGCTCCTCGGAGGATCCACATACCTGCGCTCACCTCTGTTCCTTTCCTAAACAGAGAGGGGAGTGCTACGTATTTCCATGCACTCTCCTCAATCCTTTCCATAGCCCAGCTGCTCAGGGAAGGAGCCAGATGGTGGGGGAAAGAAGCTCGGCACCCGATCTCATTTCCACTCAGTTCTTTCAGGAAGGAGCCTAGCAGGAAGGGGACCAGAAGAGGATAGCCCCATGTGGGGGCTGTGGGTGTCAGGAACACTTGCCCCCACATCGGTTTAATGGGTGCTAGCACCCACAGAATGCAGGTGTGTGCTATGACATTCACAGCCCCCACACAGGGCTATTGTCTTGATAGTTATCACTCTTCATAGCTGAATCATAGTTGCTCCTCAGAATCTCAGCAGGCTGGCCCACAGAGCACCAGCTCTGCCAGCCCAACATGAAGCAGGATAGATTTGTTTGTGTGCATGTGAGTGTATCTTTTGGCTCTTGGTACAAAGATTTTGGTATGTGATTTTTGGGGTTTGAAATTTTGGCCACCCCTAACATATTTGAAAGCTTCCAGAGGACAACCTCTTCTAGTACACTGGGTTTTTCCCTTTCCAAATTAGGAAAGATTCCCCCTTTTCTCAAGTTAATGCAAATCCTTACAAAGGCACATATATTTTGTAATTCTCTAACTCCACACCAGGTAATAAAATGTCTCTTGAGCTGTCAAAGATACCACTGATGCTTCTTTAGCTGAATAAGTTTACATTTTTTCTTTTTATGTTCAAGGATTATAAATTAAAATACACCACCGCCTCCTTCTCCATCAGTGTCTGCATATGTATTCTTGATATTGGTTTTTAATAAGGCAGTGCATCCATCCTGCCAAATATCCTGACAGGAAAATAAAATATACACAAGTGACTAACCAACAAATAGTTTAAAAATAGGTGGCCTCAATCAATCACGTACGGTGATATTGCCATGACAAATGACATGTAAATAACAGGTTTGGACTGCATACTGAATCATTTGTACCAAAAAAGGCTTGATTTTAAAATCTTAGATCAGTAATTGCTATGGATTCACCATTTCAAAAGCAAAGTTGCACAATCCATTCTTCAATTCTTAATTAAAATAAGACACTTAACTCAAAATGAAAACAAAAACAAACAAAAACAAAATCCAACCCCCCAGAACAACACAAACTAAAGCAAAACAGAACCACCTTTCATGTGGGCAACATCTCAGATGTGTGAAAGTAGGACTGAGAAGGAAATTGATCACAGATCCTTTCCCCAATGACAAGGGGTTTTTTATCAGCAAAAAAAGTTGCAATAGGAAAATATTCTTCCCGATGGAAGTTCCCACTGGGACAAAATTTCCAATTCAACCATCCCAAAGAAATTGCTCCAAAGGATTAGAAGAATCTTTTTGTTGCTTTAAAATGAATTCTATATACACATAGTGCCCCTGAAATAACAGCTTTCCCTTTAGATTTCCTGCACATTTAAGAATATAAGAAATGACATACTATGGGTGTTTTTAGATGTGACGACGCATGGCACCACCATGCTTTGATCCTGCCCACGGTAAAGGCCTTCTCGCCAGGCAGGATTTGGCCCAGCCGCCGAACAGACATGCTGGCAGCCCGGGCTGGGGAGAGGGTGAGGAGAGGGGTGGTGGTGTGTGGATATGGGGATCAATCCCATGCCCCGTGCGTGCTACATACAACCTACGTGCACACGCACATGCACGTAAAGTGCTCGCATGTCCAATGGAGGCACATTATGCCATGTGGATTCCATGCGGATTGTGGCCATGGTCCGCGTGGCCCTGCACTGCTGAGTGTAGTCTGCCCACCACTGAGTGTAGCTATGCTACTGAGTGTAGCCTGATGGGCAGGCGTGGCAGCCTATGAGGCCGTTGAGTCCACCCAGAAATGGTCTGGCCCCGGACCGGAGTCAGGTAGAGCTTGCCCGGGCTTTGGCAGCATTTAGCCCAAGCTGTGCCTCAATGAGGTGGTTGAGGAACATCACGGGCTAAAACCTGTCCGGGGAAAACCCTGATCCTGTCCTGGGTAACATCTGGCGGGTGGGATCAGACATTACAGCACCACGGGTGGCCATTCAGGTTAAAGTGTGGCCACCTGTGGTACCGTCATGTTTAAAGACACCCTACATCAGACCAGTGGTCCACCAAGCCCAGCTTCCTGTCTCTGACAGTGGCCAAATTTGGTTGTAACAGGTTATTATGGAATGATCTATTTCCTACTATTTGCACCAAGCCCTGACCAAATAGATCAAGGGCCTATCCTCTAAGTATCTATCCAATCTCTTTTGAAACCAGTTATGCTATTGGTGTCACAACATCATTTGACAGGAAGTTTCACAGATTAATTGTATATTGAGTGGGGGGGGGGAATCCTCTCTTTTATTTGCTTTTAATCTACTTACAGTTACTTTCATAGGGTTGGGTATTATGAGACGGGATAAACAGATCCCTGTTTACTTGCTCTGAACCACGCATGATTTTCTGAATTTCTATCATATCTCCCCTCAGTTATCTCTTCTCTGTGCTTAAGAGCCCCAACCTATTGAGCCTCTTCTCATACAGAAGATGTTCCATGCCTTCAATAATTTTGATTTCCCTTCTCTGCACTTTTTCTAGTTGTGTTATGTCATTTTTAACATGGAGAAACAAGGGCCCTGATCCAAGGTCCACTTGCTTGCCGCTGGCAACACATGGACCCAAACGGCAATTGCACATGTACACATAGTGTATGTGCACAGGGAAACCCAGGGAAAGCCCCCCTCCTCCCAACCCCACCACCACCCAGGCAGCTACCGCAGCCCTGCTTCTACTTCTTCTAGTTGCAATGGGGCCAGAAGGCTGCAGATATTCCTTGGGCTACCTAGTGCATGTACTCTAGGCGCGCATGAGCAATTAGTTTGATTCTATGTGCGCACCAGGTGCTCTCGTACAGACCTTGGATCAAGGCTAAGAACTGCACACAATATTCAAGATGTGGGTGCACCATGCATTTATACAGTAGCATGATATAGGGACGGGCGTCTGAATTATGCTGCTGTCATCGCCTGCCCCTCTGCCATGACAGGCACTCAGTTCCGTCCACTTTGGCCCAGGTGGGTGGCTGTTGGGCCTGGACTGTGGGCTTGCTTTGATCCAGATCCACAGTCTGGGCCCAGCCATCACCCCAGGTGGGGGTTTGTTCTGGACCCACATCTGGCAAGCATGGAACAAACATACAGGTATCATGCTTGCCCAATCGGGCCAAAGCAGGCCGAACTGGGCCAGCGTGAGTTCTGTTAACACTCTGTGTCACAGCAGTAGGCCAGCTGCAATCAACCTTCCCAAGGCCGGTAAGTACACCCTAGTACTCTGAAAGGTAGGGTGGTGATGTGGTGGTGGTGGTGGTGAATCCGGATCTGGAACGCTGGATCTGGAACTGGTAGGGCATAATTCGGATTGATCCATAATGGCCCAATCCGGGCAGCTGCAGATAAATCCAAATCCAGAACCCTCATCCCTATCCATTTTATTTTCTGTCCCTTTTCTTATAATTTCCAACATACGGTTTGCCTTTTTGACAATTGCTGCACAGTGAGCTGATGTTTTCAGAGAAGTATCCACAGTGACCCCAAGATTGTATCCACAGTGACCTCAAGATTGTAAGTGCTAACACCTAGCTTGGAACTCAAGTATGTTTAATTAGAATTACTCTTTCCTTTGTGCATCAGTTTGCACTTATGAACATTTAATATCATCTGTTATTTTATTACCCAGTCACGTAAGCATGCAACTCCTCACAATATGCTTGGGACTTAACTATCCTGAATAATCTTGCCACCTCGTTCTTCATCTCCACTTTTCCAGATCATTAGTAGCCAGTGACCTTAATAGATGTCTTCATGTTTCTGATCAGTAAGCAACAGGTGGATATCTCCCATTTAGAATTAATACTACTGTATTTAAAAATTGGTATATTAGAGACACAAAGAGTTTTTATAGGCTGACAAGGGAACATCAAGCAGAAGTAGAACACCTTAAATAATGAAATAAACCATATGTTCTGTAGGGATTCAGCAAGTACAGTCATATCTAGTACAGCACTCCGCATAAATGCTTCACTTTAAATTAATGAACACTGGTATAAAAATAAAAGTCATTTACATCAATAAATAAATGAATGATGCATTTTAAAGGCATATTATATACTCCTAATGTCCCCTTAGTGCACTAGCTATACGCTTCATGTAGGTCGCTTACTGTTTATGTACAAGAGCAAAGAAAAACTGGCTCACGTTAGCAGTGATCTACTTCTGAAAGCTACAGGAGATTGCAAAATATTGAATATTTCAGAAGAGCATGCTTTTCAAGAGTGTTAAAAGCCTGGAACCAAGATTAAATTTCTGGTTGTAAGTTACAAGCATTGCAAGTTTAAGTATAACTGTCAGGATTTGGGGTTAACATTCTTCACTGCATAGGACAATGTGTTCAAACCAAGGGTAAAGAGAAATCCACTGGTGGCAGGGTGGCTCCCCATCCAACCTCTGGATGGAAAGGCACAGCCGCCACTGAGTGACATGAGTGGTCGATGCAACAGGCGTGCCTGCGACGGCCAGAGAGCCACCCCATGGTGGGGATAAGTGGGCCCAAACAGAGGTGTTGGCCCATGTCAGTAGCCCTTGGCCCAGGATGGCCACCTTGGATCTTTGGGAGGACTCATCCCGGGTCAGCTGCCTAGCCACCCTGGGCCTCTGTGGCCCAGCATCTGGAGGTGGGACAACAGATGTGCAGGTGAGTCCACGGACCAGGTAGGCTATAGAGGGCCCCCTGTCATGTCTGTTTTTGCCCCGTCATGTCTGTTTTTCTATTTGCGAATCTGGAAGCTCAGCTAGAAATACCTAAAGGGGCCTGAGTTCTAAAATTATGCCCTTCAGAACATATCAAGCTGAACACACACAAAATGAAGAAAGCCCCAAATTACCACTTTTTGAAAGGTTTCGATTTACATTTCTAATTTGGGAATTAGTCATGGAACTTGCCATTCTGCCTTTAGAACAAAAATTCAGCATTCTGCATTCTATTCATTTAGCATGATTTATACCTGAAATTGTCACTTTCTTCCAATGTTTGAACCTTGTGTTCTCCATAAGGAGACACTCCTAGTATGAAACAGATACAAAGAAGTGATAAATAATGGGGCATCTTTCATTTTGACTCTAAAGCTAGTGTGAGTTATTTGTAGATCTAAGAAAGGTATCTCATTAAATGCGTGTTGTCTTTGAGCCACATTACAACTGTTAATATTTTCTTCAATGAGAGTGACAAACAGAACAATAACATACCATTTTTTCTTTATTTTTCTTAGTGGAAAATGATATATGTAATTTTAAGTTGCACCCTTTAGCAGGCAAACATTTGTTTTCATGACCATTCTGAAGCAAGCTATTAAGTAGGATTAGCCTATTGGGGCTGATCCAAAGCTCTGAGCAGAGTGTGTGGCACACAAAACATGACCGCATCTCACACAACCCCCACTTTGGGAATTGGGAACTATGGCACGTGTGCAAGCCGTGCATGCAGGCATTTAGGATCAACCCCAATAGCTATAAAATCTGACAGTGAAGCATCAAGGGGCCATATTCTGTCCAGCACCATAAACAATAAAGAGAAATGGAAAACAACACAAAGAAAAGAAGAAGACAGGAGCAAAACAGGGAAAGCGGGGAGACAATGGTGGTTGCCTGAAAAATTTCCTTCCATTACCTTTATAAAAATAATGGAGAAAAAGAAACCCCAAGTAAAAACAACAGACATTTAAAGCATCATTGGGCTCAATCCCAGAGTCTGCTGATCCTGTGCAGATCTGCGTGTGCGCAAACCACGCGCATCCCCATCAACGTCCCATTATGCCGGGCGAAACCACACACATTCATGCGCACGTAGCTTCCGTGTGGGATCCGCAGACTATGGAATCATGCCCATTGTATCCAATGGGAAGGATTTACCATTAAACATTTAACATCTCAACTCTCTAGCCCCCTCTTTTTACATATTTTTAACCTCCCGTCTCCTGTCTTCTCTCTCCCTCTCTCTCTCTCTCTTTTTGCATAATTTGCAGTGTTAATTATCTAACTAATATGTACTCTTGATGACTGCAGCCGACAAGGTCAGCAATCGATCCAGTTAGTTTCCAGATCCTACTTACTTGCTCACCTGGAGTTCAAGAAGTTTGAGAAAAACCTCATACATCAGACCCATGCTGCCAAAACATATCTAACACATTCTTTGATTTGATTATTATGCAGCAGAGCCAAGTAAGATGTGCAGAGCTTTTAACATTTTCAAATACTGAAAACAGAGGTTTTGTAATTCAGAGTTTGGTATGAGCACTCTGCGCTCTACCGTGTCACATAAAGAAGAAGAAATTAGGAACCTACTTGTGGAGATTACGCCAGTGATCCTCAAATTATTTCCTGTGATATCTCATTTTGAGACAAATATAATCTTCTGACCGCAGACAGGAACAGACATGCACATTTTTAGAAAATATCAGTGGGACTGTGACGCCATCTGCAGATGGTATAAAATCACCTGAGGTCCCAATCCACAGTTTGGAAACCTCTGGATTAAGAGATTCAGGCCATTTTTACACGATGCCACCAGGTGGCGGTGGTGGGCGCACAGGTGCATGTGCAGTGGGTGGGCGGGGCATGCACACGACCACACACGCATCCCCACTCACCCTCCACTCATCCCCATGCACGGAGCAACCTCCATTTTCCTGGTTGCTCCATGCGTGGGGATAAGTGGGGGGTGAGTGGGGAAGCGTATTGGGTAGGAGCGTGCACTATGATGGCCATTTCCTAGTTATAAAACAGGACGCTCTTGAAAAATACATAGTGCAGGGCTGCACTGGTTTCTACGTATTTTTCTACGTGTTCGTGAATGGAAGAGGTTTGTGTAAAAAGGACCTTAATGTAATGATTCAGAAGCTGCAAAATAATGGGCTGGAAACCTATTGTTTCTTTTTTTGAAGGGGGGGGTGGGTAAAAAGAAAGAGTTTTAATTGACTTTCAATGCTGCTGTGGCATACGGAGTAGTTTTTCTCTCTAAATTATTAAGAAATTATTAATTCAAGACAGGAATTAATGAGAACCCACATTGTGACTTCAGGCACAGCAATCCATACAAATCTAAGGGTTAAATGCATATTACTACTACTACTACGTCTACTACTAACAACAAAACAAAAACAACAACAACATTTAGTTTTTGTCCACTACAAGCCATGGTGTCCCTTATGCACCCTAATCAAGAGTTACTAGATACTAGAAACCTCTGCTAGTTTTTGCCTGGACAACTTTATACAGATCATCATGGGGTTTGTGGGTGCAGGGAGTTGCACTCTACTGTTCGTAGGTTTTTGCCTTAAAAGCCCATAGCTGATTTGAGAGCCCCTGAGAAATCTGCTGCTGATCCCATGCCATCTGGAACACTGAGCTGTTTGTGCAGATTTCATTGCTCCTTGCTCTTATTCTCTGAAAAACCATCTCCTAGCAGAGCAGCTGCCTCAGGAGATGTGCTGTTCCCACAGGCTCTCTAAAAGCAGCTGCCTTGAAACCCTACCTTAGGGAGGATGAAATGTACCAAGAGTGAAGCAGTGCAAGATGGCAGTAACTTGACTGATTTACCAGATACCAGAAAAAAAATATTTCTTACATATTTGTTTTCAAAATCATTGTTCTTTGTTGAGTAATTTGTTAAATATGTGTCAAACCAGCTCTGGGTTTTGTTGAATGACACTCAAATGTTTTGGTGAATAAATTACCTGAAAATCATAAATTGGTCCAACAATGTAAAGTACCCAAATTAGACTGAAATAGAAGGGTGAGTTCTCACTGCTCGAGTCCAGCAGGAATGGAGCTTAGAAAAAATATTGATTACCTGTGGCAATGAGATATGGGTGAACTCCCTTCTTGCTTAATTCCTCCTTGGCATTACCCCCGATAAAATATTTGGCAAATAGTATTTGACCAGGTCTAATGGTGACAAAGTAATTATTATCTTGAATTAAATGTAGACAAGAACTCAAGAGGCTGGGGTACAGAAAGCTAAGTGTTCTACTAGAGATTTTTGTTTGAAGCTTCAGTAAACTCACTCAAGGCTAATTTCCAGGGGTGCTGAGCACTCACAACTCTTGAAAATAGTGACACTTCCCTGCCTCTGAAAAATCAAGTTATCAGCCTTTGCTTTAGTTTCCCCTGCTGTACAATGGGGACAATGATGCTAATTTTATAGAAAACAATTTGAGTTTTATTATAGAAAAGTTCCCCCCAAATTTTTTTTTTTTTTTTTTTTGCTTATTTTAAGAATATCTCACTCCCCCAAAAAAACTGCTGAAAGGGAGTTACGGTTGCGACACCACACAAAACCCCTCAGTACAAGCCCCAACAAGGATGAAAATAGCACTAAGGTTTTCACAGGCACTGCAAGCCATGCCCCGTATAAGCTAGACTTTAACACTAGACCTTCAAAGTACCAGATCAAGTTGGTCTGGTACCAAAGTACCTATCAGTTGAGATAGGAGGAGTACCTACAGAATAATTTGTAATTAAGAAACCACATAACTAATTAATATTCTCACAAGCAGAAGTTGGTTTAATAATAGGTATCTTCTTAACTACTTTGTCTCTCTTATATTTGGGACCAACGTAACAACACTTTGCCGGCAATGTACCTGGCACTGAATAATCATTAATTAGAAACATGTTCATGCCCCAGGGAGCTTACAATCTAGGATAGAAAAGGGAGGCTTAGGCAAGAAAGAAGGAAATTTAAGGAGAAACAGGAATAAATTCATGAAGTTGAAAAAAATCACAGGAGCACGTTCTTAGCTTAGTTACAGCAGAAAAGGGGACCCTAAATGACAGGACAATAGAGGGTATGTCGGGGGGGGGGGCAGCGGATTGTTTTTGTTTCATTTTTGTTATTAAAATCACATTTGATTTTGTTATTTATTTTTGTTTTTGTTTTACATTGGCTTGAATGGGAAAACATTGCAGACAGTGCACAGCTTCCCTGCCTTTCAAAACAGGCTGATTTTGCCTCCCTGATGGTTTCCCCTAGGGCGACAGAAATATCAGCAAAAGATTGGCACATGGCAGGCAGGCACTGTGCCCCAAAGCTTCAAGTTGAAGAGAATGTTCCCAGTAGGCAAAATATTAGAGTCAGACTGGCGGGCAAAAGCTAGAACAGTGGGCACATTGCCATGGCACCCCAAAGTATAGCAGGGGTTTCAACTTGCAGAGAATGCCCCAGGGGCCAGGAGACACGACAAGGCTTCCCCGCCTCAGGCAGGTGCACCAGGGGACAGTTTTGGCATGCAAAGGAGCAGTTGGTGGAAATACTGGCAGTTGGCATTGTCCTTACTTGGCACCCCAAAGTGTGTGGGGTGTCAACAAACTTACAGCGATAGCACCAGGGGGCATGATATCAGAGGGAGACACACAGAGAGACTAATGAGCACTGTGCAGCAGCCGAAACAGAAGGCAAGCACTGGTGGCAGGTGGTACTGTGTCATTTGGCATTGTCTCTCTTTGGCACTCTAGAGTGCATGGGGTGTCTGTCAACTTGCAGTGATGGCCCTGGGGGAGGGGGGGCAGCATTGGCACCCCAAAGTGCATGGGGTTGTCTGTCAACTTGCAGCAATGGCGCCAGGGAAAAGGGCGGACAGCATTGGCACCCAAAGTGCTTGGGTGTGTTTAGCTTGCCCCAAACTTACATGTACTCCCCAGCCCCCTGATTAGTTGCAAGGTATGTTTTTGTGATGACAATTGGACACCAGACATCAAACGTCAATCATGTCTCTTGATTGTGTGTTGGGCTGGCCCCCCTCTCCTCTGCCATGATATTGATACAAACTGCAGATAGTCTGGAGCCTTGCTCAGGCTGTTCTCTTCTCTCTCCTTCCCCTCTGCCTTGTTGACCTGGACACAGCATAATGAGCACAGAGTGCTGCTGCATAAGAATGTATAGAGGTAAAAACGAAAAAGAAAATGACATTTTTGTTTTTGTTATTGAAATATCAAAAACAAAATGCACATCCCCTAGTGTCAGTGAGCTTTCTATGGGGGTAAGGAACCCATAATGTAGTCTTGTACAGCCTCTCTGTTATGTGATTTACAAAATATGGCTCCAGCTCATAATTCCTTGCATTGCAGAGAAGATCCTAGTGGAAAACTTCAGAAACCACTGCACACGTGGGGGGCTGGGGGGCAGTTGAGATTTTTCTGGAAATGAAACTCCGTGCCATATTTGGTAGGAGGACGATATGAGAGGGGACAGTTGAGTGAAGGTAAGACAGATGTTTGCTTGGCTGGCAGGGCAAAATAAAAGTGTCTGCAGCCATTTTGTCCATTCTCTTTGGTGAATTGGCTGTGTGCTACAGTGCTGCTGGATCTGTATGTAATCGGTTTGGGGGGAGCGGTGCCTGTCCATAGGGCCTATGCTGGGGAACGGGGGTTACCTTTACCATGCCATGCAGTTTTTAAAAAAAAATAATTGGATGTCACATTCCTTCTAGTTCTGCCTGATGCTTGATTGGCACTTGGCACCATGAGAACAGAGGGATCTCTCTGCCTGGATCCACTTCCCATATCGTTGCAGACTGTTTTGTGGGGTTGTGTGTGTTGTCTTGGCTGTGGCATGGCACAGCAGAGCCTAATTGTAAAGTGTAACTTCTACTGTTCTGCCAGCTGCTTGGTACCATGAGGCCAGACTGGGATCTCTCTGCCTGGCACCACTTCCCTTTGCCTAGTCTGTTCAAGTTATCAGTGCCACAGTACCAATGCCATGCCAAAAGGGTGCTCCTGGGGGGTGGGGGGTGAATGTCTGGTTTCTTAATTTTGTGACTGCTGGGGCTTGGGCTTGCTGGCTTTTGGTGGGATTTATTTCTCCATGCATTTGCAGACTGTTTTGCAGGGGTTGTTGTATTCTTCTTGAGCAAATGTCATTTGCTAGCCTGCATTTTTGTGCACTGGTTGGTTGGCATAATGATTAAAGTGGGTGCACTCACTGATGATGGTGGGCCATGCTGTGGGTACACTACTGCTGGGTTTTTTTGGATTTCTGCACACAGTTACACTTTTGGGGGGTTGTCTTCTGGAGCAATTGTCCCACTCTTGCTAGCCTGCTTTTCTGAGTAGTGCTTTGGGTTCAAGAACTTTGCAACAAGTTTCCAAAGTTTTCCAAGGTCTGGAATTCCGAGTCTGAATTCTAAAACTTCAGAAACAGCACCGAAGGGCACCGGGTACTCTAGTCTATTACTCAGAACTTCGGTATTTGGTCCGAGTATTTGGAAGTACTATTTCTCACAGACAGCCCTACTCTGGGTAAATCTCTAACAAACACCTATATCCCTCAAACTTTGTCACAGTACTTCTTCATAACAAACCACCAAAAATAACACATTCCATGTAAAGGGTTTTTAAATTATTATTTTTAAGGCAGTGGGTGCAGCCACACAAGCTGCAGAGGGCCCGATTCCTGCGGGGCCAGTGCAGGTAGCAGGGTAGATGACCATCTCCCCCCTCCCCCACGGGGAAGCCAGGTGGGCCACTGCTGGACCTCCTTCCACAGCACAGAGTGGACCGAGGTGCCAGCCACATGAGCGGACACGTGGCCCTGTGCCACCTCCTTCCCACAGCCTGCCTCCTATCCCGGACATGGCTACACAGGACTGGAGCTAGTGGTCACCACTCAAAGGATTAAATAGAAGTGACCACTGTCAGTGGTGACCCTCGCCGGGTCAGGGTACCACCGTGACACTGATGCAGCCAGGATCAGACTGAGGAACCGGCCACACATAACTCCGGCCAAGAAGCCATCCTGGCACTGCCCACATGCTGCACCCAGTGTCCCACCCCCTGCCAGGATGGGCAGTCATTGTGTCCAATCATGGATTGCCATGGCAGCTGACCATGGTGGCCCTGATTCATCATGGTGGGTCAGAACAAACATCCTGGCCCACTTTGGCCCACTTTGCCCCGAACTGACCTGGGGGTGGGGGGGGTTCGTAGCCCTGGCCATGACTTGTGCAATTTACCAAGTCACAGCCCGAGCTAGTCACCAACATGCCTATGGTCAGTCCAGACAAATATCTGGGGGCCCAAGCACAAACGTGAGAGTGACCCACAGGCCACAGCAGGACAAAGCTAGCCAGAATGGGTAACTGTCACATTTGTTTTTACCCAAAGTCCTACATCAAAGCTCGCCACACGATGGGGCAGATGGCGACTGGGCACAGGCACTACCATGCCTTGTGCAGCCTGACCCCAATTTGGGTAAGGCTGCTATCCTTGGCCTTTTTCTGAAGAAGCAGTGTGTAGCAGCCATCTGCCCACCCTGTAACATGCCTGGAGAAAACATCTGGTGGCTGCCAGCCATACAGTGCACTGCATTATGTGGTAAGGTTGCCCAGAGTGGGGTAAGGCTGCCAAGGCAAAGCAGGCATCTTGTGTGCACCCATACATTTTAAAATTGGCTATGACTATCCCAAAATAGCTTGTATAAAAAGTCAAGCTTTCTTCAATCTTTGTAAAGCTTGAACTTTTCCCTTTCACCATATCCACTATGATTCCAAGACTAAGGATATTTTCAGACGTTACGGGACATTTGGCCCGCCACGCTAAATCCTGGACCGGGATCTCTCTCAGATGCCGGTTCGTGATGAAGCCGGCCAGCCTTTAGACATGCCGGCTCCATCACACTGGGGAATCTCGGCAGGGGCAGGGCTGCGCGGCGCAATGTGCAACCTCAGAGCCCCGCCCCCCATGCTCCCACGGCTGTCCACCCTCGGGGAGACGGGTGGGTGCAACGGCCAATGCGGCCGCTGCACTCAATTCTGTACTATGGTCGGGGTCACGATCTGTGATAGGCCAAGGTAACCGATGTTACTTTTGGCCCATCCCGGATCGTGGCCGATCTAACCACGGTTCTGGACCTCAGGACGGCCGGAGGTCCAGAACTGTGGTTAGCTTTGATCCCCGCCAGAAATTCACTGTGGTGAACATCCGGCGGGGATCAAACAGACATTGCTGCAATCGCTGCCACCACATGGAATCTACTGGGATTCACTGTGGTGAGCAGCGATTTCGTAACGTCTAAAATTACACATAACGTAGTCTCTCTTTTAAGTGAAAAATGTTGACATGACCTACCATGCTACTATAGTTATTATTATTAGCAAGCATTTATATAGCACCAGCAATGTACTTGGCACTTTACAAAGTAATGGAATAGACACAGTCCCTGCCCTAGGGCTTACAATATGAGAGATGGGGGAGGGGGGAAGGGAGATAAAGGAAGGGGGAACAGAGGGAGAGACAAGGAGCATAACGTTCACAAAGATGTAATGTCCCAGGTGCACGTGCTTGGCTTGGTTACATCGAGAATGATGGCTGATCCATGTGATGGTTATTATAGTATTAATGCAATAGTTGCATCTAACAGCCCTGATCAGGATCTCATGGTGCAATACATGGTCCATGCCCTACAGTGCTTTTGGTCCAGTATCCTTAATGTCCCTGCAGGTTTAAAGGTGGGAGCAGACAATGCTGCAGATGATGACCCTAGCTATGTCCCACTATGGTAGCCTACAACCCCAGTAAACCTTTGAAGGACCCCCATGAGAACAGAGCCAGGGATGTAGGACAAGATGCAAAAATACATTTAAGCACTCTGAGTCAAATTCATTCCTGGAGCAATTCCACTGAAATCATGTATTTTTCTCCAGGGATGGATTTGGCCCTCGTGTGCTTATCTATTTATAAACAATTACTAGTTTATGAGGATTGTGCTAGCTGATTTAAGTCCTGACCTTTACTTTCTTATTACATAAAGCCCCAATTGATATTAATGAGAATCTTGAAAGCACAAGGAGAACAGGATTGGGGCCATACTATTAAGATATAACAGAAATATTAAAAGGTTATTCCAAATATGTAGTGCTCTTGACTGCAAATTTTGTAAGGTACTTGGAAAACATTTCGATTGTAACAAATTAACTACTTGCAACCTCTGATTTATTTCATGCCCTAAAGCATTGAAAGGTCACCAGCTTAAATTCATCTCAGCGCTTTTCAACAGGTTATGGTTTCGATAGCATGTTCTTGAAGACGTCCTTAAGACCCTGTTGTTCAATTTTAAACTTCAGATGCTTCAAATTAATGGGAATTCCCTTTTATCTGAACTTTGTCCTCTTCCCCCTATTTTAATCTTTGCATAAAATCACCAGCAAGATGTTCCGTTCTCACTTTTCTCTTGTTTCGAGCTGCTACTAACAGCTTTTAATTTGGAAAGTCTATCTCTGAGTTTACTGCGCCTCACTGGTTTCAGCTCAATTGTTTCCCTAGCCAACAGAGCATTTCATTTCTCCTGAAGGTCACCGCAAGCTGCCAAGGCTTTGAAAATACACCAGCTTTTCATTCATACTGCAATCTAATGTTGCAGCGCCATTAAGATAAATGGAAGCAGGCAAGTGTATGTGACTTTTTCCATCAACAATTACTGAATTTATTATAATACAAAGTAAATTAGGTCATCAGTGAATGAGCGACTGAAAATAACCCATCTTCTTTTGACTTCATCCTTTTCTTCAAGTCACTAGAAACTATTTTTTTTATTCCAGTGGTTTGACTGCATACTGAGGAATTATTTGGATAAATTACCTCATAACATCATCTGCTTGTGGAAGTGACTCTTCCAACATAGCACTGAAAGTTGCAATAAAATGGAGACGTAGTGAGCAGCCCATACCCACAGACTCCAATAAAAAGAACAACACAGTAGCCATCTGTTGGAGGAGGGATGCCATTAACTGTGATAAGGGCCTGGAAGCCCTCCAGCATTGTTTGTTCGGCCACATAAATTAAATGACCATTCTAATCAACAGTATGTATTTTAAAACTGGGCCATTGTGCAATTCTTGCTATGTTTTGAATGTACAACATCAATGCTAACATGTAATATGAGAAAGTTGCTACTGTTGGTTCTTTCCTCTGATTTGTAATAGCATAGGTTTGGGGTATCAACAGCTTAGAGGTTTTGAATTACTTAACCATAAAAATGCACTTAACCAGAAAAAAAAAATCTGAATTATCTATTACCCAATGGGGCCAATACTAAACCCTGCGCAGCAAGCATGGCACACACAATATTCACATACCCGCATGTGTGCAACCCATGCACATCCTGTGCATATGCCTGCACAGGGGTTTGGGATTGGCTCCAATGTCTTCATTTTTTAAATAAAGTAGGACAGTATAGTACCTTGCATGTATTTTCTTCCACTAGGGTAGTAAAATTCAATTCTTCAATTACAACTATCATGTTATTTTATATTAAATTTACATCTCATAATAAATACCAAAACTAAAAAAAAATACAAATAATAAGACTGACACAACAGGTGATGAATCTGGTGTTATTCTAAAAATCAAAGCTGTCAATGCCTACAACTTCACATTAATACTGTTTTATTTTGCAAGTTTTTTGAGAAGACACAGGGAATTTAAGAGTGCACAGCAGCAATTATCTGCTAGCACTGTTCTGAAAAACTCATTAGCTAGACTCAGGCATACTACAATATAGGCAGATGCTTTGCAAGTTTCTCTACACAAGTCTGCCAATAGACATAAAATGGAGTTGTTAACACTCTGCAGTTTTATGGTTGCACCCCACCTGAACAAGCACAGTAAAGCACACTGAATTATGCCTAACAGAGTGGTCTGTTTTGTGATACAGGCAATGACCAATATGAACTAGTCACTGAGACAATTAAATTGTGATTTAAACCAGATTGTTAAACTGTTGGTTTATTACATCTGATTCAAACTATTTCATATGAAAAATAATGAAAGACTGATCAGCTTCCAATAATAGGTATTTTTTGTTGTTACTGAGAAGAAGGATGTTTTTTGTTTCATTGGGTATTTGTTTTTTAAAGCAACCATTCCATTCCTTTCTTGCACAATACTTCCAATGACTTCATTGGAATATTAATTTGGGCCTCGCATTGTTTATTAAAATATCTAATAATAGGTGCTAATATAAATTTCTAAAGAAAATAAGTTTTTAAAAAATCATTCAGTTAATTGTAGTTACGATTTTTAATAAAACAGCCATGCTAGAAATTAATGAATAATATTGGAGACAAAGTAATGTAAATGATAGCTTTTGGGGGGCCAACTACCGTTGGTGAGAATATGCAAGCTTTCAGGCCACACATGGCCCTTCCTCAGGCATGCAGCATAGACAGTCAGAAGTATATAAGCTGAGGAAATGTAGGACATGTATATGTGAGGAGGCATGGAATGACATGGGTAGGAGTGGATGAGACAAGGTAACAGGGGAGAGGCGGTAAGACAGAGAGGAGAGAGAGATGCCAGTCATTTAAAAAAATAGCTGTAATATATATATCTAGATCTAGGTGTAGGAGACAAAGAAACAATAGGTGTAGGAGACAAAGAAACCTAGGGTGTAGCCACATGAGCTTCGGGCAGCCTTACCGTGCAATGCACAGTGTATCATCTGCCCAGTGGCCATCAGATGTTCATCCCACAGTCTGGCGGGCAGCTGGCTGCTATGCCCTGTGTCCTCGGAAAAAGGGTAAGGACACAGCACATAGTAGCCTTCCTCAAAGTGGGGTAAGGCTGCGCAATGCACAGTAGTGCACCACTGCTTGTGAGACCGGTCCCCTGCTGTCTCACCACATGGCGAAGCCTGCCTTGGAGCTTTGAGTGGTGGGTGCTGCCTCCATTCCTTGGACATCATGCTTTGCACTGGCCTTGAGGCAGGTGCAGCGTTAATGGGGGACGATATCAACTGTGCCCTTGTCATGGACAAATGATTACCTCCTGCAGACCTCCCTTCTAGCACATGTCTGCCCCCGGAAGGGTGCAGAACCTATTAGGATGGTCCGCCCTCAGAGGCTGTTGGACCCACTGCAGTTTCTAGGCGTTCTGGGGGAGATACCCTCTGACCTTCACGACTGTCTCATCGATGACCTCGTCAAGCTATGGAATATCTTCCTGATGGAGACCAGATGTCTATTGCCCAGGCGGAGGCTCCGCAGGCCTCCTTGATTTTCTGAGGAGCTGCGGATGCTGAAGAAAGAAGGGTGACAGTTGGAGCGATGGTGGCATCGTTCTTGTGCTGAAGCCAACAAATTGCGGCATAGACCTAGTTTACGAGCCTATGCCATGGCTATGTGGGCAGCAAAGAGGGAGTTCTTTGCTGCCCTCACAGCATCCGCAAAATCCCATCTGTCGGAGCTGTTCCAGGTTGTACGGGGGCTGGTCAGCCTGGCCTCCCTCAACCCAAGGGTTGAGTCATCACCCGCCTGCTGTGACCTTTTTGCGGATTATTTTGTGGAGAAAATCCCTCATATTCACCAAGACCTCAGTGCCACACTTAATACAGTGGAGGATGTAGAGGTTGTAGAAACCCCGACTTGTTCAATTTTGTGGGATCACTTTCAGTCGGTGACACTTGCTGATGTGGTGGGTGTGTCGGTTCAAAATTCAATGTGCTGGCTGGGATGGTCAATGCCTCCCTGCGGGAGGGCAGAGTGCCGGGCTGCCTCAAGGAGACGGTGGTGCGGTCTCTGCTCAGGAAACCATCGCTTGACGCTGACTCCCCTGCCAGCTATCGGCCTGTCTCTAACCTTCCCTTTTTAGGGAAGGTTATTAAATGGGTAGTGGCTCAGCAGGTCCAGGGGCATCTTGATCACGTCGGTTATCTTGATCCTTCTCAGTCTGGCTTTCCTTCGTGTCATGGCACTGACACAGCACTGGTGGATGATCTCCGCCGTGAAAAGGATAGGGGTTGATCGACCCTATAAGTCCTATTAGATCTTTCAGCAGCATTTGATACTGTTAACCATGAGATGTTGGTGACGCACCCGCGGGACAGTGTGGGGTGGGCAGGATCGTTCTTGAATGGTTCTGCTCATTCATGACCGGGAGAACTCAGCGGGTAGTACTCGGTGATTGTTTTTCTTCTTACCGAGACCTCTTGTGTGGGGTTCCGCAGGGTTCTGTTTTGTCCCCTCTCCTGTTCAATGTGTATATCCAGCCACTCGGCGAGGTGATCAGAGGGTTCAGGGTGAGGTGTCATCAGTATGCAGATGACACCCAACTGTATCTCTCATTTTCAACCAACCCAGGCCCAGCTGTCTCAGTGCTTACCCAGTGTCTGGCAGCTGTGGGGCACTAGATGAGGGCTAATTGACTGTGACTGAATCCTGACAAGATGGAGGTGACGTTAGTGGGTAAGTCAGTGGAAGTGACAGCTCCCTCAGTTGATGGGATCTGTCCTCCACTGACTTCCCAGGTATGGAACTTGGGGGTACTCCTCAATGCGCAGGTCCGTCTGGATCTCCAGGTGGAGGCTGTGGCGAGGAGTGCCTTCCACCAGCTACATCTGGTACGGCGGCTTTGGCTGCTGGTTTCGGTTCCTGACCTGGCCACGATCATCCATTCTTGTATTACCTCTCAGTTAACCTACTGTAACACGCTCTACGTGGGGCTACCTATGATGACGACTCAGAGACTGCAGCTGGTGCAGAATGTGGTGGCCCCACTCTTGATGGGACTGGGCCACCAGGAGCACATTACACCAGTGCCCCGATCTCTGCACTGGCAGCCAATAGTCTTCCAGGGTCAATTCAAAGTGTTGGTTTTGACCTATAAAGCCTTACACAGCCTGGGCCCTGCCTATTTGCAAGATTGCCTCACTACCCAGGTTCTAAACTGGCCCCTGCAGTCATCCGGGGGCATCGTGTTGGAGGTCCCTCGGGTTTCCCGGGGGGCCATGTAGAATAGGGCGTTCTTGGTGGCCGCACTGCGCCTCTGGAATTCCCTCCTGGTGGGGCCCATCTGGCCCCGGACCTCCCGGCCTTTCATAGGAATTGTAAAACCTGGCTGTTCCATCAGGCATTTGGTGAGGGAGAGGGATAAGTGTTGGATGGAGCTGGGGGGAATTGGGGAGGGTGGAGTGGGGTTTCCCCCCTGTTTTTATTATTGTTATTAGTATTGGGGGATGATGTTTTAACTTGTTTTATAGTATTTTATATTTTATTGTTGTTAGCCAGTCACTCCAGGCTGCCTGTGGCAGGAGGGGCAGGATACAAATTTTTAAAAATACAATAAAATAAATAAATAAATAAATTCCCACATGGCCACATCACAGCCGGGGGTGTGATAGTAGGCAGGCTGGGACAGGTTGGCCTTGCCATGTGGCTGCTGCCTTATACCACCCTGGGGCATGGCCAGACCTCTGAGATGGGAAGCCGAGTGGGCGGTTCAACCAGAGTAGGTGGGGTGGTGGGTGGGGATACATGATGGAGGAACCATCTGCCCTTCTCTCCATGCTGGCTCCAAAGTCATGACTACCTGCCATGGGCCCATCAGGGATCAGGCCCGCCCCAGCTCATGTGGCTACACCCCTAGAACGGACAAGGCTAAAGTCAATCACATTTTTCTCTCAGCCTAACCCACCTCACGGGGTTGTTGCGAGGATTTGTTAGTTATATGTAAAGTGCTCCAAGTGCCATGGCAGGGGGGTGCTATATCAAAATAAAGATGATGATGAAGATTTTGGTAGCTTTTTCTATTATATGATCTATGTTTCTGTTGGAATGTCCTTGTTTCATGAAAGCAGTTTGATGGGGGGTGTGGGTGGATTGTTGAAGTTAGAGTGGAATTCTAAGAGCGAGTCCAGATTGTCTGACCAGATAATGAAAATATCATCTTTGTACTGGAGGTATAAAAATTGTTTGGTGGTGCATTTTTCCAGGCATTCTTCTTCAAGGTGGCCCATAAAAAGGTTAGAATATTAGGGCAACATTTTTGTTCTGTCTCTTCTTCACAGACTCATATTTTTTATAATTTATTTTATTTATAATATGTAACATTATTATAAAGATGTGATGTAATTGTTCCCTTAAATAGAATGAACTAGAGAGAATGACAATTGGGAGAGTAAGGGTCCAGTTTAAAAATGGGGAATGGAGAATAATTGCCAAGCATGTAAATAGTTAAATTAATACACACACACACACATACACACACACATTAATTTTATAATTTCTAACTTATTCATTAACTATAACTCTTACACCATAGCATCTAGTAACATTATGACAGACAACAACAACCACTTTATGGTAACAACTTTCAATTAACCTAGCAGGAGGTCTACAAAGTAAAGTTGATCATGATACAGGGCAATCAACTTCAGATCTATCATCTTGTCTTTCTGGCTGTGTACTGAATAAATTTGTTGTTTTGCTTGTTCCTTTTATGGATTCATTATTCTGCTTTAAAACTTTTGTCAGTTAATCTTTTCTGTTAATCAGTTGAAGATGTCTTCTATTTCTTCGATACTAGTGACCATTGTCACCTCTGATAGTGAAATCAAACAAAAAAGAATTATCTTCAAATAATGTGTGTTAACAAACATGATGGTGAAATGCTGCTGTCATGACCCGGTCTGGAGAACCACCACTGACGTTGTCCGGGTCAAATGTGCCAGTGGCTGGGAGGGCAGGGAGCTGTACAAATATGCAATTGATTGGCTTTGCCCAAGCCGGACCAGCGAGAAGAGACGTGTTAACACGCTCTGGCCCACTTTTCCCCGATAGGTCAGACCTTAGCCCAGGCTGTGACCCTGGAGGTCTCCATGGTAACAATCCGGGGTAGCCGCTGACATGGCCCAACATCTGGCAGCATCTACATACACATGCAGGCCAGGTCTGGCCCAAAGCGTGACAGAGTGGGCCAGAGCATTCCACTATCACGTTTGTTAACACCCAGTTTCTGCCAAAAGATGTATAACAACTGCACAAACATTTACTTTCCTCATCCAAAGGTATTTGCAAAAATCCTGATGAAGCATCTAAAGTTGAAAAGTATTGTGCACCTGCTATTTGACTAAACATTTGACTAAACATTTCATGCTAAACATATAGCATTGATTTTTGTTATATATGGCTCTTTATGTTCTATTTTTTAAGTTATTTAAAGCTGTCCTATACATTTTTTCTTTTACATTAGATGTGATATTCTGTGCCACAAAATAAGCTTTATTTTATTAATCTCAGTGTTACACATGTTTTTATACCAAATAAAGATGTACAATTTCCCTTTACAACTATAAATTTAACCTGTTCGATTGTATAATTTACTATTACCTGTAATATACAAGACTCCAGTACTGGAATAAAATTTCCACGGCAAGATTTTAAAATGGCATCATTACATATTTGTAACACAGGTTTTGTAAATAAAGTTGTCCATCATATCTTCTGACATTTATTTGCGCACCCATATCCAAAATGTATTTCATATACGTTACATTTGTCTTTAGGCCATATTTGATGTGGAGCCTGTATGACACCAACAGACATTTCAGAGTTACTGTAGCTGTTACCAACATATTCCTCCTCTTGCTTGCTTTCCTTCCACTTCTTGTGGTGACTCCTTTATTAAGCTGATACTTTGTTTCTGTGTCTTCTCTTTATAATTTTTATCCTGCACATCATTGCAAAATGATCACATCATTGAAAAATGATCATACCCATGACAAGTGGAATGTCTTTTGCCATTTGCTGGACACTGTAATCCTTTATGTTCATTTCTAGATCTGAGACATATGTTGTCATACTACAAATGCACAGGGGTTTTTGTGATTTAATCTATATGACCACCAGCACAGGGGAAATGGCAGGACAATAACTAATGGAAGCCAAATAAATCATCTTTCCCGCACCCCCCACCGCAACCCTGAAATGACTCAAACTAGCCTTTTCCTAGTTGGTCACATATTGGGGTACACACTCCTATTGGGAACATTTCAGACTATTCAGCTCACCCCCACACCTTGAATTTAAATACAGGGGCTTTTGACAAGTTCCTCCCCCCCCCCCACAAAAAAACCCAAAATATTAAGCCCTGCCGGTGTCTCTGTGCTAATTCTAAGGTCACCACAATTCCGCTCCTTCTAAGGCTGCTGGCAGTATAGCTTCAGTTGAGCCACACACACTGCCAGGAAGTTCCCTGTCAGTCTCTTCCCAAAGAAATTCTCACAGTTGAGAATAGAAGTTATAGATTAGGTTCCTTTAACGTTAATGCAGTAGAACTGATGGGGAGACTGTGCGATATCCTTTTTTCCCTTTTGTTCTGCCTTTTCCTCATACCTACCATCCTTTACTACATATTAAAGCCCTCTCTGGAATTTGACATCTGAAAGAACTCATCCAGTGCATACAGATTTACCCACAATATGTGATCTGAACTTCTGTAAAGTGCTAACCACCCTTATTGTCCATTTAATACAGGAGGAGCTAAGGTTCGGATATGTCTGGATGAAGCATTTACCTCCTTGCATAATTAGGCAGCAGGACACACACACACACACACCAAATTCTGTTCTGGGCAGATTCTGTATTAGCACTCTCAAAGCTGATTTTAAGTCACCTCCATTATTCTGAGTAGCACACTACCTAGTCAAATGTATGCTAGAGGTATGCAAGTCCAAATATATTCTCCTGTTAAATACCCACATGGATTAAAGATGACAATCTCTTGATAAATAATTGACTTGCTACCACCCACAGCAGACAGTGGGGACAAGGTTTTGTGGAACATCTGTCTAGATACATTCAGGTCACACAAAGTGACAAAACTCAATATGCCAGAAATTAATCAGCTTCACAGGGGAGAAGTGATGAGGGAAAGTCATAAAATTTTGGCTCACATTCAGCTAGGTGGCACATCTTTATTGAATGATACATGTGTTATTAAGTGACCACCCAAGAGACCAGCAAAAATTAGTTGCATAGTAGAAATGGTCTCTAACTAAAGGTCAAACAAAGTTGTGCTGGAAACCACATGGGGATATTTTAAAGTGGTCACTTAAGAGACAGGGTTTGTTATTGGAGACGATTACCAAAGGGCAAGCTTTTAAAGACAGAATTTCGGAAGTAGATCTCTATACAGGTAAGTGGATATCTGTGCAAGAACTGGTGGTATTGTTTACAATTATTAGTGATGGGCGAACGTGGTTCGGAAGTTCGGACTTTGGCCCGAACTTGACTAGTTCGGTCGACCAAACCGAACTTCCAAACCGAACTCAATTTTCGAACCGAACCAAATTTCCGAACTCGGTTTCGTTCGCCCATCCCTATAAGATAATATTCCATTTACTTCAATGGGGTTTGAATTTCCGAACTCTGTTCGGAAGTTCAGAGTTCAGACCGAACTCGACTAGTTCGGTCGACCGAACCGAACTTCCGAACTGAACTCAATTTTCGAACCGAACCAAATTTCCAAACTCGGTTCTGTTCACGCATCCCTAAAAATTATATCTCCATATAACTCTGCCCTTTACATGTATACAAATTGTATACACTTTATACAATAAACTGTTAACAATGTCAGTGTAGAGAACATTATAGAATTCGTTGTACAGAATGTAGTTCCGTAGAAACAGAGTTAATGCACTCTGAAAAATATGTTAATTGTCAAATTATGATAATAAATTAAAGTTTAATAATAAAAAAAAATGTGAAAGTTTAGTTATTGATAAAAATGAATAAAAGTATGTGTGATAAGGAATTAAGTACATATATTACATTATGTTGATGAGGACAAAATATTAAATATTCCTCAAATTCTGAAATAATTTCCATGTTTTTCGGCATTTATGTCTTATTGCAATGTATGGAGTTGATTTTTTTTGAATTGTAATTGTAATGAATTTGTATGTTTTTTGGAGTTTAAGCTAGAGTCAAAATGATTTTGTGATGTTTTTGAAGAGGAAAGTTTTTAGTTTTAAAAACTGTTGTGCATTTAATGTTTTTTTAAACTGTAAAGTTTTTTGTTTTGGTAAATTAATGTTTTACATCTAATTTGCCAGTGATTATGCTCTTTCCTATTTTCCTCATTAGAACTAACTTTCTCTTTTTCAAAAGATGCCTTTTTGGCTCTAATAGCCTCCTTCACCTCACCATTTAACCATGTTAGCAAACATTTGCTCCCTTTGCTACCTTTTTTAACCTGAGGAATACATTTAATCTGGGCTTCCAATATGGTGTTTTTAAACAGTTTCCAAACCTCTTGTAGACACTTAATCCTTGTCACTGCTCCTTTTAGTTTCCTTCTAACTAGTTTCCTCATTTTAGCATAGTCTCCCTTTTTAAAGTTAAATGTCACTGTGGAAGTTTTATTTACCTCCATTTTTCCTGGTTGCTCCATACATGGGGATGCATGGGGGATGCATGTTTCGCAGGAGCGCACCCCCACCCCCACACTCACTGGCCGTGAGATTTACATGAGACAGTACCACTCATGCCCATGCAGATTGATCTGCGTGGGCATGAGTGGTACCGTTTAGTGTAAAAAGGGCCTACATAACATCAATGAATGATATCTGTGTAGTCAAATATTTTAGAAAATTAAATAAGATATTTGATTACTGGTGTTAGGATTTAGGGAATTAGCTCTCTTTGGATCGGGGGACCCACACACCCTGGTTTGCACATATGAGAGATTCACATAGAAGGGATCTTAAATCATAGTTATAGATTTATTTAGTTGTTCACACATTTATAAAGCCCAGTCTGTAATGATCCAGCAGCAGTTACCTAGCTATACAATATCCCACACCCAAAGTCAGTCTTACATGTCTTGAAAGCTCAAAACGGTGGATGTCATCTGTCAGGAGCAGGAGATAGGGTTGTAGGACCCCCTATGGAGGGGTCCCGGAAAGGGTCAACAGCCCACGAACACCAAGTTAGATGCCAAGCGCTGAGACAACGTTCTGGTCTCTGCTTCAGTCTTTTATAGTGTTTTGGGGAGAAGATGTTCTTCAGTATGCATATTCCAGGGTGCTTGATTGTGCAATGTGCTTGCTGGTATTCATCTTACAGAGTCTGGCTGTCATCTCCCTTTCCCATCCATCTGGAGCCTGGGTGCTAATGGTCACATTCCCAGTTTGTTTGTTAGTCAGGGTGGGCACTTGATAACAGGACATCTTTTTCCCTCCCTTCAGGCAGGGAGTAGATATGCCTTTATCATCTGTGCTGGTGCAAAAAGGGTGATGGCCGCTTGAATGGCTTCTGCTTGTCAGTTGGCAACTCCCTGAGCAGAAACATCTCCTCCTTCCCCTCCAGGCGTGAAGGAGATATTCTTCAGGGGTGTTCAAGCACCCTCTCATCAAGCCCCTTTGTTTTAGTCTTTGTCAGTGCTTTGTTCCAGGCTGGGTGCGGTTGGTCAGCAATATGATGTAAATCACTGGTCTTGCAAGACATGATGATGTGGTTGGGAGTTTGTGAAAGTCATGTGAGATTATTTTCCACACAACCTACCTGGCTATTTCTAGAGATCCTGCCTACTGGATCAGTACAGAGAATTCAGAGCTTTGGTACAATAGTTATATGCATTTTCAAATATGGTCATTGGTTCCAGTATATTAATTCTCATAGTATATTACATACAATCAAATCGTAACACTGGGAGATGCCATGCAGTCATTGGGTGCAGTCTCACCCCACTGAAATTAATGACTACATACTCATTGACTTGAATGTAATAAGGATTGTACCTATTGGCTGTTCTCCGAGAGTGTATAGTGGGACTAACGGTTCCAGTCAGAATTACCATGCCCCACCAGTGCCAGCATCTCTGGGAATTGCTAATGGAGGTAAAATTCATGAGTAGAAAATAAAGTTACTTTTACATTCAATTTCTATATCTGTTACCCTCTAATCTGAACTGATGGAAGCTAGCTACAGTCCTTCCAGCTCAGGTCATTGCAGGTAGGCTCAGACTGTAAAAAGCTTCTAGATGTCCATCAAGTCCAGATGGACTGATGTCAGGCAGCATAAAATATTCAGTTATGAGACAGGATAATTTTTATTTAAGGCACCATTTTCATTTTCAAAATTGTCACTCCTAGGTCTAATCCTGCTCCCACTGATGTCAGAGGAGTTACCATTTTCCTTCAGGGGCAGCAACCTCAGATTCTGTGTTATGGTTTTACTTATTACTTCATAACAGAACTTTTCAAACATTAATTTGTTTAACTCCTGGGAAGCAGGTATTATCCTTTTTTGTTTTTCTTTTTTGTTTACAAATGGGGAAATCAGTCACAGGAAAGTTAAAATGCAGCTATATTCTGAAAAACAACCATATACATTACACTTCAGGATCCCATTTTTACTCACTCCCAAGGATTTCCACGCCAAAGATTCTCATTTTACAAAGATCTTTTTCCTAAATACCAGCCATGCACATTTACTTTCGTATATGAAAAACAAGCAGTGGCATTTCCTTTCCAAACATCATCATGAACAATAAAGATTCTGAAGGCCAAATTATTTATTTTATTTATTTATTTATTTCTGAATTTCTACCCCACCCCTCCTGTGAGCAGGAGATGCTCCTGTGCTACCCCACTGTCATCAAATTAGTCCCTCAAAGACTTTGCATAACTGTAATTGGAACTTAAGTAAACAATCCTGTTGGTAATGAATTCTGTTGCTCCTGTTGGTACATAGAATCAAACGTACTCAGCATTAGCCATGTTTACTCTACAAATAAGTGGTGCACATAAAACCCCAACACAAACTTATTTTTGCTATTTAAGAAAGCAACTGTGGCTCTGGATACACTCAGAGAAAATATTGGTTAAGTACTAAATCACCATTATTATACACTTTGCAAAGTCTTCTTTACAAGTGAGAGGTTGCAAATTGTTTTTCATGCAAAAAAGAAAAATAATCATCATTATTCAAAAAGGGAATGAATTATTAATTATTTGGTATGCTGACCTACACCACTGGAAGACATGATCTCATTTTTTGTTAAGCAGGCCAAAGATTCCAAACACATGCTCAGGATCATTGTAGGCAGTGGAGAGGAAAAAAAGCATAACACAAGATAAAATGTTCTATGATAACCTCTCCCATATAAACAGTGAACAAAAGAGAGCGGGCAAGCTTTCTGGAGCTGAAACAAAAGATTTAACTCAATCAGATAAAATTACATTCTTCACATGGTGAAGAATGAAGCTGGCAGAGGAATGCCAGGTACACTTGACAATAGCTGCTTCCATAAGAGCAATGAATGAGAAGAAACAATCAAGCCAATCAGAATACACTGCATTTGTCACAGCGTGTGTGAAAGACACCAGCAGTTGGTAGAATTCAGGGAAATAAGGAACCTGTAGACCCTGAAACAAATAGTAAGTTCTGTATTTATGAATATTGTTTATTCATTAATTATTATTATTATTATTTATTAATTGTGTGACCATCCGGTCCTTGCAATAAGACAAAACACAATACATAATGAGCATACCAAGACAAATAACAAACATAAATAGATAGGTTTTACATGAATGTTAGAAGAGTAAAAAAAAACGGTGATAGGAATTAGTCCACAGGATCTAAGAACACTTCCTACACCCCATCACCCTGAGGAAAGAGATCATCTCCCAATGGCAAGGGCAAACATTTTAAAAAGCGGTCCCTATAGGCAAAGGCCAAAATCAAAAAGGACACCAGAAACAGCGTTTCAACAATTAGTGGTATGGCATGGCAGAGGCTTTCGTTCCGCTAGTTTCATTCCGCTACTTCCGCAGTTCCGCTAATTTCATTCCGCTACTTCCACAGACTTTGCAAAATAGCAGAAACATGACATTTCTGCTACTTCCGACATTCCGCCAGCGCCACAAAATAGCGGAACAGCGCTAATTCAGAAAATTCTGCAATTTTTCCGATAGTTTCCAAATTTGCAGAATGCCGGCGGAATTAGCGGAATGTCAGCAGAAAAGCCGCGGTGTGGCATGGGCAATTCCAAAATGGCAGAATGGAATCGTGGTGCGGTAACAGTTGCTGCCACTAGGGCTGATGTGGAAATTATGGAAACTGTCGGAAAACCGCTGTTCCGCTATTTTGTGGCGCTGACAGAATGGCGGAAGTAGCGAAAATGTCATGTTTCCGCTATTTTGCGAAGCCTGTGGAAGTAGTGGAATGAAATTAGCGGAACTGCGGAAGTAGCGGAATGAAACTAGCAGAATGAAAGCCTCTGCCACGCCGTACCACTAATTGCGGAAACGCTGTTTCCGGCGGAAATAGCTACTGCTGCGACATTCCGCTACAACCCTAGCTGCCACATCAGTCCTACCAGGCCCCAAGCAGTAAAGTAAGGTGTCTAGTCAAAAATGTAAGGGAGAGGTAAGCACCCACCACTGCTAGATCCTCCTGGGATCCAATGTCCATAATCCTCATTGCAACCTCCCTTCGGACTTTAGTTGGTGGGATGATCTTTAGATAGTCAACTGAAAGCCCCCACGCAGTCAACTGATGCCTCACCCTCTGGATCCAGAAGGACACAAATGTATCCTTAGGTACAAGTGCCAACAGCCCTACATGTATGGTATGAAAGATACGGAGCCATAAAAAGGCCGCTTGCTTCCAATTAAACATGTCCCAAGCAAGTTGGCCAAACTCCACTCTAAGTGCAGCAGAGGGAGTCCCATTACAGATACTTAGCAAGGATTTTAAAAACTTGGTCTGGACAGAATTAAGTACAGCAAGAAAACCTAATGGCCAAAGCGCATCACCATACAACAATTGGGCGCATACTTTAGCATCAAATGTTCTAAAGGCGATCTCAAAAGAACCATTCCCCTTGTGCTTGAATAGATGGGCGATGGCAGCTGCCGAGCCCTTGATCTTATTAAGTGCCAGTTCCCGATGGGAGGTCCAGCTCAACGAAGCATGGAACAGGATCCCCAGGTATTTATAAGATGAAACCTGCACAATCAAATGCATGTCAATGGACCAGCGGTATATCTTTTTACCTCTCCCAAAAACTAGGTAACTGATCTTGTTGTAGTTTTTAATCAACTTATTAGTTTGGCAATACTCTAACAAAGCGCGAAGTTGTCTAACAAGGCCTACCCTTGTCTGGGAGAGGATAACTGTGTCATCCGCGTAAAGTAGGCACCCCAGGTGACTCCAGGCCAGCTTTGGTGGAAAGAATTCCAGGCGGGACAGCCAGGGTACCATATCATTCAAAAACAGGTTGAATAGAGCAGGAGCCAGTATACAGCCCTTCCATAAAGATGGAAAGCCAAGGCGTAAGGTGCCCCTGATTCAAAGTTCTTACTGCCAAAGAGGAATCCCTGTGAAGCAGGCGGATCAAGATAAGGAGCCGTCGATCGATCGACAGGCGAGCCAGTTTGTCCCAAAGCAGCCTCCTGTCAACCGTATCGAAGGCTGCCTTAAGATCCACAAAAGCACAGAAAAGCTTGGAGCCTGCCAGAACATACTTTTCTGCCAGATGGGATAAAACTAGGCAATGGTCGAGAGTCGACCTATTAGCCTGAAACCCTGCCTGTTCCTTGTATAAAACTTGGGACTCAACCAACCAGTCATTTAGAGAGGCTAGCAGGTGCTTGGCATAAAGCTTTGCAATAACGCTCAGAAGACTTATCGGCCTAAAACTTCCAGGGTCGGTCCTTGGACCACCCTTGTAAATGGGGACAATCACTGCCCTACCCCAATCTGCCGGAAAAGCACCGGTCTTGTCCAGAAAGGAAAAGAAAGTCACCAAAAATGGAGCCCACCAGTCAATGTGATTCTTAATAAGTTCAGCCAGAACACAGTCGAACCCCAGGGCCTTCCCTAGCTTAAGGGATTTAACTGTTGACTGTGCTGGCCACCTCCATCTCCAAGACTGGGGGCTGGGGGGGAGATTCAGCAACTGAGTAGAAGAGACCTCATCAGGATCCTGAGCTGGGAACAAGGTCCGGAAGTGGGACAACCAGGCCTCGGTAGGAATGGAAATGAACCAAGGGTTCCAAGGCCTGCCCACAGAGGAATTTATGATTAGCCAAAAGACGCTGGAATCCCTGGTTTGAGCGGTCAAGAGCAAGGTGTCCCATGTCTGGGCCAAGTGAGTCGAGCCCTATTACCTTCTTCGCTCCAAGAAACTCAGACAACAACCTATCCACCTTCAACCTCCTATAGGAGCAGAACAATAGGCTCAAACGGGCCTTCTTGTCTCTACACTCTTGGTTAAACCAGGGAGCCCCCCTGATAACAGCCCCACACCCGCCCCGAGAAGACCTTGGGGCAGATATCAATATCGGCCTCAGGTAGGAGATAAGTCTGGAGTATTAATTGGCTATATTCAACTGAGGGCTTGCTCCTACCACCATGTCCCTAATCATCTGACAGGGAGAGGAAAGCAACAAAGCCCCAAACTCCCTGTCTAATTCAGTAGACCAGGAGCGCCTATGGGGACCATCACCATCCTTGCCACTGGAGGGTCCACTTGACTGCCCAACCCCCGTAAACTCCAGCTGGAAACTAAAAAGAAGCGGAAGGTGGTCACTGTAAATTTCCTGACCCACAGAGAAACTCACTACATAGGGGAGAAAACTAGGGGATACAGCAATGTAATCGACCACACTGGTGCCCTGATGGGAGACAAATGTGAAGTCCCCTTCAGGGTCACCAGGGGCGACACCATTAAGGATCCTGAGGATCCTTAAGGATTCAGATTGACCACCATAGCAGCCCATCTGAGGCCAGAGTAGTTTAGAACCTTGTCCCAAGAGCCGCCCCTGGATTAAAGGAGGGACAATGGGTCAAAAGTTCCTCGGGGTCTGCACCCAGCTGAGCATTTAAGTCCCCAGCCAACACTAACAAGGCCAGTGGGTATTTGTCCTGTAGCGATCAAACAAAATCCTCCAGATCAGACCAAAACTCCCTGTGAAAGCTGGCAGCGTTGGGGATATAGGCAGAAAGCAAAACTAGCAACCTAGTGGCCATTCTTCCCACAACCGCCAGTGCAATAGGAGGAAGGGTAACAGACTCTACTACAATGAACTCAAGTCTATCGCAATTAGACAGGCAATTCTGCCAGAAGGATGACCCTGCAAAGCATTAGACACAGCAGGGGTCACAAAGGCCCTAAATCTGGGGAGCTCCAAATCCTCCTGGCACCAGGTTTCCGATAGACACAAGATATCCATGTCTCCTAGAAACCTTAAAAAAGATGGATCCAGGGACTGAGCCCACCAACCCGCTATATTCCATGCACAAAATTTAAAGGGATTTAACTGGGCAGAAATCTGAGGCTGGTGGGGGAAAACCTTGGGGGGACCTGGCCCCCTCAAATCCAATAAGTCCTGGCTACAATGGGGAGAGAAGCAGAGGTCCTCAGGGGGAGCAGAAGGTTCTGGAAGCTCCAGCTGTAGGCCTAGCAAATCTGGGTCCGTTGAACAGCCTGTTGATGGTGTGGGCAAGGTGGTATTAACCCCGCCCTGGGTAGGAAGTAAGGGGAGAGAACTGGGCAGAGCTCGATCGGACCCATGGCCATTGCCAGAAAAAATCTCAGTCAATAGGTCTCTACCCCGTTCAATCCCCTGGGCTAGGTTTAGCAGTCTCTCCTGGATTGAAGGTGGTAGCACCCCTGCCACCTTCGGGGCCCCTTTGGTACCCAACTTACCTTGCAAAGAACTCTCAGGCATAGACTCTGTCCCGGTAGTCAGGCCTCGAGCTGGAACGGGAAGCAATGGACGTATGTCCACCTCTCTGAGGACCTCACCCACATGAACCCCCCATGAGGACAGCACACATGCTAGTGTCAATATTATAGTAGCAAAGCATGATGAGCAAAAAAAATAAATAAACCGCTGGAGGTGCCTATAAGAGGGTAAAGTCTGGAAGGAATCAATTGCCCCTGGTGGAGCCCACCCCAGGATTTGCTCTAGATGATATGAAATGGCCAATTTCAAGTTCCAGGGGGAAAAAAATCCATTAGGCAAAGGCTGGACCCAAAAAGAAACCGCTCCAGGAATGGGAGTCACCTGGAGTGGGCGAGAAACCAGGGGACGCCCCAATGCTACACCTGGAGGATCTGACGGCTGTAATGGCTCTCCAAGGGGCCCCTCCCCCTGGTTCCTTAAAACAGGGGACTGTACAAGAACATTCGGGCCAGCCTCCTCCCTGGCCAAACCTCCCTACCCACCTATATTGCTGTTAGTCAAGGCTTTAACTATGCCTTGTAACTGATCAAGTTGCACCTTTAGGATAGTCAGAATACCCCCTAGTGGCTGTATAAGACAACTTGTCAGAGACTCCAACAGATTACACTGTCTTTGTAAAAGATCTCTGGAGGGAAAATTCCACGCATCTATGGTGAGACTGTCATTAAAGGCAGGACTGGGAATACAGACCGGTGTGGTAGAGTCCAAAGAAACCAAATCTAGATTGAGGCAAACTGGCTCCGCTGAGGTGGACCCCAGGCCTATCTGGGGCACAGCCTCTGCTGTGGTAGGGTCTTCGGCTATGGTCCCATCCAGCTCAGCAGACGCCGAACACTGGGAACAGAGGAATGGAACGGCATCGAAAGACCTCTGGGCCAGAGGCTACACTGAGGTTGAAACAGCCACCTGGCCTTTCTTTTTCTTGCCGGGCCTCCCCACCATACTTGCGCCAAGGCCGGGCAGATCAAACAACAAGAAGGGCACCTAAGCACCGCCTGCGCCTAAGGCTACGCGCACAAGGGTGCGCCCTTATGCTCAGCCCTTAGATGCGTGGCCTCGGCGCGTGCCACCAGCACCGCCGGAGGAGCGTCCGCTGCTTTCACCGCTCGGGACTGTCCCAGGGGCCAATGGCCAGGCGGCTACAGTGGCCACGCCCCACTCCATGCCGGGTCCCACCTGATGTCACCTGATAACGCTCTTCAGGGCCCCCTGAGCACAGCTGGATCCCCCGGCAATGCACACCCCCGCAAGGGTCAGTCTAAGGGGGCTGCCTACCCTCCAAACCTCCACCATGAATATTGTTTGCATTTCTAGACAGTACTCTAAACCCCTCCCCCCAAATGGAAAAAAAACCAATGGAAGAACCCAAAGCGAACACTTGAATTAAATGGACACAAATAATGTTTTATACCTGCTTCGCTAGAGTCAAATTAAAGCAGGCAAATTGATGAATATTGTATTCATAGCATATATTTGTTTCAGCACTAGTACTCTGTGGAGCTCTTAAATACTACATGGCACAGGGGACAAGGGGGAAGGAGCAATAAGCTGCTCCTGAAGAGCATATACGATCTTATTTTCAAAGGTATTGGGTACCTACAGTTCTCAATGATTCAATGCCTGAGCATGTCTGAAATAATCAAGCCAATCCCTACAGGGACCCTTGTTTCTAATTCTTGAACAGTCTTCTCCTGATAGCTACCTACCTCATACTTTGCTTCAGATTTGTTGTCTATATGTTATTCCTGCTCCTCCCTAAAATTAGCTTCCCAGTAGATATCCTATCTTAAAGGATATGTCCATGAGCCTTGAAAGGTTTAGAGGAATAACACCAGTGATCCTTGCTTTATTAAAAAAAACAAAAAAAACCACCCACTACTCAAATTGTTGCTGGATTGAAAACACATTTCTTGTGGCCCCAGACAGTAAAAACACAGATAAGCAACTGAGGTAAAGACACCTCAAACTACCCAACTATGGGTAAAAACAAACATGACAGTAGCTTGGCACTGTCACAACCTGACCCAGATTTGGAACCCTGCGCTGCCAGGATGAGGGTCTACTCAGGCCACCGGACACATGTGAGTGCTGCCAGGAGAGCTGTCAAACAGATATGCTAGCAGCTGGCCCCACCCCCATACCACTCCCAGCACCTCACTCGCTGCCATGACAGACAGTCATGGCAACCAATCACGAACCAACATGGTGGCCAGTCATTCATGGAAGACCCCCAAACCAGGCCAGGAACAGCAAGCTAAATAAACTTGATAGGCCGCTATAGCTTGCTCTGTCCCAGTCAGGCGGGTGGTAGCCTGTGCTGCAACTTGAACCATTTACTGGGGTGGGAGCCCGGGCTACCCACCAACACACCCAGGGTCAGTCTGAGCTAACATCTGGTGGTCGAACAACACACATGACAGTGGCCCAGAGTGGCCACTGACAGAGGGCCAGAGTGGGTTACAGCAGGCTACTGTAATGTTTGTTTTTACCCTATGTTGTTGCAGTGAGGTTAAAAGTGGCCCAAATGAGCCATATATCTACTACAGGAGGGTACAGGTTATGTCCCTCTGTCTTTAAGTTTGCCGAGAGACCATGGTCATTAGCCAGACTCTCAAACCTTCTCTGCTCCATCATACTGCAAGCAGGAAAGATGAGCAAAGGAGACCTACAATGAATGGCAGACATACAAGCATACCCTCACCCTATGCCATATGAGTGTCCATAACAAATGACTCCCAGGCCACATAACTATTATTTATATAGCACCAGCAATGTGTCTAATCACAGCTGTTCAATATCAGAGATGGGTCCCTGTCCCATGGGACTTACAGTCTTGAGGGGCAAGAGGGAAGGGGGCCTAGTTTATTTTGCTTCCAGGATGAAGTGGTACGTCTGCTTTTCTGTTTCAGCCTCATTCTTCTCAACTTTAAACTAATGTGCTTGTTCTCCTGTGTTGCCAGGGGCTACGCCGATTGCCAGTTTTGTGCTCTGGAAGGCAATGCCCATACAGAGAAGTTGGCAAGCTGCTGCATGTTTTTCCCCCCAGCTTCAACTTGGCATGCTGGAGTTCAGGCTTTGCAAGGAGTTAGTTGGGTTAAATGCATGTGGTCCCTGTTTTTGCAGGTTCCAGCCTAGTTGGTGGGTTTGTAAAGGTCTTGTTTGACAGTCTTCTCTGGATACCCCTCCTTCCCTGCAACTAAGCCAAGTGCATGCACCTTCAAATTTTCAGCCTCGTGAAGGTATCCATCTTCCTGTGCGCCCCTTCCCACTGTTGCCCCTCTTCTGGTCCATCCATTCACTCCCAGTGCTAACACTACCATATAAGCAGCACAGGTGGTTGCCTCGGATGGCAAGTTCAAAAGGGGTGGCTCTCCTGTCCCTATCCAGGCTCCACTGGGCTTCACGACTGGATCAGGGTAGGGAGGAGTATCGCCTCCTTCAACTTTTCACCCTGGGCAGCCCTACTTCTCCAGTGCACCACGATCCAGCCATGGAGTTTGACTATGGTTGGATCGGGGTGCAGATGTAGAGCCACCTAGGACAACAAGTTCCAGGGGGCAGAGGCTGTCTAGGGTGGCAAATATCCTTGTGCTGCTCCTGCTCACTCCACCTATGCATGCCCAGTATGGAAGAGGTCTGCAGACGCCAGAAAAATCTACCCAAAGTATGGATCCAAGGCATCCGCTCTACCATCATGCACCTGTTCTCAGGCAATTTAAATTACACAAGAGTTTTAATATCACCACTGAACCTCTCAGATCATCTCTGGAGATTATGCAGCTTCAGTTGTGGAATGCATGACTGCAGGTGATACCAAAAGCTGCCACAAAGGAACTACAAGCAGTGGAAACTCTTCCATGTGGATCAGAAAAAAACATGGGTAATTTCGTGAAACTTATACAATCTCTGCACAGGCGTTGACTTCTGCAAAGAAATCTCAAAAAATGAGGCTCTCATGACCAGGCCAAGAATATGAACTGCATCTGTGGTGAAGTACAGACAATGTCCTATTTACCCCAGTGTCACTTACTGGAGGAGCCATGTACTGCTGATGACTTATATACCACTCCTAACCATACAAGGACTCGTGCCACAAATGGTCATTATGTAGCTAGGAAATGTAGGCCTAAAAAAATCTGAAATGTAGGCCCATTTCAGCCTTTGAATTGCTAAAAGACAGATCAGTTTAAAATGGTCAGTTTTTGATTCTGTGCTGAAAGATGTTTATTATTCTTTGTTATCTATTTGTTGGCCTGGAAAACCCTGTTTTCTTAGTTCCTATGTTAAATTCTATCAATGCTTTTAAACTACATACTTTTAACATATATAGGTGGGTTCTTTGACCCCAAGTAGTGGGTGTTTTGTTAAGTGGGCAATGGTATGGCAAAAGTAGCCACAGCCTTTAAAGAGGTGATATATTTTAGACATATAAAAAGGGAGCTACAATGGATCCCGGGAGCTACAGGCAAATTAGCCTGATCAGTGTCAGTGTCATCAGCAAAATCTGTGCCAAGTATCTTTTGGCGAGGCTTGAAGAATGGGTAGAAACTACGCAGATATTGCATCCTGAGCAGGCAGGGTTCCGTAAGGGAAGGTCTACGCTAGGCCATTGCCTAGTGTTGCACCATTTAATTGAAAAGTATAGGAGTACCAATGGGAAGTTGTACGCCGCCTTCTTAGATCTGAGGGTGGTGTTTGACTCTGTGAACAGATCCCTTTTGTGGAGTAAGCTCATTCTACTTGGGATAGATAATACGCTGCTTTGGCTTATCCTGGCCCTGTATACAGATACCACCGTTCGGGTCAGAGTAGATCAGGGCGGCCAGCTTACTCCAGATGTCATGGTTACTAAAGGGGTGAAACAGGGCTGTGTGCTCGCACCAGCCCTGTTCAACTTATTCATAAATGAACTTATCCCGTTGATGAGGCAAGAGAGATTTTTTTCCCCCGAAACTGTCAGCTAACCCTGTCGGGATTCTGCTTTATGCTGTCGATTTAGTGATTCTATCCCAGACCAGAGTTGGGCTGCTTAGGCAGCTAGGGACGTTTGCAGACTGCTGCCACATAACAACTTCACAATTAATTATTATAAGTCAAATGTGCTGGTTTTTGCAAGGGACCGCCGGGTCCATAGGTGGCCCGTTGGCAGTGCATGCCTGGCACAAAGAAAGATCTATAAGTACCTTGGCCTGCATTTTGCCACTAACGGGCAGTGGAAGGAGCACCTTAGGAGGTAGAAGTGGTAGCTAAGAGCCAGATGCTAGCAATTCTTAGGCTGTTTGCAGGGACAGGGAGGAGGAACATGGATATAGCAATCAAGGTCTGCAAAGCTAAGGTAAAAGCTTCCCTTTTATATGGGCCAGAACTTTGGGCCCCTTTGTCAGACATCAACCTGAATTCTCTCCAAGCGTGTTTCCTCGGTGTTCTTACAAAGGTCCCGAACGTGACTCCAGCTGCAGTCATGAGACTGGAGGCTGGTACTCGAGCCTGGGTGGCCTTGGCCTGGGAGCAAGCAGCCCTTTTTTGGCTAAAAGCGAGTGGGGCCCCTAGTAAGAATTTGACTCGGCTTTTTCTGTCGGATACCTTTGAGAGTCCATGGCAAACTGCCATCACTAAATATTTGACTCACTGCGGTCTCTCGTTGGAGCATTTACAGAGGCAAAATCTCATTGCTGCTAAGCATGAGATTAGCTCAAGAATCAGAGATATAGGTAAGCAGGAGGATATGGCACAGGTGGCCAGTTCCCTTCATCTTTGGGGATACAGTCTGTGGGGCCCCCTGATGGAACAAATGGTGCATTATCTCGGCATGAGGACCACGTTCAGAGAGAAATATCTGTTCCTCTGTGCTAGAGTCAATGCTCTACCCACTAACATACTTGTGGGATGTTTTGATGGCACCCCCTTTGGGGATCGCTTATGCCCTTATGACGCTTTGACAGCAGAGACCACACACCACGTCTTATTTGAGTGTCATCTATATGACTCCATCCATGGGAAATTTTTGGACACCCTTATTTCAAAGGTGCCAGGTGCTACAGCAGCATATTTGGCTCAGATAGCACTCGCCGACACCTCTCCGGAGATGACCAGGCACGTTCAGAAATTTTTGATGGCAGCCATGGAGATTAGGAAATGTTTTCTCTCTTTTAAGACAATAGATGATGTTCAAGAGGTTTAGAACTGCTCTTTTTCCCTTGAGGATCTGCTGGGGAGTTAACTAGTTTAAGCTGGTTTTAACATATGGATTGTTCGAAGTAGATGATACTTTGGGGACAATAATTGTGATAGGATCTAAGTCGTGGAAATTTTATATTAGGTTGTTGCGTATTAGATTTTATGTTGTTTGTCATTTTTTGTTGTTGTATTGTTGGCAATGGCCTCTGGTCATGCAATAAATTTGATTTGATTTTAGACATATTGTTTGCTGTGTTTACTGAAAGCAATACTGGATCAAATGGATTGCTCAGAAAGTGCCCAGCTGAGAGAGAGGGATTCCTTATAGGGTATACTCAGGTCTAAAATTTACTTTTCCATCCTAACTATGGATAAAATCCATCATAGATTTAAAGTGTTCATGTTTCAGAATAGGCCATGGAATCCATTTTTCCTTTCTGTTCTTTTCCTTTCTTGTGACCTATGGCACGCTGTACAACTGGCAGTAAACACTGGAATTTCACTAAATGTTATCTTGTTTTGGTTACATGAAAGACGTTGCTCCAGCTAGGTTGTTTTGACGATATTCGAGGGTCTGGAATGCAGTAAACAATATAGTTGTTAGAAAAGGTTGATTAGAAGTTAATTCTAATTATAATATCACAATGGGATCCCCTAGCGGTATGTCACAGCATAAACACTGGTTTTCTAAAATAACTCTGTTCACCAGTTTGGATAAAGTATGTATTTATGATTAATAATTTACTTGCCATTTGATTATAATTTGTTGGAATTTACTTGCTTATGTTGGTTTCTTCATCTCTCTTCAGCATAGGCTTTTGATCTGTTCATCATCCATTGACATTGTCTTTTAACTTCTGTTAACTTTTTGTTAATAATGTAACTTTGAATTGTCTACATTTTAACTGTAATAGGTTTCCACTGATAATAGGTGGGAGTACCAAAATAAGCAATAGCAGTTTTTAAGTTGGGGTCTGGTTTTACTGGGGAGACAAGGACCATAGGGATTTAATTTTGCTTTTTTAGTCTGATTTTCAGGATAATTGGCACAAAGGAATTTGAAGAGACACTGATAACATGTTTGTTTGGACCCAAGGTCTTTTTGTAAGTTGGGTCAAAACAGTTAGATTACTCATAACATGTTTTCAGATTATAATTAGGCAGTGATATGGATAACAGAGAAACAACACCACCCGGCGGAAAAGGTGTTTTATTGTTTCAATCATATCTTAATGCTGAAACATAAATAAGGGAGACTATAGACATTCAGAGTGATGTATTTTATTAGTAAACTGAAGTTTATTTCAACCTAAAGTTTGGCTTCAAATTATACCTAAATACCCCCTTCAGATAAATAAGTAATTGTTCTTTTGAATTGTGTCTTAATGACTCACAATCTTATAAATCAATGTTGCTCTAGAACTTCCTTTCTAAATTAGGTAGAACCAAGGCAGATTAAGATCTGCCTTGGTTCTACCTAATTTAGAAAGGAAGTTCTAGAGCAACATTGATTTATAAGATTGTGAGTCATTAAGACACAATTCAAAAGAACAATAGAGGTAAGCCTCTATTTTTCAACAACTTCCTGAAAAGAATCCATATATGAAATTATGTAGAATTAATATAATTTAATAAAACTTCAGTGAGGCTAATAGATTCCATTGGGTTTCATAGAGCTCCAGTTAAACTGAAAGACTCTATTAAAGTGGGACAAAGATCAAGACTGGTAAAACGTTACCATGGTCTTGGTTCATAGAAGTAAGGAACGGTGAAGTCAAAATAATCAAGAAGAGTGGAGACATGGAAACCAAAACCATCTTTCTTTAGTGTCATCACTTGGCAAGAAACAAACTTCATTTTTATTGGAGGACCTCATACCTGCTGAACACTGATTGGAGGAACAGATGGCAGCCATACTGAAAGACTCTCAACAATCCTATGAAACTGACAAGATATTGTTGACAAAGGAGGGAAGATCTAGCTTGCTATGGAGACTTGCTAAAAGGCAAAGACCTGAATAGGCCCGAAGGGAATTAGTTTTTTCTTTGCTTTAATTCTTTACTTTACTTTTTCCTATGTCTTTTCTTAAGTCTTTTCTTTTCCATTTTTAAAGTTATTTTTAAGCTTCTTAAGCTTTTACTTTTCTTTTTATTTTATTTCTTTTATTTCTTCTTCTCATATTTCACTATTTCCAAGCCATTTTTATTTTAATTTCTCTTTTTTTCTTTTCTTTATTCTTTTTAAAGTTATTTTAATTCCCAGATGGGATTTTCTAATCTTTTGCCTGAGAAAAGGGCAATTCCTACTTTTCTCTAATTTTTGTCCCTACTTGCCAACTTTACTTTTCTTCAGAAAAGCACTGTATTGGTCTCCAATGGGGCTGTTTCCTTTCAATTTTTTTACTCAGCCTTGTGGGCAGAGTTCCCCCATGTCACTGTCTTTCCCCTCCCTTTTTGGAGCTTGAATGCTCCTTGCCTGTTGAGGGACCATTCCTCAACCTCTGGACAAATTGTGTTTTATATTTTTCTCTCTCTTTTCTATCTTTTATTTTTACTTTAATTCTTACCAAGTCTCCAGCACAGCAGCAAGTTCACATCTTATCTTCCTCAGCAGGACCCCACAGACCCTGAGCAAACTTTATGGGACCTGTGATATCTGTTTAGTGAGATATATTCTCCAAGAATATTCATTTTGTAATTAATAACCTTTTCCCCCCATGTTTCTGTAGTGCTTTTAAAATAGTGTGTAAGCCAGTTTGGCAGGGCAATAAATAGTAGTATTTTAGTCATAATAATCGTCTATTGTGACTTTTGGGTGAGGAAACCTAAGCTTTCCTACAGGGATCCCTGACCCTATGGTGGAGCTAATTCCTGGGAGAATCTTGGGGTAACAATTATTAAATGTACCCCACCTTGCCACACATGACAAAATCCTTCACACTCAAAACTCTACTCCGAATGTGGCATGACCAAGTCCAGCTCAAACCAAATCACTAGTCATGGGGTTCTTCCTTTTCTCTGTTTAAGGCACAAAATAGAAAAATCCTAGATGGAGGTGCAACCAAACACCCACAAAAATGGGCACTCTATTGAATCTGTGGTTCCTGACTCGACCTGGCCACCGATGGGTGCTCAATGGGTGCTCAAACACAACCTGACAGGCTACCCACACCCATGTGCTCCTGGGTTGAATCGGTCCAGCTGTTCTGCCCAGTGGCTGCTCCTCCCAGCCGCTGTTCAGCTGTGCCGGGTTCTTCCTGTTCCACTTTTCTGAGCAGGGTGGGGGTGAGGAGAAGCGGCTTCTCCCAGCATGCCAAGCCCTGGTTTCTGGACAGAAAAATCAAAGAGCACTTGGCGCATCACAGTCCTCATTGTAGGGTTGCATGTGTGTTGCATGCTCGACCCACGCAATGTACGCACAACCCATGCACATCCCCCTCCCCCCCCGCTGCTTTGAGGACAGTGGCATGCCACAAATCCATTGATTTTCCTGCCGAAGCCAGGGCTTGGTGCACTGGGAGAGGCCTGCTCACTCCCCCCCGCCCCCAGATCAGAAAATCAGAGCTCGAAGAACCCAACTCAGCTGAGCAGCAGGAGGCAGGTGTGTCAGTCAAGGTAGTTCACGGGTGCAGGCAGGAGCTGGGATTGGTGTTTCAGAAAGTCTTGGAAAACATAAAATGTCCACTTCCGGAATGGGTTAGGGTTTTTTGTTGGGTTTTTTTTTGGTTGGGAGCATCTGGGCACCCAATGGAGGCCTGAGTAAACTTCCAGGTGCCTGATGGGGTGCCCCAAAATGTGGGTATTACCCAAGAATACAAACTTAAGTTCTTGCTGCACCCCTAATCCTGGCCCTATTTACAATATATCTGTCTACAAAGTTTGATCTACTTAGATCAAAATCATCCAGTGAAAGAAGATTTATGTAACCAATAACCATACTTTCTCAGAAAAAAACAAAATGACAAGTTCGACCAAACAAATTGTTGAATTCAGCCAATTTGCATTTATATATGCAAAGATGTATACTGAGGTTGGATTCAAAACGATTTCAGAATTATAATATATTTTTTTGTCACATTGGTATTTGGTACTAAGTGCATATTGATTTTTTGGTTTGTTTTTTTAAAAAGTTGATGTGAAGTTTATTGGTCTGTCTGTGTGTGATAATACAGGAGAAAGTCATAAAGTGTATGATTAACAAAGGACTGGGGGGAAAAACCCTAATGAATAACAGATTACCAAAGTGATTAATTTCACACAGGATCAAATTGCAATTGACTATGAAAATGCATGTCCTAGTCCCATTCATCAGGTACATTGCCAATATAAGTAGGTATACAGAATTTCCAGAACCATCCTCCGCAATTAGTGTCCCCACTTTTTGTAGTATATATAGTGTAAATCTAGAGGGCATCTACTGTGGCACTGTCTAATGGTATCATTGTATGCCGTATCAATTTCCGCTTGACTATGCTTTCAAACCAGATTGCCCCTTTTCATTACAAAATGAGAAAATGTGATTCTCTGTTGAATCAGTAAAAAGCATACAGTGACTAAGGGAATTTCAGACGTGATGGGTCATTCGGTCTGCCATGCTGAACCACGGTCCGGGATCCATTTCGGATCCTGGACAGGAATCAGTCCATCCATCCTTTAGACGTGCCGGTCTGATTCCTAGCAAGGATCGGGCGGGGCTGCACGGCATGACGTGCGGCCGCACAGCCCCGCCCCCCCAACACTGCGCCAGCCACTACTTTTGGCTGATCCCGGATCGTGGTCACCATGATCATGGTTGGGGCCCGATCCCACCATGATTCTGGACCTCTGGGCGGCCAGAGGTCCAGAATCGTGGTCAATATGATTCCTGCCGGAGGTTCATTGGGGTGAACATCTGACGGAATTCACACCAGACGTTACGGGAATCACGGCCACTGCAGGGGATTCACTGTGGTTGATGGTGAGCTCGTAACATCTGAAAATTACGCTACGTCACTTGATCCACTCAAAGTGGAGTTCCTCTGCTCACTTTAATCATGCATATTTGAACAGAGAATCCATTACACAGCATTTTGTTATGTGGGTTTTCTTGAATCATTATCTGAAGCCAGATGACCTGACCACATAGCAACATTCTGTAGGAATGAAGAAACACTCACTTAAAAGGTATGATAAATAGGAACAAATATTCTCCAATTTGTGTAAGGCCTAAGAATTATTCCATAGGTTAATCTTTCAGAGAAACTGAGAAAGGAGTCCCTGTAAAAGCATTGACAATTATGGCTATTTCATTTTAAAGTACTTTCAAAATGCATTTTGTATTATGTGTAAAATGTCTCTCTTTTGCTTAAGATATTCAGCATAATACAAAATATTCCAAAACAGCTACTGCATATATAATGCAGTTTTGTGACTCTAGGTTACCATTAAAAGAACCTATAAACTTCCTACAGACAGTACACCATTTGAGAAAGACAACATTAATTTTTTATTGTATGAACTCAAAAGGTTCACACTATTTTTCCATATCTTCCTAATATATAAGCCTAATTAATGTGTGTTAAAATTTCATTACAGCACATTATATTTGATTCTTATTTACTCTAAGGCCAATTTATATCATCCTGGAAATACAGAAGGGCTTTGAAGAGAGGATAAATTATATTTACACAAATTTTAAGGCTACTTTACATCATTAGAGTAGTGTACAGTGGCCTTAGTATTCAATGAGAATTCAGCTTATTGCCTTTTGTAATGGCTTCTAATGTGGTAATACACCATTTATTTCCAGCTCAGGATATTTTCCACAGTGCCAATGAATACATCCATCACTGAGGTCAAAAAGATTATGGGAATTCTCACTGATGAACACAATGAGGTAACACTGTGAGTGGGTAAAAACAGACATGACTTTGGCCTGCTGTGGCCCAGGCCCTACCAGCATATGTAAACATGTGCCGCCAGATGTTGTCCTGGAATTGTCCCAGGGAGTGTTGATGGCTAGTCCAGGCTAAGACCTCTGGACAATCTACGAGATCACAGCTCAGGCTAAGAGCTGCCCATGTGGGCCCCAATGAGCCACAGTGGACTAGCACACCTGTTCTAGTACAGCATACCTGCCGCGGGCTGGGGGCATTAACCACCATGGCTGTCTGTCATTGAGGGGTGCTGTGAGCAGAGCAGAGACATGGCTGACCAACTGCAAGTTTGTTGTGCTCCTCACCCTACCTGGGCCATGTGGGTGGCAGGATGGTTCCCTGGCCACAGGCACATCAGTTCAGTACCCTAACCCAATCTGAGGAGGGGCAGCTGCTGTTTCTCTCATCCAGGCTAGGGAGGCACTGCACCGGCAGCACGTCTATTTTTACCCAGTGTCTACTGAGAACACTGAACACCAAGTGACTAGGTGCCGGTCGCCCAGTCAAAACCGGCTGGGGAGCTGAAGCTAAAAGAAGTGACTGACCCAAAGTCAAGGGCAAGACAGCAAGAGAGCCACAATACTAACAGATGTCTTGGGTGCATTTACTGCTGACTAGGAGGCCTGTAACGGAAGATTAATGCTACCTGTCTTTCCCTCCACAACCCAAAGTCAGATTGAGAGCTGTGCCTGCAGCTGCTTGCTACTGCTGGTTCCCAAGGGACTGGAATTATCTGGACTCCAGCCACAGCAAGTACTCCACCCACAGCCTATGAAAGCCTGAAGGTGGGAGCTTACGGGTATTGGTCTTTTAGGTTTGTGGCCATTTTGATTGACTCTTTATATGCCTTCAGAATGTCTTGTAAAGAAGTATACTTTTTAATTAGATCACTGCATGACACCTAGTGGGTATGGATGGGTAAACTTCTTTCTAGTCTTCTATCATGTCTATAGATTGACTGGCCATGAGTAGGCATTTCTGAGTGAGCATTAGAGCTTTTGCAGTTTCAGCTACAATATTTGAGGGTGCTGTTCTACTCAAGCAAACACACACACACACACACACACACACACACACACACATACGTAAGTCATCGGCGTGCCTAGTGGTACTTGCTTGGAATTCTGTTCCTCTGGCATACTCAACATGAACCGCCAGTGGAAGAAGGAATCCACTGGGGCAGAAGCTTCAGTGTGGCCCTTGCACAGGCACAGGGGAGAGCTGGATCACGGTCATGGTCTATTTTATTATTTGCACAAAGTTTTCACTTAAGCTTGTACAGAAGCTAGAATGGGCCCCCAGGACCCTTCCCAGAGGCCAGGGATGCAGCAACGCCAAGAAGCATGCCCCCAAACCCCAGCTTAGGCACCTCCTCTCCTTATTATAGCTATGCCCTTGAGTATTAGGCCTACTAAAGTAGGCAGAGAATATAAGTCCCACCTGTGAGGAATGCTCATTTAAAATAATCATTATTATATTTTTGAGACTCTGTTAGACTCACCAATGAGTTAACTGCAATTAGTTGTCCAAACCTGGGCACCAAAGAGGTTTGCTGCCCACTGTCACACAGCTTTTTTGAATTCCTCAAAGGTCAATGCTTCGTTTTCTGCAAGCTTTAAGCTGTACACATCTCTTGCTTTCTCTGGGATCTTAGGTATCACCAAACTGATCCACGAGTCCTCTGGAATCTTTTCCCGTTGAAAGATGTGCTGGGCAGTTGTGAAAAATTTATCTATGCATTCGCTTTCTTTGTATATGGGGAGAAGTGCTGAACAGTCTCTGATTAGTTGCCTCCTGTCTCTTTCTGGGATGCTTCCCGAGGGTAGTGTGGGCTGCATTCCTGCATCTATCTGCATTTTGAGGAGAGCGAGTTGATGTTCTCTCTACTTGTCATTTTCCTCTCTCTCTCTGTTTTTCTCTTTCTTGTTCTTGTCTTTCCGTCTCTCGTTCTTCCTGTTTTATTTTCTCCATCCTGAGTTCATGTTCCATCTTCATTCTGGCCATCTGGAGTTCAGAGTTCGAGCCTTGTCCCCCTGGCTGCCGGTCAGTTGGGAGGGGGTTTGTGGGCACATTCGGTAGTGTGTTTCCATCTCCTTGTTGCTGGTCAGATGCAGGGGAATTTCCTGCCACCGCCCCATCCCCATCTGTTCCATTCGTACTCATTTCAAACTCCTGTATCAGTTGTTTCAGCTGCTGCTTAGTTTTCCTTTCTGCTTCGAGACCTCGCTTCCGAGCTTCCTTGCTCAGCTCTGACTTTCTCAGGTGGTGAAAGTGCTTTGGTAGCCCAATTTTGACACTTTCTCTGGCCCAAAATTAAAATTAAAAACAACAAACTTAACACACTCTGTTCAAGGATCTGCTTATTCCACTCTTAGAGCTGCCAACTCCTGGGCTTTCCAGCTCTGCAGTTTTTTTGGGATTTTACTCCCCTCAGAGGAGTCCAGTCACCTGGGAATGCTCCTCTACTGTCTACACATTGGTCCACAAGCTGAACGTTACCCTTACTCATTGGGGTGCCACTGTCACGGGTTTGGGGGTCCGCACCACTACTTTACCGGGTTTGAGTGACTCAGTTTCCCTTGCGCACAGTTCTCTTGAATCAGTTCTCTCTCCGGCTAATTCAAGTGTGCCACAATGAAACTCCTTTGTCACACAAGGGCCTGATCCTTCCCGTTTACAGACTCTTTACTCTCTGGGTTCGCAAGAGCTAGAGGGCTCTTGTAACTCACTTGTATTCCAATATTAGACACTTCCACTTCTTCATAAAAGTTAAGAAGTAAGTTTATTTATTACATAAACAAGATAGTTAAACAGAGTGGTAACTAGAAATAAAAGGTAAACATAATGCATTCCTAACTTATACTGGTTGAGTTCCTAAGTTATTCATCTTACCCTAGCGAGTCCAGAAGTTTTGGTTTCTCAGTCATAAGGTGACTCGCTGGGCACTTGGCTTAGAGAGCAAAACCTGTCTCTAAGTTCATGCTGTCCCCAGCCTGCTGTAGCCAGACTGGCCCCTTTCGTATGCAGATGTCTCTGGCAGCAGCTTTGTAAGAAGAAAAGCTTTTCCCTCTGGGATCTCTCTCCTTATATCTCCTGGAGGAAACTCCCTGTAAGTTCTCCAGGCTTCTAGAATTCCCTTTGTTCTCTCATCAGGTTTCTCTGTCTTTCTGCACGTAGTCAATGGCTACCTGCATTAGCATTGTTAATGACTCTGGCCATTCATCTGGCCCCAATACACATGTTGGTATCTCTTTGTATTTTCTGTAGGCCGGCGATGTGTAAGAACCCTAATTCGAGTTGTACAGTTCTAAGAGTCAACATTACAAACATGTGGAACCTTTGACATTACATAGTGTACATGTATAGTAACATTACATACATGTGAAACCCTTGGCACCACACATTTACCAAACATATAGTCCCGTGTTACACGTGTGTGACCCCATGTTTCTCCGTGACACCCACTTCCTATAAGTATATGACTATGCCCTCCATTGTCATAGTTCTATATACTAATTCTCTCTCTCTCTCTCCACACACACACACACACACACACACACACACACACACACACACACACACACACACACACACACACACACACACACAATGTAACTGTTACCAAGTTCTGCATGAGCTTGGCTTATCTACCTAACCTACGTTTAGATTCTATGCACTTACGTTGGCTTGTTTGTGTTTTGCACAATTGGGTTTCTTTCCAGTAAACTCATACCAGAATCCAACCCAACTGCACACAGTCCTTCCTTATCTCAAATGCAGTCTATTGGTATCTGTTTTAAATTTCCATGGGTGCCTGCCTCCCACTTGTACTAGTGCAGAATGAGTGCCAATAACTGAGACTCCAACTTGACTGTCCAAAAAAAATTGGACCTTCACATTGTCACAGTTCAATACACATCTCCGTTTTATTTGATAGTATTAACATTTTATTTGATAGTGTTAAAAATAGAGGACCACTTACTTTTAGAAGGCATGCCCATTCTTTGTTGTCTCCTAAAACACAAAATAAAATAATTCCTTATTTTATCCATATTTTTTAAAAATCATCATCATTATCATCTCTTGTTGTATGCTGGATATTAAAAAGGGTTGTTGGAGTGTAAGCAAGAAGCTAAGCAAGACCACATCAGTTGAACTCAAAGATCAGGATTGTTTTACAGTTGCTGATCTGTAGTGAGGAGGTCTTGCCCAGGATTGTCAAAGAGGCAGCATTATTGTGAGGATGAATTATATAAGAATTGTAAAGCATTTTGAACACAGGAAGCACTATATAAGTGATAATAATAAGAAAGAAACAGATTCATCTGTTTATAATGATTGTGATTGCCCCTGATTTTTACAACATTATGCATACAGGAGTCTTCAAGTCCATGATATTTTCAACAATGATATATCAGTCTGGTGGGTTTTTTTAATCATCAAATGCAGTTCAACCTCCCCTCCTAACCCTCCACCCACCACTCTATCCCCCTCCTTCACCAAAAGCCAGGCGGAACAACCAGGTTTTATATTGACATAGAATGAAGGGAGGTTCAGGGCCACCCAGGCCTCCACCAGAAGGAAGTTCCACAGCCGTGGTGGGGACACCAAGAACGCCATCCCCATCGTAGCCTCCTGGGATACCCAGGGAACCTCAAGGGCACCCCCCAAATGACTTCAGGGGCCGATCTAGAACCCGGGGAGTGAGGCGGTCATCCAGATAGGTGGGGCCCAGACCATATAGGGCTTAATACGTCAACACCTTGAATCGGCCTGGAAGACTACAGGCAGCCAGTGCAGAGACCAGAGCACCGGTGTTATGTGCTCCTGGTGACCCGTCCCTGTAAGGAGATGGGCCGCCGCATTCAGCACCAGCTATAGTCTCCAAGCCATCACCATGGGTAGTCCCACAAAGAGATCACTGCAGTAGTCCAGCCTTGAGGTGATGAACGCATGGATGATGGTAGCCAGTAGGGGCGGGAAACCGGTAAAATCCGGTATCTGATAATGCCGGTACCGGGCGTACCGGCATTATCGGATTCGACCCGGTAATCCGGTCTGGGGTACCGGATTCCGGGTTCTGGATTTTTTACATTGCAGCCATTTAAAAATGGCTGCAATGTAAAACTTAAAAGCCCCAAGTTAAGGAGAAAAAAAACCCTCCCCGAGTCCAGGCTGCACGGGTGGAAGGGGGGACACCCCCCACCCACCCTGCCCAGCCTGGATTTTTGTTTAAATAAAAACAGACTGAGAGGCGAGGTGAGGCGAGCCCACCC
>QEPC01003681.1:2371902-2382171 GCA_003113815.1 Sphenodon punctatus
CATTTATTTCATTGAGTTCAATGGGGACACAGCGCCCCATTGAACTCAATGAAATAAATCCGGTACCGGTATACCGGATTTAATCCGGGAATCCGGTTTTTGTAGAACCGGTAACCGGTAAATCCGGTAACCGGTAATGGGCCCGGGGTCCCACCACTAGTAGCCAGGTCCACGTCTGAAACATACATCTGAAGCAGATGCACCAGATGTAATTGGCAAAACGCGCACCTCACCACAGCATCCACCTGGACATCCAGGTGAAGCTGGGGATCAAGGAGCATGCCCAGACTACAGACTTGAGAAATGAGGGAGGAACGCACCCCATCAATGAGGGGGGTCTTCACCCCATTGCCCCTACCCACCAGCATCACCCTCATCTTATCGGGATTCAGCTTCAGATGGCTTACTCTCATCCGGCCCCCACAGCTGCCAAACACCGAGTAAGCACCAAGACTATCGGGCTGGCGTCTAATGAAAATGAGAGATAAAGGTGGGTGTCATCAGCATATTGATGACATCGGACACCAACCCCCTCACAACCTTGCCCAGCAGCTGCATATACACGTTGAACAGGAGAGGGGACAGAATAGATTATTGTGGGACTCCACATGTGAGGTCATGAGGGGATGAAGTAAAGTCCCCCAGCAACTCACTAAGTTCTTCCGGCCAGGAAAGAGCAGAACCATTCAAGAACAGTCCCGCCCACCCCAGCTCAGTCCCGCAAGAGAGCCACCAACATCTCGTGGTCAACTGTATCAAAGGCCGCTGACAGATCTAATAGGATCAGGAAAGATGACCGACCCTGATCCATGTCATGGAGAAGGTAGTCAACCAATGCCACAAGTGCAGTCTCAGTGCCATGCCCCAAGCAAAAGTTGGGACTGTGAGGGATCTAGAAACCGATGTGGTCCCGAAGCTCCCGCAGGTGCTGAGTCACAACCCATTCAATAACCTTTCCTAAAAAGGGAAGATTAGAGATCAACCGACAGCTGGCTAGGGATTTGAAGTCAAGTGATTTTTTTTTTTAGCAGAGGCCACACCACCACCTCCTTGAGGCAGTCCGGCACTCTGCCCTCTTGAAGGGAGGCACTGACCACCCCAGTCAGCAATGGCCTCAACATCTCCTGGGTGGCCTTAACTGGCCAGGATGAGTACAGGTCCAGTTCACAAAAGGTGGCTCTAACAGCTCCAAGAACATCCCTCGCAATGGCAGGTGACATCGTCCAAAACCAATCCCACAAAATAGGACCGGATGGGGAGCCCACAACCTCTGGTTCCCCATATTCAATAAATGCAGCGTCAAACTTGCGCTGAATACAAGTGATTTTATCTGAAAAGTACTCAACGAACATATCACAGCGGGCACTGGATAAATCCAGTTCCAGGCGGAGAGAGGCCGGACTGACCAGCCCCCTCACCACCCGGAAAATCTCTGCTGGATAAGACTTTGCAGATGCCATAAGCTCAGCAAATAACCCCTTCTTGGCTGCCCACATGGCCACAGCATAGGCTCTTAAACTCGCTCTGTGCTGCAATCTATTTGCTTCAGCCTGAGAATGATGCCACCGTCGCTCTAACCACCTCCCCTCCCACTTCAGTAACTGCAGGTCCTCTGTAAATCATGGGGGTTTGCCATGACAGCATGAGGAAAGTGGACGCCTAGGAGTCGCCCGGTTGATAACCTCAGCCAGCAAGATGTTCCAAGATGCGATGAGTTCATCAAGCGGGCGGGTGTCAAGATCAAGGGGTAACTCCCCCAGGGCATCCTGGAACCTCTTCTCTTCATCTGTGAGGATGAAGTTTATCCTTGTATGGAAATCCACCACTACAACAATTTAAGGATCTTAAATCTCTAAGATTTAGTCTTCTCCAAAATGGTTCAATTTACCCTGACAGAACTGACATTCTACAACTGTTTAACATTCCTCTCCAGACACAGCTGCAATGCTTAATCCCTAACACTACTATGAGTGAAAACAGACATGCATCTTAACTCTGCTTTAACATTTCTTACACATTTTGCCAGGCTGCATAGGGTGCCAATACAGCCCTGCAATATGCTTAAAAAATGTTAAAGCAGAGTTACATGTATGTCTGTTTTCACCCTATATTGTTATAGCTTCTTTCATTCCCAAAGTACATGAAGTGTTTGATGCTAGTACAGGATCATTCCTGTTCTCGTTTCTCCCTTCAGTGAAGTACAGTCACCTCTGGGGTCCAATACAAAATCCATTCTGTGCCTGCAACACTGTACAACAGTTGTTAGCACAGGGAGTAAAGAATAAATTTTCCATTTGAAATTTCAAGGGGAATTGTAGGCAAAATGTAATTACCCAAATTGGAATTTGGCCAAGACGCAAGAACATCATCACTATTCTTGCAAAATGTGCCACAGAGCTTTCTAATGGCAAGGCAGATTAGGGCCTCAGATTCAGTTGCATGTCCCAGACAAAAGGCAGCACCGGCAGTCATACAGCTACCATAGCAGAACTTTTAAAAACAATGATTTAAGGGGGTGAAAGTGACACAGGTTGACCACCAAAACTAAACTTCTTGAAGTCATTGTGGTTTCTGGGTTTTATATTAAAAGTCTTCATGGAGAATAAAAATATTGGGTAAAAACAGATGTGCTGCCAGTGGGACTACTCCCCGAGCCGCCTGGGGGGTGGAAAATCCTAGGCAACACGGACCGGGTCAGGCTAAGATACTGAACTGACACGCCTGGGGCTGGGGAGCCGTCTATAAGGCTGGGAGCACAACAAACATGCAAGTGGGCAGCCCCGCCTATTCAGTGCTTCCAGAGCCCCGCATCCAGCATGACAGGCAGTCATGGCAACCAATGAAGCACAGTCATGGCTGCCAGCCAATGTCATGGCTTGGGCCAATCTGGCTGTGTGGGAACAGACCTACTAGATTGCTGTGGCCCAGCTGGGCAGGCCTTAGCCTGGGCCGTGACCTTGGCTGTGACCTCAAAGTTTTTCAGAGGTCACAGCCCAGGCTAGCCATTAACATGGCCCACGACAATCCAGGTTCAACATCTGGTGGGTTCTGGGCCACAGCGGGCCAAAATCACATCTGCTTTTACCCATTTTGGAGAAGGAAAAACTTTGCATGGTATGTATTTATAATTTTAAAAGTATGTTGACAAATGAATAAATATTGCTTACTGTGATCATGAATTACATATTTATTTGTATTTATTATTATTAATATAGCACCAGCAGTGTACCTGGCACTGTACAATCGTAGTTGTAGACCCTACCACAAGGGGCTTACAATCTTAGAGACAAGGAAGGAGGGAAGAGGAATATCAGGAGAGACAACAATACATTTAAGAGGTTGCAGGTACCCATGCTTTAACTTAGTTACAGAGAGGAGATTCTTATCACTCATGATGAGCCAGGTAAAGCCTGACAGAAGAGGTGGGTTTTCAGGAGGGACTTTAAAGTTGGGAGAGAGGGAGCAGAACGAATGTATCCAGGGAGGGAGTTCCAGGCATAGGGGGCAGGCAGCATGAGAGAAGGGGCAAAGACATTTAGAGGAGCAGGGGAGTCGCAAGAAGGCAAAGGTGAGGGCAGAGGAGGAGCAAAGTTCCCAGGCAGGATTGTTGCAGGATACAAAAGCAGAGAGATATGGGGGAGCAAGGCCATGAAGAGGCTTGAAGCTCTAATCTAATGAAGTTTTAGTTTAGTTTATTGTACTAGCAATATGCCTTGACAAAAAGAGCATGCACATCCAACATCATATAACGTAAGAACATATACATTATTCAAAACATCATAAAACGAGAACAAATACAATTCAGATCCTTAGACAGTCATTTTACCCACTTCAGCCCCGTCTCACAAATTAGATGCCACTCCAACTCCAACTCACAGATTGAATGCCACTACAATGGAGATTGCAGTGACCCTGATAGCATAATCCATTTATCAGATGGCAACACACCATCAAACAAGGACAATTACAATCAGCTTTAAACAGTCACTTTGCCCACTTCGGCCCTGACTCTCAGGTTGATGCCGCTACAGCGAAAATTGCAACAGCCCTGGTTATGTAAACCTTTTTATTAGATAGCAGAAACAACAACTGAAGCTTTGGGCAGCTACAGTCCAAATTGACCATCTGAAAAAGTCTTTCCCATGGCAGGGAATACAGGGAAGAATGAAATATATAGTGGATCAGGTCTTCTATCTGTCCTCCACCACAGATACATTTATGATCAGAATATGCAATACACCTGTATCTACCTTTTATAACCTTAGAGGGCATAGGCTGCAATCTTAGGGCCGTAAAAGCTTTCCTATAGACCCATTTGGATAATTCAGAAAGGTAATTTGGACCCCCTGAAACAGGTAACCAATACTTGTACCAGGGGGAGATTTTGGACGAAGATGCTTGAGAGCGTAAGGATTGACACTGAATGTCCTTGATTCTACCTCCTATTAATCTAGATGCCTCCTTAAGAGGGAAGACAGTTAAAATACCAGGCAAAAAAACAAGCTGTCTCAATCTTTGATCCATTTTACACCACCAGGGATCTTTGTCCCACCAGATATCTTCCATTTTCTCAACAAAACACTTTTTCAGTAAGGATTACAAAGATAAATGAGAAGTCTTGAGCCAAAAACTTAATGACAGACCTAACAACCTGGATGCAAGGGATTTCATCCCACATTCCAGTCTCAATATAGCGAGAGAGGTTGCCAAAGGGGCACCCAGCAAGCTACGTATAAATTTGTTCTGTAAAGGTTCAAGGAGATCAGCAGCTGAAGCACTAAACTAACAAAACTAACTTGTTTAAACAATATAAAACCATACAAAATAGAAATACATACTACATAAAAATCTTCCAAGAATCCCCACCCCACCCATGTGTCAGTTGCACCAAGGAACAAAGAATGATAGTCTAAAAATATTAGTATTTATTTTATTTATTTAAATTTCCTACCCTGCCCTGCCCTTTCCATCAAAGGCAACTCAAGGCAGCTTACAACATTATAATACAAAGTACAAGACAAAACATAACCCATCAATACAAAAACTTAACACCCCACAACCCTACACCATCCCCCAAACCCCTCTTCACCCCAACCTCCCAGCCTCCTAACTCACCCTTATCCCCCGCAGCTCCCCCACTACCAAACGCCCTTGTAAATAATACTGTTTTGCATTGCCTCCTGAAGGTGTTCGAGCCTGGACATAAACGGACCTCCCAGGAGAGGGAGTTCCACAGCTGTGGAGAGGCGACCAAGAATGCCCTCCTTGTCATAGACACCAAGTTAAAGCCTGGTACCTCCAAACAGGCATCCCAGCTGAATTCAAAGACCACGATGGGACATGGTAGGCCAGGCAGTCTTCCAGATAAATGGATCCCAAGCTGTTTAGGGTTCTAAAGGTCAAAAATAGCACCTTGAATTGTGCCTGGAAGACAATAGATCATCAGTGCAAATTCCGGAGCACCGATGTTATGTGCCCATAAGGAGCCGGGCCGCTGCATTCTGCACCAGCTACAGCTTCCGAACAGTGTTCAAAGGCAGCCCCACGTAGAACACATTGCAGTACTCTAGCCTTGAGGTAATGACGGCATGGATGACAGTTGCCAGTTCAAGTCAGAAAGAAAAGGCCATATCTCACCATATCGAGTTGGTGAAAAGCACCACCGCCACCTGGTATTCCAGATGCAGCAATAGATCCAGGAGCACTCCAAGGCTGCCAACTTGAATGACTGGGAGGGTGAACTCCATCAATAACTGGGGTCTTACTCCCCCCCAAGTCACAGGACCAGCTGACCATCATCGCCTCAGTCTTGTCAGAATTCAGTCAACTCACCCTTATCTAGTCCCTCACAGCAGGCAGGCAACAGGTAAGCACTGCAGGCAGACCTGGGTCAGATGAAAAAGCAAGGTAGAGCTGGGTGTCATTGAGAGAATCCAATTAACTTTGGATTAGAACCTTCTTTTGTGCCATGATGGCCTTAAAAGGGACTATAGCAACTGTCTTCCCTGCTTAGTACCTATAAAGCTCACTCTCGGTCCAGAGTAGGAGAAAAATCTATTCTCAACCTACTTGCTTTGTGGGGGCACTGCATTTCCCATGTTTCCTTAATTTGAATGATAAAACAGTAATGTTCTTCCGCCAGGCTTTGGGGGAGGGGAAGTTTATCCTCCTTGCTCTGATGAAAGGAGGGCCTAGTTCCCTTTCCTTTTACACAGCAAACACATCTCTCATCTTTAGTTGCACATGAGTTCATTTTAAAATGTTTAACTAGGTCTGGAAGTGCATGCAACACATCTGCATTTCTATGGCCCATCCTTCTGTGCCATTTGCTTTCACAGTTCTTATGTCTGCAATCTTTTGCAGCATTTGCATACTGATCCTGTTGCAAGCAATCTACCTTGAATAGGCCATTTGAATCCAGCATTCCTCGCATAAAAAGCTCCTTTTCCTTTGAAATTCTGCAATATTTCCCTTCAAAATGCACTGCAAAACCTTTCTGTACAGCATACTTGACACTTATAAAATTATGATCCAATTCTGGGACATATAGAGCTTCTTCAATGGTAACTTTCATTTCCTCACCGTTTCCCAGATGACATATGAGTTTAGCCCTGCCTCTTCCTTGACAATAAACTTTCTCTCCATTAGCCAATCTTATAGGAGTTCTATAAGTCCTATCCAGATCAATAAATCTGTCTTTGTCCTTTATAAGATTTTTAGTTGCTCCAGAATCAACAAAGAAATCATGTGAAGCAGTCTCACATTCTATTCCTTCCACATTTTTAAGTTGAGATGCTTTTTCCTCAACCAGGCTGAAAGCCCTATCATGGCTCCCTTTGTTCTTTGCAGAGGAGCTGGGAACTTGCTTAACTGGTTTCTCTGCAGTATCTTGCTTCCTGCATTGATATGCAAGATGGGTGATTTCCCCACAATTGAAGCAACACTTAACTCTCGCAGATTTTGCAAAAACCTCTTTATTTCCAGCTGCCTTGCAAGCAAACTCTGAAGGGATGTTTGGCTGTTCATTAGTTTGAGCCATATTAAATTCCTCAAGTTTCTGAATAACGACTTCCAAAGATTGGTTATCCTGCATTTCTATTATCTGACATACTGTTTGAAAAGTTGGTGGTAAAGAGTTCAGCAGAAATGCCACTATCAATTCATCTGGTAAATTCAGCTTTTGATTTTCCAGTCTCCTGACTAGTTCAAGCAGGCCATTAACATGAGCTGAAAAATCTTCACTCTCATCCATTCTCATATTACAAAGTCTTTTAAGCATTTGTATCTTTGATATATTTGACTTCCCTTGATACAGTCTCTGTAAAATTTCCCACATATCTTTTGCAGTTAACTTGTCACGTATGTGCACATGTAAACGCTGACTCACCGACATTGAGATGATTGCCATAGCTTTGTCATTTTTCTCATCCCAGAGTTCTTGTGCTGCCCCTGCATCTGTAGGTCTGTTGGACTCCAGCATTTTCCTTAGGCCTTGTCCTCCCAGTGCCATCCTTGCATTATGACTCCAAGCTTCATAGTTTGTTGCTCCAGTGAGCCTCTCTGGAATGGAGACCTTCAGCATAGAATCCATGGTCACAGAGACTAAAATCTTTCTTTTCTTTTCTGCCTTTAAGATTAATGCTAGCACTCAATTTTACTCACTCTGCGCTGCCTTTTGGGTGTCTGGGCCCATAACCCTGTTGGAAATGCAAGGACTGTGAGATCATTGCATCCATTTGCCCAATGCAGAGTTTACAGAGGAGTGTGAGTAGCTAATCATCAATAAGCAGGCAGGAAGCATACTTAAGCTTAAGTAGCTTTATTAGGAAAAACATCTAGGATAGGAAAGGCCTACATCTATGCTAAGTCCTAAGACTAGGTGTGTTCAGGAGGGAGGAAGGAAACTCTCTGAGACACAAAGAGATGAGAAATCTCCTGGGGGAGGAGATTGAGCAATCAGGTCCTGACAGGAGTAGGACAAATAGGATGGGGGAAGGGTTCCCTGATCTGTCTGTAGTGTCTACTCCTGCAGTTTCTAGCAAACAAACAGGATGAAGTGCTTAGGGGGGATGCAACCAAAGGAATGTATTTCCAACAGTTAATGGGTTGGATGGATTGTTTTTCTGCACATTCTATGGTTGTTTTATTAATTTGCTGAACTGTTTTAATTGTATTTTGATGTTTTATTGTATTTTATTGTATTTTGTAATTTATTACTTCTTATTGTGAGCTGCCCCAAGCTGGTGGAGGCAGGAGGAGTGGGATATAAATAAATAAATAAATAAACAAACCTTGTAATGAGTGGTACTCTTTTACATATGTGAGGCCGTCATCATTCCAAGGCTAAGTTTTAAAACAAGGAGAAACTCTCCCAATAGAGATTGACAAAAGAAGGTTACCAACTCCTTGGCAAGACCAGAGTTTGAGAAGTAATTTGGATTCTCTGGATGCCTCACGTATGTCAGAAAAGGTAGTTTCAGGTAGCTGTCCAGCCCGAGAAGCAGTTACAATAGAGTGTCTGAAAAAGCCAAGATTAATATTCCAAGTGAATCAAATAAGTGACAAATTTTATGATTGCCACATGAGTGTTAAAATACATTTAGGAATTTTGCATTTAAAAGGGCTGAAATTTTCATTACTATATGAACTTCTACTCAGCATTCACAAGTTTGTTCATTTGTAATTTGATATTCGTTCATTGCTTCACTGTCCTATATTCATTAATTTGGTTATTTCACTATTTGGAATTCATTGGTTTACTATTTTGCAATTTGGCATTTGTTACTTTAATGCAGAATCAGAGAATAGTAGGGCTGGAAGTAACCCCAAGGATAATCTAGGCCAGCCTCCATGCCATTAAGCAGGACCCACTGTCCCTATACTGTTCCTGAGAGATGACTGTCTAACCTATTTTTAAAAAGGCCTACAGCAATGGAAAATTCACAACTTCCATTCACAAGTTATTCTGCTGCCTAATTGGCCTGTTAGAAAATTCTTCCTAATGTTTAGGCTAAACCTTCCCTCCTTTAATTTAAGCCCTTTCCATCTATTTACTTATTTATTTCTATAGCCGCCCCGGGCTGTTCGCAGGAGGGGCTGGGTATAAATTTATAAAATAAATAAAATAAATATATCTTGCCCTATCCCTTGAGGCTCAGGGCAACTTACAACACATAAAATACAAATATAAAATAAATAATTAAAATCTCACAAGACTACAAACACCCCACCCACCCCATCTATCCCTGCCCACTGAATGCCCAGCCAAATAAAAAAAGTCTTACACGGTCTCCAGAAGACATACAGATTAGGGCTAAGTCGAGCCTCCAAGGGAAGGGAGTTCCAAAGCTGTGGAGCCGACATTGAGAATGCCTCTCTGCAGGCCCGAGATATATGAAACTGGGCCAGTGATGGAACACACAAGTGGGCACCCTCAGCAGATCTTAAGGGCCACGAAGGGACATAAGGAGAAAGGCGGTCCTTCAGATATGTAGGGCCCAAGCCATTTAGGCATTAATGGTCAAAACCAGCACCTTGAATTATGCCCAGAATGCAATAAGCAGCCAGTGCAGACTCTTAAGCACTGGTGTAATGTGCTCCCGACGACCCACCCCCATCAAGAGGCGGGCCGCTGCATTCTGCACCAGCTGCAGTCCCCAAACAGTCTTTAAGGACAACCTCACATAGAGTGCATTGCAGTAGTCCAGCCTCAAGGTAATGAAGGCATGGATGCTGGTGGCCAAATCCACAATGGAAAGGACGCAGCCTTCTCACCAGATGGAGTTGGTGAAAGGCATTTCTGGTCACACCTGCAACCTGACCATCCAGGTGCAGCTGAGGATGTAGCAGCTTCCCAAGGTTACGCACCTAAGTATCTAGTCCTGTCCTTAGCAGCTAGAGCAAATAATTGGGCACCATTTGCTTATAGTAGTCCTTTAGATGTTGAAAACTGTAAGCATGTTCTCTCATAATCTTCTTTTTTCTAGAATAAACATTCCCAGTTCCCTCAACCTCTTCTCATAGGTCTTTCTTCCATCCCCTTTAACATCTTTGTTTCCAACCACTGTGCCCTCTCCAGCTCCAGGGTCATCTAGACAATATCGGGCTCCTTGACCCGTTTCAATCTGGGTTCCGCCCCGGCTATGGCACCGAGACGGCGTTGGTGGCCTTGGTGGACGACCTCCGCCGGGAGATGGATGCGGGATGTTCGACATTTCTCATCCTGCTCGATCTCTCGGCCGCTTTTGACACCGTGGACCATGGGCTGCT
>QEPC01003681.1:2383975-2414838 GCA_003113815.1 Sphenodon punctatus
GAACAGCCAGGTCTTACACAAACATCGAAATGACAGGAGAGCGGGGGCCAACCGAGCCTCCTCCGGGAGCAAGTTCCACAGCACAGGGGCAGCCACCGAAAAAGATCTAACATCGGTGACAACCATCTCGCCCAGGAACCTCCAAAAAGGCTCCCACGGACGATCTCAGGGGTCGCACAGGCACATGGGGAGTGAGGCGGTCCCGCAGATAAGCAGGGCCCAGGCCATGAAGGGCTTTAAAGGTCAAAACCAGCACCTTGATCCTAGCCCAGTGCTTTATAGGCAGCCAGTGCAGAGCCCGGAGCACAGATGTCATGTGCTCCCTGCGGCCCGCCCCCATAAGGAGATGACGCACGGCATTCTGCACCAGCTGCAGCCTCCGGACCAGCTTCTCGGGCAGCCCCACGTAGAGCACATTGCAGTAATCCAGCCTCGAGGTGATGAAGGCATGGATGAGAGTGGCGAGGTCAGAGTCTGAGAGATACAGCTGAAGCCGCCGGACAAGATATAACTGCCAAAATCCACTCCCCACCACGGCCACAAGCTGAGATTCCAGGCTGAGCCATGAATCGAGGAGCACACCCAGACTCCGCACCTGAGAGACCATGGGAGAGCGAACGCCCCCTACAAGAGGAGATTCAACCACTCCCAGGCCCCCCAAGCCCTCGCCCACCAACATCACCTCCGTCTTGTCAGGATTCAGCTGCATTAAATGTGAATTCAAATTTGAATATTTGTTCAAGAAAATTGATCTTTAAATGTTACTGGTGAATTTCAAAAGCATTTGTTTCAGTTCTACACAAAGATGTACATTATGCGAAGCTGCTCACTCCGTCCTAATTGGGATACTAGAGCATCAGTGCATCGAGACAGAATGCAGAGAGAGGCAGCTGCCTTTAAAAACAGGCAACTGAGGTTCCAAGGGAAAAGATAGCATTATATATGAAGTTCATAAATAAATCTTAAACTGTGTCAAATATGATAATGCCACCCAATAAACAACAAAGACCGTTAAGTAACATTTCGCTTGTATATACTCCATCACGGCATTAGCAAATGCTTTAGTTATGAGTTTATGGATGCTAGTAAATCGTAACTTTAACCACCTTGATCAGTATTTGGTAGGTTTGGGGTTAGGTGTCTTCAATATGCAGATGACATCCAGCTTTACTTCTTTTTTTTCCTGACCCAGGCCCCGCAGTTTCAGTGCTTACTTGATGCCTGGCTGCTGTTAGGGACTGGATGAGGGTGAGCTGACTGCAACTGAATCCTGACAAGACCAAAGTGATGATGGTTTTCTGGTCTTATGACATGGAGGGGATTGTGGCACCTGTTATTGATGAGGTCCAGCCCCCTCTGGTCAATCAGGTTCACAGTCTTAGAGTGCATCTGGACCCCTTGATGTGCCTGGATTGTCAGGTTGCAGCAGTAGCCGGAAGCACTTTTCACCAACTCCATCTGGTGAGGAGGCTGCAGCCTCTTCTTTCTGATTCAGATCTGACCACCATTTTCCATGCTTTCATTACCTCAAGGTTGGATTGCTGCAATGCGCTCTACGTGAGGCTGTCCCTGATGACAGTTCAGAAGCTGCAGAATGCGGCGGCTTGATTTTTCTCAGGGACGAAGTCTGCACTGGCTGCCTATAGCTTTCCAGGCACAATTCAAGATGCTGGTTTTCACCTTTAAAGCCGTAAGCGGTCTCGGTCCCATGTATCCAAAAAACCACCTGTCCTACCAGGTCCCACTGCAGCCCCTACAGTCGGCCGCGAGCTCCCTCTTGCATCTTCCATCTGTTAGCCTTGTCCGCAGGACAGAGGTACACAGGAGGGATTTCTTGGTTGCTGCCACAGTTCTGTGGAACTTTCTTCCCCAGGAAGTTAATTTGAGCCTAAGACTAAGTATCTTCTGGAGGTGGTGTAAAACTTTTTTATTTTTAAAGGAATTTTGCAGGCGGGGGATAAGGGCTGGATGGGTTTGTGGGCAGGGTTGTGGGGGTGGTGGGAGGTTTTATTGATTAATATTTTATTATTGTTGTCTGATTGGGAGCTGCCCTGAGCCTTTGCAGGAAGTGCGGCAAATAAATCTAGGTAAATAAAATAAATAAATAAATAATATTTTAAAACATCATGCTACCATTTCTTAAATTGTCTGGAAAGGAGGAAGGGAAAAGCTGGAACACCCTCAGCTGGTTAATACCGCTCAGCCATGCCACTGATTTTGGGTGTCTTCCTATCACCAGGTATAAGACCGTTGGAGGCTTTGTAGGTGGCTGCCTGCAGCCAGCACCGAAAGGTACTGTTCACTGCGCAGCCAGGAGTCTTCACTGCCTGACTGCTGCCACCGCAAAACTCTAGTCCATGCTCTAGTCATCTCTTTCCTTGACTACTGCAACTTCCTTTGTCTCCCCTGCTCTGATCTTACCTCCCTTATCTCCATTCAACGCTTTGCTGCCAAAGTCATCCACCTTGTCCATCCCTTTGACCACATTCAGCCCCTCCTGTGCACCCTACACTTGCTCCCTTTACATGAAAACATTCAGCACAAGCTCCTGGTCTTCACCGTCAAGGCTCTTCACGGCCTTGCTCCCCGCTATCTCTCTGCTCTTGTATCCCACCACACTTCTGCCTGGGAGCTTCACTCCTCCTCTGCCTCCACCTGCTTGCAACCCCCTTGCTCCCCTAAATGTCTTCACCCCTTCTCTTTTGCTGCCCCCCATGCCTGGAACCCCTCCCTCGATACATTTGTTCTGCTCCCTCCCTCTCAACTTTAAAATCCCTCCTGAAAACCTACCTCTTCCGCCAGGCCTTCCCTAGCTCATCAAGAGTAAAAGTGCATCCTCTTCCTGCCCCCCCTTCCCCCAATCTAGTTCTTTGTAACTAAATGAAGCACATGCACCTGCAACTTCTCCACCTCATGAATGTACTCTTGTCTCTCCCAATGTTCACCTCTCCCTTGTCTCTTAGATTGTAAACCCCCTGGGGATAGGTACCAGTCTATAACTATTGATTGCACAATTACGGGTATACTACTTATGATATATACATAATTAATAATAATATTTCAGGCCATGGGGCCGGACGGCTTTCATTTTGTAGCAGTAACTTCTTGTATGGGGGAGACATTGTTCAAAACCTTCACATCTCTTATTATCTATGTTGTGATTATTTAGTTTCATTAGGGGGAACGGAATTTTGGAGGGTGGAGGGAATGGGGAGAGGCTGGCCAGGTTTCTCAAGTAGACAGCTGAAAATAAGTTACCACTTTTGAAAATATAGATGAGACTGTTTTCACCAAGGTCAATATGGTAACTCATCTAGTAGATAATGTCAGAACACCATGCAACTAGAAGTTCTAATCAAGAGTAGGGAACCTTTTTCTTCCCAGGGGCCCACTTTGAAAATGAACACAAGCTCCGAGGACCACATAGGACCAAACTGGGGGTAGGGATACTTAAGGGGTGCTCTCAAGATAAGGAGCACCCAGATCGTATATCTGTGCCATGGACCTGTCCCCTAACCTTGTGTTCATGCCCTCATCTCTGCTCACTTACCCCACGTTCAGTTTTTCAGTGCTTGGGGGTAGGAACTGGAATCCAGGAACTGGAAAAGGGCTACATAAGAACTAGCCACAAGCTGCATTTGGCCCATGGGCCTGGTATTCTCCATCCCTTCTCTAATTGCTGGACCTGAAGGAGGGACAGGGACATGCTCCAAACAAGGAAGTAATCACTTAGCTGGGTATGCACTAAACATGAACAGGTTTAATGAGGGAAACAAGGGAAGAACACAAACAACAAATTAACTTAATTATTCCCTAATTGGACTTACTTTAAACTTAACCTTAGTGGACGATATTTAATTATTCTTAATACTATACACTTTAGTTGAATATAGCCATTTTTACATGGATGCCTCCTGACCCCCAGCTTGGTGTTCGGATGGCCAGTGCTGAGTGGGGGGATGGGTGTCCGCTCGGTGTTCACCCATGTGAACACCGAGCGGGATGTGTGGGGGTGTGTGCATGCTCCCGCGTGACACCCACCTCCACCCATTGTATGCCCATCTCCCCCCACCTCCATCCACGGAGTCCTCCGGAAAACCGGAGGAGGCTCTCTGTGTGGAGATGGGTGGGTGTCCGTGTAAACGGACACCCACCTACCTCCAGCCACCGTGGCTAAACATCCATCCCCCCACCCACGTCCATCCATGTAAAAAGGGCCTATATTGACTTATACACTTTGGCTTCCTATGGTAAAGTTGCAGGCCCAGATAGGTAATGCACTATCTGTTATCACTACAGCCTCAGCCACCAAGCTTGCTCACCAGACTCTGAATCACTGCTACATGAGTCTTCATGTCCTCTTGTGGCCTTGATCCTGCTGTGTTTCCCCATGGTCCCTGGTGATCTTAGTCCCTATGTATCTCTATCTTTTTGCCCTGCCATTACTGCCGCTGGATACACAATTCCCCGGTTCTCGTGATTACTAGTGTAATATCTCTGAGTCAGATGTCAAGATAATGAGTCAACAGTAACTAACTGTCCTCACAGGCCAACAATCAGCTTCCCTCCAATTCCACTGCCCTCCGGCTCCTTTTTCTCATGCTGACTCACAAATGTTTTTCAAATGAATACTTTATTTTTTTTTAAAAAAAATCTTCCCAGCTGTTGTCAGCATTTTAAGCCACCCAGACAGCAGGCCACTACAAATATACTACACATCTCAAGTGCCCCCATGGCTAAAGTTGGGGGATGACACAGGAGGGATGGATTTAATATAAATTGGATCAGTGGTGAATTTTGAGGGAGACAATAAGGGTGCCTGAGACTTTGCGGGGGAGATGGTGATACATCCCCTTTAGTCCTCCTCCCCAATACTGTCACCTATAATTCACATCATAATAATATAGTGCTCTGTACATTTTAACAGACAAATACAAAAACAAGACTAAAGACAGACAAAATTAGCATTAAAATAACTGTTTGACAAGTGTCTTGTGGACAGAATTAACAGATAACTCCTTGTAGATTACTCTACTATGGTGTGAACAAGGCCACTGAAGCAAAATGTTCTTGTGCTGGTTTATGCTGTCTTTTTATGTATGTAAGAGGCCATGGATATTTTTTCCTTTCTACAGAATCTTAGGGAAAATATTTTCATCCAATTATCCTTCATGTTATATTTCAATGTCAGTTTTAATGCTGTCACAGATTAATACAACAATCTGTTTCACTAAATAATGTTTCCATTATGTTAATTACTAATTTAAATTTAAATGATCAGAAGTTATAAAATTAGAACAAACAACTATGCAAGTGGCAGTAAAGTTACTCAATTACATAAAATTCGCTAGCTTTTAAAAAGGAATAAAAATTTGTCATCTGCTTTGAGAATGAGCAAGACTTTTGTCATTAATCATTTGTGGCCAAGTGAATACTTTCAGCTCTTATCAAACAGGATAAAAATGTGCGTGAACACAATTTGTTGTGACTCTCCTGCTCTAATCCTTTTGTAAACCTTCAGCATTTCTTAGTTCTTTCTTCCTTTGCTGCAAGCAACACTAAAGAACGAGGCATGAGAAAATATTATACTGAAATGTAACCCAGTCTAGATAAAAATGGAATCAAACTAAACCCTATTTGAATTTCGGAGAACTCCATTTTTAATTTTTCTCTTCCTTCTCTACTTTCTAGAGAAAGTTATAACCATGATCAGATTATTACTTCTATTTTTATACAGCACCAGAAATGGACTTGGCACTGAACAGCTGAGACAAGAGACTGGTCCATGCTGCTAAAGCTTACAATCTAGACCGGACAAGGGGAGGGGTGACAGAAGGGATGGGTGCATAAGGAGGGACAGGAATAAATTCATGAAGTTGCAGGTCCATGCACTTGGCTTACTTATAGGGGAAAGAGGGTGATTTTGGTGATAGTCATAAACAAAGAATCTATGAGGTGATAAGAAAGGGAAAGACTGATAAAAGAAGTAGGCTTTAGCATGAATTTGAACGTCAGGAAGGAGGAAGCAGAGCATATTGTTCACAGAGGGAATCCCAGGCATAGGAAGCAGCATGAGAGAAGGGACAAGGATGGTTTAGGGTAGAGCTAAAGAGGGCAACACATTTGATACCCATGGGTAATACCTGCATTACGTAGGCCCCACTTATCTGCAGGATCGCCTCACCCCCCGGGTCCTGGATCAGCCCCTGTGGTCAGCTAAGTTTGCTGATGCACAGAAGGAGACAAGACACCATCGCTGGGATTTTAATGGCCGCACTCTTTATTTAACCAATTACAATCATAATTCAGGTGGGGGTAATCACCAAATGCGATATGGGTCCAGTACTTGAACCATGAAACATTACAATATAAAACCCCTGGGTGGTACCGATGTACCCTCGATTACCACCCACACTTGTCCATAACGTCTCCCCCTCTCAGTGACCCCAGTCACAGGTGAGGGGGACCATAACCTCTCAAACATGGGTAAGGATGAGGGCGCCTGCCGACGAAGGGCCATACTTGTCCCTACCGCCCTCGTTCAATGCCCCTCCCAAGGAGGCTGCCCCGCCGCTTGCCATACCCTGCATTCCGGCGAGTGGGCCTCCCCATCTCTTAAGGAGATGACTCTTAATTATGACCTATTTATCCTATGCAAACCTACAGTACTGGATCCCTGCCACAAAGGGGTCACCGGGACTATCCGGTCGAGCCCAACCGCCACCTATCCACGCAGCCTTTCTAATACCTGAACCAGCATACTCTTCAAGGTCCTGAGGTACCATTAGTTACCCTCGGGCGACAGATGAACCCCATCCCATCTAAAAAGAGCAGGGCATTTATGTGTCAGCGCCCGGGTATCGATGCGTTCACCACCTAGACCTGTCAGCCACCTTCCCACATCCCTGTTAACCGTCTTCCTGGTCCGGTCGATCTTTCTGGGGTGCACCCCTACTCCCCATGTCATCCGCTCGACCAAATCGGTCCAGATGATTAGGGCGGATGGGAACCGCTTTTTAATCTCCCATAAGTCTCTCTTCATATCCTTGATCAGCTACACACCCTTCAGGTGGGGGATGTCATTCTCACCCAGGTGGATCACAATGATGTCGGCCGGAGGCCCCTGATTTGGGATCTGCAGGGTCGGGACGAGGTGATGCCATCTCATCTCCCCCCCTGCCCCTCCAGGGGATCTCAGCTTGCACCGATAAACCCAGCTGCGATCCCCAGTTGGTCTGGCTGGCAGCCTTGCCTGCCCATCTCACCAGGCTGTAGCCAACGATCCATATACACTTCCAAGATCGAAGGGGTGCACCTAAAGGATAAAAGGGAAGTCAGGACTGGTAGTGGGGGGGGGGCGGCCAGCACATAAGTACGGTAGGCCCCCGACCTCCAATGGCCCACCACCTGGATACTCTGCTCAGACATGTCAGCCTCTGCTGCAAATGTAGCCGCCCCGATCCAGAACGAATGCATCCCAAAGGCAGCTGGCGGCAACCCGAGTCAGGACAACGCGGCTCAGAGCACCGCCGTGAATTGGTACCTGGTCAATTGGTGCCCCCCGGCATGCCTAAACAGGGGGCCTGGAGTGTTCTGTCATACCGTAAGAAACAATTCAATGGCCTGGACTGGACACATATTGCCGACACCTGCACTGTTCAACCTCACGACCTGGCCTCTCCCCCTCTGGTCCGTTTTGGAACGATGTATATGCAGGGCCATCGACGTTTGGCCAATTTGCACATCGCTGAGATGCATCGCCCTCCCTGAAGTGTCTCCTGCTGATTCAGCTACTAGTTCACTCATCCAAAAGGCTCTAAAAAATGCTAATTTAAACAATGAGTCAAATAGTAACACCTCGTAACCATTAAAACAAATCTCGGGAAGCACTTTACACATATCCAACGGCAGAGTCGGAGTAATAGGGGCACGCTGATCTAGCATTCTTCCCATTCCCTGAACCATTCTTCTATCAAGCGCCTGGCAAAAAACCCACGGTCAGGGGGAGGGTGTCCAGGGAGATTACTCACAAAACCCAACACCGACAGTCTACCTGCAATAGTGCCCGGGGCCACCCCCCTGTGCCAACCGGTACAGATGGAATTCCCGGAATGCTCTGTCATAAGCTGCTCTTGTGCGCGGTGCCAGGGATCCCAAAACGGTGGTGCGCAGCTCTACCACCCAAGGCTGAAGACTGTTGGCAGCAACGGCTCTGGGGTCTGCCTGGCCTGAGGTGCCAGCAAGTGGAAACGCTCGATCTGGAAGCGAGAGGGGGCGTTGGCTACTCTATTGTCTAGTCCTGGAACATACCTGGCTTGGAAAAGGATATTAAATTTCAGGAAAGCAAGCATGAGAGCCCTCACAAGCTTCATGACCCTCAGCGATCAGGAGGACTGAGTGTTAATGATGTGAACCACGGCTTGGTTATCACACCAGAACAACACTGATCATTTTGCCAACTCGCTCAGCCACAGATGAACTGCTAACACAATGGGAAAGAGCTCCAGGAAGGTAAGGTCCCTGGTAATTCCCTGGTCTACCCATTCCCACGGCCATGGGGCTGCCGCCCATCTGTCCCTGAATATTACTCCAAAACCCACACCACCAGCGGCATCTGAATGTACCTGGAGCGATCTCTCCAAAAACTGGTGCCGTTGAATTTGGACAAGAAGGTGTCCAATAAATAAATAAATAAATAAATAAGACAAGAAGGTGGCCCAAATTTGTAAATTCTCCTTCATTTCTTTAGTAACCCTCACATGATGGTGAGGGGGGGGGTTGTTACCGGCCAGCTTCGCGTAGAGGCAGGACAGGAAGGCTCGCCCCGGCACCACCACCCAACATGCAAAGTTCAGACTCCCCAAGACTGATTGGAGGCGGCGAACTGTCACCTTCGCCGCCCCCAAACACTCATTTACCTTGTCCCACAGTGAGGTTAGTTTATCCTGCAAGAGGCGGGAGACAGCCCCCACCATGTCCAGCTCAATCCCAAGGTAAGTCAGTCTAGTAGCCCTGCCCTCGTTTTTTTCGTCCGCTAGGGGAACGCCTACCTCCCTGGCTACCTCGTGAAAAGTCCACATGAGCCCTGCACACTCGTCCGTGTCGGCCCTCCCAATGAACAGGAAATCGTCCAAATATTTTGTCACTCCTCCCCTGCAAGATCGCTGTCTTACTATCCACTCGACCAAGGAACTGAACCTCTTGAATGCGGAGCAGAGATGGAGCAGCCCATTGGCATGGCCTTGTCATAGTAGCACTCGCCATCGAAATGGAATCCGAGGAGAGGAAAACTATCAAGACTCACTGGAAGCAGGCGAAAAGCGGACTTAATGTCGCATTTGCCCATGACAGCACCTGGGCCGAAGGACCTAACCAGGGCCACAGCGGAGTCGAATGAGGCATACCGGACAGTGGTGAGGTCCTTGGGTATAGCGTCATTCACTGACCCACCCCGAGGGTAGGACAAGTGATGGATTAACCTGAACTCTCTGGGGGCCTTCTTCGGCACCTCACCCAACGGGGTGATAACCATGGTACTGAAGAGGGGAACGGGAAGAGGGCCAGCTACCCTGCCTTCTACTCTTTCCTTCTCTAATTTTGCCCGGACCACGTGTTTCAAACCCACGACCGACTTTAAATTGGGAGCTACCCTTTGCTGTTGCACTTCATGAGCTGGTATTCTAGTCACACCAGAAACCCGTGACCACATAGTTTACCTCCTCCCTGTCAGGGTGGGCCTGGAGGTCGAAATTGAGCTGGGCTACTTTAACTGGTGTTGGGGCTTTTTCCAGTGGCATTCCTGCCACCAGCCCTGGAACCGCCCTTTCCAGGAGGATACTGTTTGCCTTTTGTGCCCGGCTGCCCACGCGGAGTTCGCGTGGTGACCTGCACAGTTGGAACAGGCGTGATGAAATCTGCATGTTGAGCAAAAACATTTACCCAAATGGACAAACTCCCAACACTGCCCAGCGGAAGACCCCTGCCCTCCTTACTTTCGCCAAGAGATGCCCACTGTCAGACCTTGGCACATTCCCTGATCCGCTCATACAGTTGAGCCATAAATCGTTAACATGCAGGTCCCAGCGGAGCTCTGGGGTGAATGCTCTGTGGTGACGAAAAGCTTCGTTGTAATGCAGCCATGCCCCGGCCGGGTCTGCCTTGTATGCCCGCCGCACTATGTTGGCATATTTAAGCAAGTCAGCAGCCTGACCGTATGCCTGAATCATGACTCCCTGATAAATAGAAAAGGTCGACCAATTCCTTTCGGCTTTCCGTCACTTGAAATGCTCCTTCTCTTTCTTTTTGTCCTTCTCTGCTGGATCCACAATGGGATCACTGAGCAACAGGGCGAAAATATCAACATACTCCCCTCTCCAAATCCTCTCTCTGGTCGCCGGGAGTAGACGATCCCCAATGGGGGCCGATACCATTGCATACCCACCACCCACTGGAGTGGGCTGGCTCAAACTCACCACGGGTGCTTGTGTTGTCGTGGTTCTGCCACTTTGCGTTGGCAGGTATGAGCCTGTAGGAGCCCAGACCTGAAGCAAGTGTGCTCCGAGGGGGGGCGTGCACGGACCTGGCCCAGGGCCGGTCCCTGCCGGACCCACTCCAGTGCTAAATCCAGGGGAAGGGGAAGGGGGGGCAGGCACCGGAACCCACGTCCCGTTCCCCCATACCAGCTGATTCTTTGCAATTGCTCCTGACTGGGAGGCATTGGCCACTGCTCTAATGGGTCCAATGGCTGTCTCCGTGGCTATTTCCACCGCCTGCGGTGCCATCCACCCGGCGGTAATACTCCCCCCCCCAAAGGGAGAGCCCCCATCTCACCTGCCGCCTGACCTGTTGGTACCACCGCTCCTTGGCACGACCCTTGCTGCCCGGCACATTGCTGCACCAGTGTCTGCATCACAGTCTTGATCCATGCCAATTCTCGATCCATGTCAATTCTCAAGTAAAGTGAAGTCATGGCTTTGGGCAAGTCACTCAGTCTGTCAAGGGAGTTGCAAGTGAACATTTGGCTACCGCAGACCACTGAAACTAGACCAGTGCCTTCATTTGGCCCTCTTGGTGCTACTCGGCTGATACACAAGACTCCAGAATAAGGCTCCCTCCTACATACATAGGCTGTTTAATTCTAACTTCACATACTCCAGATTAATTTTATTTATTTATTTATTTATATTTATTGGTCACCCCCTCATGCCTACGGCATCCCGGGGTGGCTCACAACATATAAAACAATATTAAATACATAAAACGTCAGCAATATGAACAATTAAAACCACCCACCCCCCACGCCAAAAATTCCACCCACCCTCCCCTCTGAAGGCCTGAGCGAACAGCCAGGTCTTACAGGCTTGGCGAAAAGCCATCAGACCCGGAGCCAGGTGCGCTTCCTCCGGGAGGGAGTTCCAAAGCCGTGGCCCAGCCACCGAGAACACCCTCTCCATCGTGGCCCCGTTTAACATGGGGGACCTCTACGAAGGCACCCCAGGCAGACCACAGGGGTCACCCTGGGGCGCGGAAGGCGAGGCGGTCCCCAAGGTATGAGGGGCCCAGACCATATAGGGCTTTATAAACCAACAGCAGCACCTTGTACCTGGCCCGGTATGCTATAGGCATCCAGTGCAGAGCACAGAGCACAGGTGTAATATGCTCCCATCGCCTCGTCCCTGTAAGGAGACGGGCCACTGCATTCTGCACCAGCTGCAGCCTCCGAGCCAGAATCAAGGGAAACCCCACATAGAGCGTGTTGCAGTAGTCTAGCCTCGAGGTGATGAAGGCATGAAGAGCGTGTTGCAGTAGTCTAGCCTCGAGGTGATGAAGGCATGAATAAGAGTGGCCAGGTCGGGTGCGGAGATGTATGGGAGCAGCCTCCGCACCAGATACAGCTGGCGAAAGGCGGCTTTAGCCACTGCCTCCACCTGTCGATCCGGACGGAGGCCCAGATCCAAAACCACCCCCAGACTCCGAACCTGCTGGGCTATGGGAGGGCAGACCCCACTCCGCCACAGGGGCCAGCACCTCCCTCGCCCTACCCACCACCATCACCTCCATCTTAACAGGATTGAGCTTCAGTCTGCTCTGCCACATCCAATCCACCACAGCCTCCAAACATTGGGAAAGCAACGAGACAGCGGGACCTGGGTCAGTCAAAAACGAGAGTTACAGCTGAGTATCATCAGCATATTGGTGACATCGCACCCCGAACCCTCTCACTATCTCCCCCAGGGGCTGCATATACACATTAAACAAACGCAGACACAGGATCGAACCTTGCGGAATGCCGCAGGTCAAGGCCCAGGGACTCGATGTTTCAGCTCTCAGCACCACCCACTGGCTTCTCCCCAAGAGGAATGAGCGGAAGCACCCAAGGACAGTCCCGTCCAGACCCCCCAGGTCTCGCAGCCGTCTCAACAGCAGCCCATGGTATCAAAAGCGGCCAAGAGATCTAGCAGGATCGAGAATGTAGAACATCCTGCATCCATCTCCCAGCGGAGATCATCCACCAAAGCCACCATTGCTGTCTCAGCACCGTAGCCAGGATGGAACCCAAATTGAAAAGGGTCAAGGAAACCAATACGGTCCAGATGAACCTGGAGCTGCAGAGCCATGGCCCGTTCAAGAACCTTCCCTAAAAAGGGAAGATTAGACAGAGGACGGTAACTGGCGAGTGCGTCCACATCCAGCAAAGGCTTCTTCAGCAGGGGGCGCACCACAGCCTCCTTGAGACTGGGTGACAACCTCCCCTGCTGAAGGGATGCATTAACCACCCTCGCCAGAATCGACCCCAATGTCTCCCTGGAAGCTTTTACCAACCAGAACGGGCACGAATCTAGTTCAAAACTTGTGGCTCGAACAGACCCCAGGACATCCACCGCATCGGCCAGCGTCACTTTCTGAAACTTCCCAGATAGATCGACCAGACGGTGCCTCCATAACCTAATGCTCCTCACACACTGCATCCAACCCGGTGTCGAAATTACTCTGAATCTGAGCGATCTTGTCTGCAAAGTAGGTGGCAAACTCCTCACAGCGGGCCTGGTACAAGTCCCCTTCCAGGCGGAGGGAGGCCAGACTGACCAGCCCCCGCACCACCCGGAACAGCTCCGCTGGATGCGACTTCACAGACGCTATGAGGGCAGCAAAGAATTCCTTCTTTGCTGTCCTCACAGCCTCAACATAGGACCGAAAATGGGTCCTATGGAGAAGTCGGTCATATTCAGAGCGAGTCCGACACCAACGTCGCTCTAGTCTCCTGTCTACCCGCTTCATACACCGCAGCCCCTCGGTAAACCAAGGGGCCCTGTCGCGATGAGACGGGGGTAGGAGACGTCTCGGAGCCACCCTATCAATGGCCGCCCCAAGCAAGATGTTCCAATGCTGTACCAGCACAGACAGAGTCAGGGTCCAGGGATAACTCCCTCAGAGCCTCCTGGAACCGCTGCAGTTCCATCAGCCTCCAAAGGAGGACCAACCTAACTGATCCACTCCCCTTCTGGAGGGGGTGTGCTAGGAGGCTGGTCTGCTGGAGATAATGGTCTGTCCATGAGAAGGGCATAGATCTCACATCCCCCCTCACATTAAGTGCAAAAGAAAAGCTGAAGAGTGTCTTGGGTGCCTCCAGCCACTAGAAGGAGTAGTTCATTGGTAGAGCAGGCCACAGCACAGAGAATGACTCTTGGGGGAGGCTGACCCCTGAGGGGGAGAAGGAGGGAGAGAAACTGCATCTCTGCTGCAGTCTCTCTGTACACTTAAAAAGGTTCTGCTGCTCTTAAGTGAGCCTGTGTCAGCATCATCTCTGGGAGGAACCAGTCTGGCTCACTAGTCTACTTGGGGAGGCCACAGAGTTACATAACAGTAGTAGTAAACTTTATTCAGCAATTAGCCAATTGTACAATTCAGAGGAATAAGTAAAATACAAAATATTTCAATAAAAACAGAAAAATAAAATCTAAACATTGCTAAGCAGCAAATTTATTTTATCCATACGAAAAGCTAAAACCCCCAAATATAGCCAGAGACCTAACAACATGCAAATCTCTGGTAGATAAAAGAAATATCAACTGCTAAATGACAGGAAGTATACTCTTCTCCCCTAAAACAGGAGTAATCGATTTCTCCCTTAGTTCACGATAAAAAGGGGAGTAAAACAAAACATGTGGGAGATCCTCAACTTCCTGAAGATCACAAGGGCAAAATCGAGAGCTAAGAAGAGTCCCTGCAAATTTTCTACGCAGTAATGCAGAGTCAAAAGATTGAAAACGCAGCAAAGAAAAGGCTTTACGTAAGAAGAAACTTAAAGACAGTGTCAGTGGGAGGAGGTAGGAAGGGAAAGGAACGCCACCCACACACGCCCCTAGCACACCGGGAAGCTCTGCTCATGTGATGCGGAGGAAAAAGGCCCATCAGGATAGTATGTGGGCCCTCCCGTGTGCTCACGACCGAGGAATATGGACCCCTATCATCATAGGGCGCAGAGCTGTAATTCAGGGGAAGGGACTCACTTGCTCGATTTCCACACGAAGGGAGGGCAAGGAAGGCCTGTGAAGGGGGGTGAAGGTTCTGAAGGGAAGGGGCCCAGGTCAGGGGGAGAGAGGCTCACGGGGCTCGCACTCGCAGGGGAAGGGGAAGGGATGAACCCAGGGAAGGGGAGGGGGAGCACACACGAGCCCGCAGGCTCACTCAACCGCCCACTCACCAGGAGGAATCACGGGAAACAGGGATCCACTTAAGCAGCCAAACACATTAGGAGTCAATCGCATCTGCACTCGAATGTAAGGGGGAAATGGACAACAGGTTGAGGCAAGGGGCTGGGAAGGAAGGGACACAACACGTCAGCTACACAATATACAGTCACAAAGATCCAACACTTAGCTTTCAGGGGGGGCCAGTCTCTCCAGGCATTTAGCTCTGTTCACCGGCGCTGTCTCTTCCAGCAAATGAAGTGTTAACCCCACCCCTCATGCATGTCTGGAGGCGTGCGGAGCGCTGCAACAGGGGGCGGGGCTCCACGACATCGTGGGAGGGTCTGGGGCAGCCCACTGTGCTAGGGCCATCCTCAGAACCCCCGAAGGGGGGCGACAACGTCGGGATCGGCGCCTCTTAGGCTGTTTTAGATAGACCCGCCTAGGGGGCAGGACCGTGTGCACTGCCACACACTTCTAGTGAGGGGGACTTTAGATGGCGGGAGATGGGTGTGCTGTCAGTGTGCGCTCACACCACAGACCACCCATTCACACCCCCACACGGAGCAACAGGGGAAAACCTGGGTTGCTCCATGCAGGGGCATGGAGCCGTGGGTCACAGGAGAGCACCTCCACCCATTCCATCTTCAGATAGGCACCCAGGTCAATGGGGTATGAAGGGACCTGATTGGGCACATGCCATCTGAAAATAGCCTTACAATTGCCAAGTTAAAAGACTAAGGGTAATTTCAGACGTAACGATACCACAGTCAACCACAGCGAATCTTCTGTGGTGGCCGTTTCTACCGTTACGTCTAAAGGATTCCTGCCAGATGTTCACCCCAGTGAATCACTGACGGGAATCGAAATGACAATGATTCTGGACCTCCGACCGCCCGGATGTCCAGAATCGTGGTGGGATCGGGCCCCAACCGTGGTTGGATTGGCCACGATCCAGGATGGGCCGAAGGTAATGTCTGTTACCTTCAGCCCAGCTGGATCATGGTCCTGACCACGGGACGGGATCAGGCGCAGCGGCCAAATTGGTCACTGCGCCCGCCCATCTTCCAGAGGGCAGCCGGTCGGGGAACGGGGCTGTGTGGCCGCACATTGTGCCACACAGCCCCGCCCCCTCCCCAATCCCTGGTGAGAATCAGGCCGNATACACCGCAGCCCCTCGGTAAACCAAGGGGCCCTGTCGCGATGAGACGGGGGTAGGAGACGTCTCGGAGCCACCCTATCAATGGCCGCCCCAAGCAAGATGTTCCAATGCTGTACCAGCACAGACAGAGTCAGGGTCCAGGGATAACTCCCTCAGAGCCTCCTGGAACCGCTGCAGTTCCATCAGCCTCCAAAGGAGGACCAACCTAACTGATCCACTCCCCTTCTGGAGGGGGTGTGCTAGGAGGCTGGTCTGCTGGAGATAATGGTCTGTCCATGAGAAGGGCATAGATCTCACATCCCCCCTCACATTAAGTGCAAAAGAAAAGCTGAAGAGTGTCTTGGGTGCCTCCAGCCACTAGAAGGAGTAGTTCATTGGTAGAGCAGGCCACAGCACAGAGAATGACTCTTGGGGGAGGCTGACCCCTGAGGGGGAGAAGGAGGGAGAGAAACTGCATCTCTGCTGCAGTCTCTCTGTACACTTAAAAAGGTTCTGCTGCTCTTAAGTGAGCCTGTGTCAGCATCATCTCTGGGAGGAACCAGTCTGGCTCACTAGTCTACTTGGGGAGGCCACAGAGTTACATAACAGTAGTAGTAAACTTTATTCAGCAATTAGCCAATTGTACAATTCAGAGGAATAAGTAAAATACAAAATATTTCAATAAAAACAGAAAAATAAAATCTAAACATTGCTAAGCAGCAAATTTATTTTATCCATACGAAAAGCTAAAACCCCCAAATATAGCCAGAGACCTAACAACATGCAAATCTCTGGTAGATAAAAGAAATATCAACTGCTAAATGACAGGAAGTATACTCTTCTCCCCTAAAACAGGAGTAATCGATTTCTCCCTTAGTTCACGATAAAAAGGGGAGTAAAACAAAACATGTGGGAGATCCTCAACTTCCTGAAGATCACAAGGGCAAAATCGAGAGCTAAGAAGAGTCCCTGCAAATTTTCTACGCAGTAATGCAGAGTCAAAAGATTGAAAACGCAGCAAAGAAAAGGCTTTACGTAAGAAGAAACTTAAAGACAGTGTCAGTGGGAGGAGGTAGGAAGGGAAAGGAACGCCACCCACACACGCCCCTAGCACACCGGGAAGCTCTGCTCATGTGATGCGGAGGAAAAAGGCCCATCAGGATAGTATGTGGGCCCTCCCGTGTGCTCACGACCGAGGAATATGGACCCCTATCATCATAGGGCGCAGAGCTGTAATTCAGGGGAAGGGACTCACTTGCTCGATTTCCACACGAAGGGAGGACAAGGAAGGCCTGTGAAGGGGGGTGAAGGTTCTGAAGGGAAGGGGCCCAGGTCAGGGGGAGAGAGGCTCACGGGGCTCGCACTCGCAGGGGAAGGGGAAGGGATGAACCCAGGGAAGGGGAGGGGGAGCACACACGAGCCCGCAGGCTCACTCAACCGCCCACTCACCAGGAGGAATCACGGGAAACAGGGATCCACTTAAGCAGCCAAACACATTAGGAGTCAATCGCATCTGCACTCGAATGTAAGGGGGAAATGGACAACAGGTTGAGGCAAGGGGCTGGGAAGGAAGGGACACAACACGTCAGCTACACAATATACAGTCACAAAGATCCAACACTTAGCTTTCAGGGGGGGCCAGTCTCTCCAGGCATTTAGCTCTGTTCACCGGCGCTGTCTCTTCCAGCAAATGAAGTGTTAACCCCACCCCTCATGCATGTCTGGAGGCGTGCGGAGCGCTGCAACAGGGGGCGGGGCTCCACGACATCGTGGGAGGGTCTGGGGCAGCCCACTGTGCTAGGGCCATCCTCAGAACCCCCGAAGGGGGGCGACAACGTCGGGATCGGCGCCTCTTAGGCTGTTTTAGATAGACCCGCCTAGGGGGCAGGACCGTGTGCACTGCCACACACTTCTAGTGAGGGGGACTTTAGATGGCGGGAGATGGGTGTGCTGTCAGTGTGCGCTCACACCACAGACCACCCATTCACACCCCCACACGGAGCAACAGGGGAAAACCTGGGTTGCTCCATGCAGGGGCATGGAGCCGTGGGTCACAGGAGAGCACCTCCACCCATACCATCTTCAGATAGGCACCCAGGTCAATGGGGTATGAAGGGACCTGATTGGGCACATGCCATCTGAAAATAGCCTTACAATTGCCAAGTTAAAAGACTAAGGGTAATTTCAGACGTAACGATACCACAGTCAACCACAGCGAATCGTCTGTGGTGGCCGTTTCTACCGTTACGTCTAAAGGATTCCTGCCAGATGTTCACCCCAGTGAATCACTGACGGGAATCGAAATGACAATGATTCTGGACCTCCGACCGCCCGGATGTCCAGAATCGTGGTGGGATCGGGCCCCAACCGTGGTTGGATTGGCCACGATCCAGGATGGGCCGAAGGTAATGTCTGTTACCTTCAGCCCAGCTGGATCATGGTCCTGACCACGGGACGGGATCAGGCGCAGCGGCCAAATTGGTCACTGCGCCCGCCCATCTTCCAGAGGGCAGCCGGTCGGGGAACGGGGCTGTGTGGCCGCACATTGTGCCACACAGCCCCGCCCCCTCCCCAATCCCTGGTGAGAATCAGGCCGGCACGTCTAAAGGACGGATGGCCTGATTCCTGACCAGGATCCAAAACAGATCCCGGTCCGTGGTTCAGCGTGGCGGACCTCCGAGCCCGGTACGTCAGAAATTACCCTGAAATCTAAGGTGAGTGTAGGCTTTAAATTCCGGCATGCTGGATATCATATTTCTGCCTTCTACCTTCAGTTACGTCAAACTGTAGACAATTAGACCCTCTTTGGAGTAGGGTCCCAATAAATTTGGAATGATAGTTATGTTAAGAAAAGCAAAATAAATGCTGGGTCCTAAAGTAGGAGAAAGAACTACTGTTTAAAGACTTGATGGCTAGAGCCTTTAGATGGTTTTCTTATTCATTAATATTTCTGGATATCCATACAAATATCTGGACCAAAATTATATTTGTTTGTACATATATTTTTATTTTTTGTTTTGAAAACTGTTTTTTCCTGTGTTTGGGGCATTTTGGTTCAGATATTTGGTTATTTGATTGGGAGTGCTGCTCTATTCTCAGTTCTGCCTTGATTCCCAGGCGCCTGGGAGCTGTGGCAAGGAGTGCATCCCATCAATTACATATTGGCCGTATGTCTCAAACTACGACCTGGCCACTATCATCCATGCTTTCATCACCTCAAGACGGGACTATTGTAATGCGCTCTATGTGGGGCTACCCATGGTGACAGTTCGGAGACTGCAGCTGGTGCAGAACGCGGTGGCCCAGCTCCTTACGGGGACAGGTCACTGTGAGCACATTACACCAGTGCTCCATTCTTTTCATGGCTGCCTATAGTCTTCCGGGCCCAATTTAAAGTGTTGGTACCTATGAAGTCCTATACGGCCTGGGCCTTGCCTATCTGCGGGACCGCCTTATGCCCCAGGCTCTGGATGACTCCTGCAGTCAACTGAGAGCTCCTTTCTCAAAGTCCCCCAAGTCTTTTGGAGGGCAATTATGGGGAGGGTGTTCTTGGTGGCCACACCAAGGTTGTGGAACTCCCTCCCGGCAGGGGTCCGTGTGGCCCCGAACATCTCCTCCTTTAGACGACAATGGATGTTCTACCAGGCTTTCAATTAGGGAGATGGGTAAGGGGTGGGAGGGGTTGAGAGTTAGGGGAATGGGCATTATATTTTTGGTACCCCACCATATGGTTTTTATAGTGCTGTTTTATATTTATTGTAGATTTATTTTATTTGTATTATTGTATTCTATATTTTTAATTTTATATTGTTAGCTGCCCCAAGCTGCTTATTAGGAGGAGGGTGTGGGGTATAAATTTGTAAAATAAATAAATAAATAAATAAAATCCAAATGATGGGGGTGTGGGTGCGGATGGAAAACCAAGCCCAGACAACCAAAACAAATTCCCAGTATTTTTTATCCACTTCATCAGATTCAATTCAAAGTGAACAAGATCAACAAATACAATATTTACTGCAGATATTTCTTTCAGCTCTACTTGTTACCTAAGACTCAGACATCTATAAAAAATATTTATCTTAGAGTGATTGAGATACATAACATATGTAAAGATTTATATAAAATCAATTAATATAATGCCACAAAGCTTAGAAATTTATGATGGCAACAAAGGGTGGTTTGTGGTTTGTTTTTTGGATGAATTTTGCAGTAGTCAAAAAAGCAGATACAAAGAAAAAGGAATAAGGACAAGAGTACAAATGGAGGCAAAAATAAATGGTTAGAATTCAAGTTGCCATTCATTCTGAATGGATCCAGGACAGTAAACAGTCTGAGAATGTGGGGTATAAAATCCTAAATCTGATATCAGACTTTGGGATTTTGTGTGGCTACAGACTCCCTCAGATTGTGACGTGACCAGGCAAATAGCAATTGCTCATATGCCTAACTTATGCTATCTAAGCAGTGTTTCATGCTGTGTGAAACTGTAGTATAGTTATACTGGTGCTGATTTGTAAATTACTTATACCTATTAACAATGAATTTATTCTTTATTCTCGAACATCTTAATAAATGTGTGACAGGGCCAGAGCTAGGCAGGGCAAGTAGAGGCAGGCATCCAACCCTCAAAATTACTCACAGCTGGGGAATACTCACTCAAGTCTCTTTATTCATGCAACTTCCATCTACACGTCTCTATGTTCAGGCAATATTCCTCTCCGAGAAGTCCCCATTCCCAAAGCCCAGGCAACGCCTGTTTGCCTGGTAGGCTCTCAGCCTTGTCCTTGCTTTTCAAGCAGTCCTATTGTCCATACCACTTTGTAGTATACTCACAGTCCCACTGGCCAAGCTCATTCTTTCTTGTAGCCAGTTACCATGAATACAGCTCTTCTTTGAGGGCTTTCCTGGGTCGGGGCTCATGCAGCCCCCTGTCTGCATTCCCAACGGTCTTTCCCCTTCCACAGCTCTCGTTTCTGTCACACTCTCTGCAGCTCTCCCTAGACTGAGATAACTCAGCTTGTGGCAGAACCTGCCACCAGTAGCAGCTTCCCTGACCTTCCAGCTGACCTTCACTGACACCTTGGCTTCCAGGTACTGCTAGGCAGGATTTCGCAATCCCAGGGAAAGGTACAGCCACCTGACTTACCAAGGACCAATGACCATGAGGGGGTAGGGGGCTTTTAAAAGAAAGGGCCACACCTCTCAAGGTCTCTCTCCATTTTATCTTCTGTTTGCTTTGGACACTGACTTGGGGCTGAGGAGCTGAGGGAATGGCTCCAGGCCTATATGGACTCAACTGAAACTTAAAGACTGGACCCCTCTGCTGCAAAGCAAAGGTGCACTTCAAGCAGTGAGTAAATGAATGTTAGATCTGAGGGACCAGTTTAGGCTAAACGCTTCTAAAAGGGCTATCATGCCTAAACAGTTCTGATCATTTACTTTGCTCAAGGATTCAAATTACCTCACACGGTTGTAGCCTGTGATGATGAGTTTATGTTATCAGTAAAGTTTTCTTTCTTTTGATCTAAAGGATCTGTGTGTCTGTGTGTGTTAGCTAATACGCCTCTGTACGCTCGACGCGGCAGAACTTGGGAACTGTTTTTACTCCAGCTTGCGAGCTGGGCTGTTATAAGTACAAAGGGTCTCATTCTCCTCAGTGGGATGAGGCAGGAACCTGTATGATTAATAAGCACTGAGGTGGTGGCAGCGGTTAAGAGGCCAGTAATAAGTGGGTAACGGGGTGCCAGGAGGCTGGAACGAACCCCAGTGGGCTCCGTTACGCCACACAGCTCACACCACATTCACACCTGCTGCGGTGGACAGCCCCGCACAGACTTTGGCTCCAGAAGAAACTGCAAGAGCCAATATCTTTGTGGAGTTCGGTCGGTGTAAAAGCCCTCTTTCGCGTGGCTTTGCCGGAGATCACCCAGAAGAGTACAGAACTGGATTTCTCTGCTCTGTACTCTTCCAGGTGATATCAGGCAAACTCCACACAGATTTCGACTTGTGGGAGCCAAAATCTGCATACCACCGCAGGTGTGAATGTGGTCTCAGATGCAAAACCTGGGGCTAGATCAGCCACACCCAATCCCAGATGTGAGGCAAATCAAATCAAATAAGTTTATTCGACACTGGCTTTCGCCATGGCCAGACAAAGACACAGGTACACAAATGGTAACTTACAAACAAATAATAAACATAAACATAGCACAAAATACAACATAGCATCCTATCAGAGTCAGAGATCAGAAATAAATATCAAGGCCATAGATGAGTGAAATACCACTCGTATACCGAGGGCGACTAAACAGAACCTATAGTTGACCTTGGCATTCCCAGAGAAACATCCTAAAGAGGCAAAAACCAATCATCTCCCTAATAACCCATTTCTCCTGCGTGCTTCCACAGCATCCACTCGAATCTAATGAATGCTGGGCTTTCCTAGGTTAAGCAGATGACTACGAATTTTTGCCCGCCTTTTGCCTACCAGCAGGAGGAACGTTGCAACCGAGCAAAGACCTTCAGGCTGAGATAGGTTAGTCAAATATATATAGGAGTCCAAGTCACTAAGCTTCTTACCCCCCAAGACTGGAGCCAACCAGGTCTCCCTCAAGTAGGTATAGTAGGGACACCTAAATAGAAAGTGCTCCCCTGATTCAATTTCTGCGAGGGAGCACAAACATTTGCGATCCTCATAGGGGACCTTAGCGTACTTGCCCTCAACAAAGTGCAGATTGGATCAGCTCAAATTGTAGTAAGGTATAGTAACGCCTCAGTTGTGTGTTGCTCAAAATGTCCAGGTAAGGTTCTCTTTTGAACCGAACCTTACTGACAGCCAAAAGGGGGGCTACCTTCCATCTCCCGAGAGCCACAAGATCTTCCTGCATTGCCACATCCTTTGACCACTGTTCAATAGCTCTTTTAATAGAGGGGATCAACTGGCCCCGGAAGCCCTGGAGTGAAAAGCCCAAATAGCGAAGCAATCCCGCCAACTGCCCTAGCCATGGATACACCCGGGCTCCCTCATGCTTCAGCTTTTCCCCCAGGCACAGGGCCTGTAGGGAGTCAGGAGAAGATTCCAGGGTCCTGAGCCAATATCTAAGGAACACCATCCTGCAGTAGTGCTTGATTGATAGTACTCCCAGCTCTTCCCGGACAGCTGCACCCGGCGTACTGGTCCCCACCCTGAGAATCCGTCTAAGAAAGAAGTTTTGGACCCGTTCCAGAACCAAGCACTCTGAATTTACAGCTATTTCTGCAGCAAAGGATAACATGGGATGCACTTTGGCATTCGGTCTTTAGCGTTGCTGTAATGGCTAATCCAAATGAGGCGTTATAAGCTTTCAACAGCGCCTTTGCTGCAGCTTTGGCTGCCCGAGCTCTAAAGTTAGTATGTTGCAGCCATGTGCCCTTTGGGGTGATGATAAAAAGAAGTTTATTTTCAGGGCACAGCCCTTTAACAAATTACATAACAGTAGGTACAAGGGTAAAAAACAACATGCAATATACATCAAACATAATATTCAGAATCCGAATAGTAGGTGGGAGCCAGCTTAGACATATTATCTTGCATCTATTCCTACTATCATTCGGTCTTATTCCAGAGCCCCCCCAGAAACCAGGGCACTTGAGGCGGAAAAGAATGGGCAGCGGATGTTCCAGACGGCCACTCCAAAACTTGCCACTGCTCTGGAGTGTACTGAGGCAATAGGCCCGAGTAAACTCTGGGTGTCTTTATGTAGAAGAAGAGAGTCGAAAAAGGGGCCCTTTAGGAATTTGGTTCTGGGGCCTATAAGAGCAGGGCAGTGGAAAAAAACATGCTCAGTTGTATCCACCGCCTTCAACTGGCATAATGGGCATAGGCGCATGGCCCATGGAGTTTGCTTATATCGCCCCTCCATAATTGCCGAAGGGAACGTGTTGGTCCTCAGTCTAAGATATGCTATACGTTCTTTGACATCCTCCCAAACAAAATGGTAATAAGGGTCAGAGCACTGGGGATTGGGAGGAGTATATGCGGGGGCTATCTTTTGAGCAAACAGAAGAGCCCCCTCCAATTGGATCGTCTGGTCCTGGATACGTCTCTTTATCAGCGACTTTATAGCTACCCGGCCTAGATTAGCAAGGGCTTCGGGGGAAAATCCCAGCAGGGCAACTTCTTGTTTTGTCTGGCGTAGCCAGGAATCTCCCAACCCACTCCTCAGTACTAGGGAAAAAAGGGAGCCCTCTTGGTGGTAAAGTAGCATTGCTTTGACCCAAAGCATAACCACCGCTTGGAGGGCATATGCCCTTAATGGAAGGCACCGCGCTTCAGCTCGTAGGATAGCTTGGGGAGTACCCCTAGGAGCTCCTGTTGCCCTTTGGGGTGAAAAGAATCGCCAAATACGAGAAAGCCTTCACTACCTCAAAGGAGTAGCCCTGTACTACCCAATTTTGGGGGCAGAATCGCCTCCCCATTATCATAATCTTTGACTTGCTTACATTTAATTCAAGGCCATTTATCATAGAATACTCTAGCAGCCCGGTAATGGCTGCTCTAAGGCCTTTGAACTAGAAGCACGGACATCGCATCAGTTCGGGGTTGAAGCGTGCCACGTCACCTTGTATTGCAGCCATCTCTCCTGGGACATAGAGTAGTTTGAGGATTGAGTGGTATAGAAGCGCCTCTGGAGGAAGGGAGGTATAAACAGCTGCTGTCCTTGGGATCCGGTGACAGTGTATCAGCGGTTGGGAATTCAGTGGAGATGGGAGAGAAAAGAGTTAGGGGTGAGGGATCACCGGTTGGTGGCCCCATGGACTTGCCAAGATCTAAATGCCCCCAAATTGACCTCCCTATAGGAGTGGGATTCCCCCCCCCCCACTGTTGTTAGCTAATAGATTCCACTGCCTGCAACAAACAGATGAACAGGTGGACTACGAGGTCATTTGCCAACAGCCTAAAGGAGATGGGGAATTCCCACACACACACACCCACCCCGTAAAAAGGTTCAGGTGGACACTAGCTTTACTGGTTTCTCCACGGACCTATCAGTGGCAGAGGCACTTAAGTCACAGTGTCACTTGATAAGTAAAACTGTCAGTCTCCTATTTGCAAGTGTATCTGATGCTAATCAAGCTCTCCTCTGGATCAGAGAGCAATTGACTGAAGTCTTACTTAAACTGGATTCCAGTCAGCCCAGTATAAAGACTTGAGGATGGCACCCCGAGGAAAGCTCCCCCAGGTGGTTTAAATTGTCAGCCAACTGGGAGAGAATGGACAGCTATGTTATCAGTAAGTCACAGACATGGGGCTTTATCTGACCAGTACCATTTACTGCCTAACGCTATATGGATTAAGGTTCGGTCTCTCGGTAACGGGTTAATACCACGGTGGGATGAGGTAGGTGACGTTGTCTGAAACCTCTCCCTACTGCTGTGTATTAAAGTTAACCCGGGGGAGGTAGTGGGTGTGACCCAGTTGAGAAGTTCCAACAAATTCCTATGTTACAGGTTGCTGTTCAAATCAACGTTACTCCCGACAAAAATGTTTAAAGCTAGGGAAAGTCTGCTGGGCAAAGGTGTCTCTATTGATAGAGCTTATAGGACAGCTGGAGAGGTCGACTCTGCCACTGAGTTAGCATCTCGTATACTGTTAACCTCCCCCAATAGGGTGCTTCTGGATGTCTGCTGCCAGGGGGAGGGGCTTGGGATTACCCCTGGGTCGGCTCCCAACCAGGCCACTTCTATTGAGCCTGAGGGTATGGCTATGCAGGTGGCTCCTACCCCATTGGGAACAAGTCAGCAGGAGGAGGAAGGACCCCACGTAGGGACCCCAGTAGTACCCCTGCCCCAGGTAGGTAGACAAGTCGGCACCCATCAGAGGGTGGCAGAGGGGGGGGAGCAGGCTGGGAATATGGAAATAGAGGGGTGTGTGGAGGCCCTAGATTAAGGAGGTGCAGTTCAGGTACAGCCCTGCCTGACAGATGACAACCGGAGTCCCAGTCAAGGAATATTAGGGAAGACTGTAGCTTATGTTAAGATGCAAAGAGGCCAAAAATTACTGCTTAGGGACATAGAGTAATTTGAGGATTGAGTGGTATAGAAGCGCCTCTGGGGGAAGGGAGGTATAAACAGCTGCTGTCCTTGTGATCTGGTGACAGTGTATCAGTGGTTGGGAATTCAGTGGAGATGGGAGAGAAAAGAGTTAGGGGTGAGGGATCACTGGTTGGTGGCCCTATGGACTTGCCAAGATCTAAATGCCCCAAAATTGGGCATTTAGGAGAATTGGGAGACTTCTTATTTGAGAAGTCGGGGGATATTAAAATCACCTCAGTCTATTCCGCTTTTTATGATCTTCCCGTTATTGACCAAGATAACGTAATCCAAAAACTAGATGCTTTCCGCAGCGATCTTATTATGGGAACTATGGAGTACAATGTCTTGCCTAGACCTGAGGATAGGCTGCAGCAGAACAGGGAGCCAGTCGATTTAACTGCGGTTAGATATCTGGCTCCATCGGAGATGGGGGACTTGGCAGACTTTTCAATCTCAGAAAGTCACAAAAAATCATAATTGGATGGCACTGGGGAAACACCTGTCAGAGAAAGTAACAGAGTTTCCAACCCTATAAGTAATGTGGCTATGCATACCGTGGGACAGCTGCAGATTCAAGCTGAATCAAGCCATGACTGACATGAGGTGGGGGGGCTTTCCCCCCGGCCAGGGGGTAAGAACCACTTGGTGTATGAGGGAAGATTCCCACAGATGAAGGGGAGAGTTAGGTTGGAGGGAAGTATTAAGCTCGTCTCCTGGAATATTGCAGAGTTGTGGGCAAAGCTGGGGGATGCAGACTGGCTTGATTATATAAATCACTTTGACCTTATCTGTCTACAGGAAACCTGGATGTTGCCACCCCCGACTGCACTATCCAGTGAGAGAGTGGAGAAATTCCGAGTGTTGTTACATGGGGGCCAGAAAATGAAGAAAAAGGGCCGTGTGTCAGGAGGGTTGGCTTTTTTGGTGGCTGACTCCCCGACTTGGTCCTTTCGGGTCTTGCCCTCATCTAGATCAGAGCTCCAAGTGGGACTCTTACAATTACCAAATAAAGACCACTACCTTATAGCTAATATTTATATCTCACCCGCCTCCTCAATTTATTATAAGGAGGATGTGTGGCCTATGTTGGAAGAGCAGATTAGTATGCTAGAGGAGACATTCCCAAGGGCTGGTTTGGTGCTGATGGGTGACTGGAATGTGAGGACCAGTAACAGTAGTGAGGAGATAGGAGGGGATATTGGAGAATTATCTTTCGCCTTACTCAAGCCCTTAGCTGGAAATCCCGTGATAAAACCATCAATGTATTTGGGCAGAAGTTCTTGGCCCTAACTCAAGCTTTAGATCTTGCTCCACTGAATGGTAGCTCGTTTGGGGATGCTGATGGGGATTTCCCTATTGAGAACTCATAGGGTCAAAGTACTGTGGATTACATTCTCGTAGACCCAATTGCTTGAGGGAGCATAACGAGTTTTTCGATAGTGGTAAGAGTGGAAAGTGACCATAGGACCTTGAAAGTGCAAATCTGGACGAACAGTGTTTCTGTCCATCTAGATAAGTCTTCGGAAGTAATAGGGAAGGTCCTGGTTGTTAAAAGATGGAACCAAGGGACACTCTCCCACACGATGCAGACCCTGTACTATGCAGGTACCCTCTGTGAGATAGGTGATTCATTTCTCCAGGAAGGAGATTTGGAGAGTATAGGGTGCAGATTTGAAGAGATAATGGAGTACCTATCTAAATACCTACTTATGATCCCCTACAGGCCTCCCTCTGGGCTAAAAACTGGGTGGTTTGACAGGGAGTGCAAATCAAAGAAAAAACTGTTGGCGGCAAAGAAAGAATGGGTCAAGACTCAACTGGATATGGCCCGGTTCCGGTTCCAATTCCTAAAACAGAACTATAAAAAGCTTCTTAGAGATAAAAAATCCCTCTTTTAGGCAAAAAAATGGGCAGAATTAACTTCAGCAGCACGTATTGGGGATAGTAAAACATTCTGGAAACTGTTGAACGGAATAATTATGAGGCCACAAGATGATCGCCCCTCTTGGGTTCCCTACTCCATATGGGAGCAGTACAGGGTACAGGAAGTGGTCTCTCTGGGTACCCCAAGTGATAGCCCAGAGGCGGCCCTGTCCCCTATTGAGCTGCACCCCAGAGAAATAGCAAGGACGATCACGGCCCTAAAGGATAACAAGGCCCCTGGACCAGATGGGCTTTCAGCTGAAGTTTTGAAGGCGGCACCGGATTGATGGGCGTCAATTTTATGCCGGGTTTTTAATATGATCATTCAGGGTGGCCTGCTTCCTCGGAGTTGGGGAGTAAGTTGGATTATCCCAATCTTTAAGAAGGGTAATAGGAAGGACCCGAGCTGCTATAGGCCCATAAGCCTTTTGCCCGTTGTGGGAAAGCTTTTTTCTTCCATTGTTTGTCAGCATTTGCGGGAGTGGGCAGAAAGTAAGGGCCTAATACCACAAGAGCAGTTTGGTTTTAGGGCCAATAGGTCCACAACCGACTGTGCCTTTATTATGGCACATCTAACCTCAAAGTACACAAGAATCAGACCTGGAAAGCTGTTTGTGGCTTTCGTAGATTATGCAAAGGCTTTTGATTCTGTATCACGAGAGAGGCTATGGAGCAAATTGAGAGGGTATGGCATAGACTCCACCCTGCTGGCTATACTAGAGGCCATTAATGACAACAATGTGGTCAGAGTGACGGGCCGGCCCCCGACTCGTGGGAGCGCTGCAAACCCAATAAAGAGAGATGTGTGCCAGGGTTACCCCCTGGCTTCCCTCCTTTTCAACCTCTATGTGGCAGACTTGGTGGCTACACTCAAGGGTAGCAATTTGCATCCACCTAAAATTCAGGAGTACCATCTGTATGCGTTACAGTATGCATATGTGAGGCAATTAGGTGTGGATCCTCCCTTCCTTTTATCTAATATTTATCTATCTCATTCTTGACCACACTCTCTGATCATTACTCTGATCATTACTCATGGTCATTTTTTATAAGTGCTCACCAAAATGGATGGCGGTTACCAAAGCGTTCTTATTATTATGAAAGAAAATCTTTTCTATTCACTTAGTAGTAAGGAATAAGAGGTCCAATCAATTTTGCTATAATTTTCTAGCTTAAATTTACCTTTAGTGAAAGACCAAGTTTGGAAAATTTCAGCTGCAAAGTGAAAGTTCTTCTAGGAAGTTACAAGTATCTGAACTTCCTAGTAAATTCAACTGTAAATAAGTAAATTAAACAGTAGCAGTCACTGCTGTTCTCACTAGAGTTTGGTTCTTCCTCTCTGTTAGACTGTTCAGAGTAGGACAATGGTTTTATATTTTATACTCAAGTGCACGTGAAGAAAACATTAATGGATTGGAGTTATTGAGAGGAGGTAAACAAAAAAATCCATTGATGTTTCCATTGTATGCACTGCAAGAAAAGAGTTATTAAACAAAGAGTTGAGGTAATCTACTAAAAATGGAGACAGCCTTCAGTCCTTCATTAACTCAGAGCTTAAGCTACCAAAGAGCAGTTATGTTTGCTGACCACAAAGAGAAGATACAATACACTGAACTCTCAGCAGGAATAAAAAAGCTTTCCATCCAAATGTCATTTTGATCCTCACTAAACCAAAGGTGAGTCCGAGGTAGGTCATTGTTAATTAATCAAGCAGAATATCCTGACAGAAGGGCTATCTCATGTATGAAGATTTCCAAATGAAAGTGGGGGGAGGGGGAAGGGAAGCAGTCTTAAGGGTTAAACAGACCATGTGGTGGTCTCTCTCACTTTTGACCAATACACAGATTTCATGATCTTTAGAGCAGCAGATTGAAAGTTTGCAATAGAAAGTGGTTGCTAATAAAATTATTCCAGTTATTATCCAGGACGATCACTCTGTTGAGCTGGTCCAGCGTTGGAACAGCTTGCTGGAGGAGGCCATTGACAGGGTGGCTCCGAGACACCCTCTGCCTCGGTTTCGTCACCGCAGGGCCCCTTGGTTTACTGAGGGGCTGAAGGGGATGAAGCAAGTAGGCAGGAGGCTGGAGCGACGCTGGCGTCAGACTCAATCCGATTCCGACCGACTTCTCCATAGGGCCCATTTGTGGTCCTATGTTGAGGCTGTGAGGACAGCGAGAAAGGAGTTTCTTGCTGTCCTCATAGCGTCTGCGAAGTCATGTCCGGCGGAGCTGTTTCGGGTGGTGCGGGGGTTTGTTAGTCCGGTCTCCCCCCACCTGGATGGGGACTTGTCCCAGGCCCGCTGTAAGGAGTTTGTCACCTACTTCGCAGACAAGATTGCTCAGATTCAGAGCACCTTTGACGCTGGATTAGAAGCAATAGGTAGAGAGCGCAAGGTGATGGAGGCTCCGTCTGGTCCATCTTTGTGGGGGGAGTTTCAGGAAGTGACACCGGCCGATGCGGTGGATGTCTTGGGGTCTGTGAGAGCCACTTGTTGCGAACTTGATCCGTGCCCATCCTGATTGGTGAAAGCCTCCAGGGAGATGTTGGGGACGGTGCTGGTGAGGGTGGTTAACGCATCCTTGCAGCAGGGGAGGCTGTTATCCAGCCTCAAGGAGATGGTGGTGCACCCCCTGCTAAAGAAACCATCATTGGACGTGGACGCACTCGCCAGTTACTGACCTGTCTCTAACTGTCCCTTTTTAGGGAAGGTTATTTAACAGGTAGTGGTGATCCAGCTCCAGGTGCATCTAGACAGCATTGGTTTCCTGGACCCTTTTCAATCTGGGTTCCACCCCGGCTATGGCACCGAGACGGCGTTGGTGGCCTTGGTCGACGATCTCCGCCGAGAGGTGGATGCAGGACGTTCAACATTTTTCATCCTGCTAGATCTCTCGGCCGCCTTTGTTACCGTGGACCATGGGCTGTTGTTGAGGCGGCTGCGTGACATGGGGGGCCTGGACATGACCATTTTTGAATGGTTCCATTCTTTCCTCTCGGGGAGAAGCCAGCGGGTAGTGCTGGGAGCTGAAACATCT